>SNQJ01S0003707.1:37247-61315 GCA_010110895.2 Picea sitchensis | reverse complement strand
CTACTTTGACCTTTTGGGGCTTCTAGATGACTCATGAGGGTTCTCCAACTTCACATGGCCATAACTTTCTAACCGTGAGGAGTTATGTGACGTTCCACATACCACCGGAAATGGCATGACATGTACTATCCATATAGAATAGTCTTACATGACAACCAACCCAAATAATCAACAGTTACTAGTCCATTTGAATATTCTTCATAGGAGCTTTATGGAAAGTGCACCAAACCCGGATACCACTTGAGGTCTAAGAAGGGAGACAAAGCCAATGGGGAAGAGGTTATCGAAGGGAGGTCGGGTTTGGATCCATGGAGGGATCTGTCTTCATCCCTTTTAGGGAGAATATTTTTCCTCTAGCATGCATAAGAAAAGGCTTTGAAAGAGATTCAACAAGGGAAACAAAAAGCAATGAATGGGGTCCTTAGAGAAAGACATACACCTACTAGGGTTAAACAATGATTATTTCATTCCTGAGTATCAATGGATTGCGTAGTCCCTCTAAAAGACTTTCTCAAGCAAGATTGGTAGAATTACATATTCTGGATGTGATCCTATTACAAGAGACAATGGGAAAGGGCCAGAAGATGATAGATGTTTTGGAGAAAATAATGAAGGAATGGGATTTTTTAGCTATAGATACAGTAGGCAATTCAAGAGGGATTCTAACTGGGTGGAAGAAGTCTATACCCTTACTAAATTCCTTTTTCCTTGCATCAAGTATATGGATAGAATTTCAATTTCAGGAGATAGGGCAGAAGATTTATGTAATCAATTGTTATGGTATATATGATGATAATAAATCTTTTTGGGAGGAATTTTTTTCTCTAGATTGCAGGAAGGATGAGAGGTTGATTATAGAGGGAGATTTAAATTTTACACTTAATAGATCTAAGGTATGGGGGGAATCAACAAAGCTGAATGGGTTAGCTTGTTTTTTTCAGGTGCAAGATAGAAGAGGAAAACTTTGTATATGTGGAACCCTTTAAAAATTCACCCACATTAAAGAATAATAGATCAAGTGAAGCTCAAGCTTTAAAGAGACTTGATAGGTTTTTGATAACTAAAAATCTAATGAGCGAATTAAATAGGGTTAGATCTTGGGTAAAGTTTAGAGGGGGCTTAGATCACCTGTCCATTCTAATCGAACTAGAGAAGCAAGACTTGAAGCCAGCTAGCCCATTGAAATTTAACCCTATTTGGTTAGAGGATGAGGATTGTTTGAAGCTGGTAAAAGATGAATGGGTTGGTTATGATAAAACGTCAAGAGACTTAGCAAGTTACCAGTTTGCAATAGCATTAAAAAGGCGAAGAAAACAATCTTAGCTCTGGTATCTAATAAATTTAGAAACATGGGAAAGGACCTAAAAGAAGCATAGGACAATATAGCCAACTCTATGAGAGGAACATGGATGGGGTTTTCAATGAGAGGAGAAAAGTAGGCTAAGGAGTTTAGATAGATAATGGGTTGGAAAAAAACATAGTGGATAATAAAGAGTAGGGCAATCTAGTTGCAAAAGTGAGATGAAAATACATTTTTTTTCATAACTATGCAAAGCATAGGAAGAGAATAAATACTATATTGGAAATGGATAAGACAAATGGAGGTAAAGTTAGACAATTGCATGAAATAACTTAAATGGGGGCCTCTCACTTACAATCTATTTATATAGAGCCAACAAGAGCTAATATAGCAGAAATTTTGAACATAACTACTTCCTTTACAAGATTTGTGTCTAAGGAAGCAAATCAAATGTCGATGGAAGAAGTCTTGAAGGAGGATTGAAAATTTATTTTAGCATATTTCAAAAAGATAAAAGATTGGGGTGAGATGGTTAGCCAATTGAATTTTTCATTGGTTTTTATAAACCACTGGAAGAATATTTAATCAGGGTAATTGAAGAGGCAAGAAGCACAAGAAAGTTTTGGGAGTATTCAACTCTACATTTTTAGCACTCATCACAAAAAAGGATAATCCAAGAAAGTTTTGGGAGTATTCAACTCTACATTTTTAGCACTCATCACAAAAAAGGATAATCCAAAAACCTTTGATGATCCTTATGTAACTGTATATTTAAAATTATGGCAAATATATTGGCTATAAGGGTAAAGAAATATTTTCAGAAGTTATTTCTTAAGATCATTTTATGTTTCTAGTAGGAGATAGATGCATGATGCTATTGGAGTAGCACAAGAAGGATTGCATTCTATAAAATCAAAGATGATTCCAACAATGGTTATGAAACTTGACTTGTCAAAAGAATATGAAAGAAAAAGTTGGTTAACACAAGAAGGCTTACATTCTATAAAATCAAAGAAAATTCCAACAATAGTCATGAAACTTGACTTGTCAAAAGAATATAGTAGAACAAGTCGGTTAACATCAAGTTGATGGTACTCCATGTAGGGTTCAATTTTCCACTAGTCAGGTATATGACAGGATGTTTAACCTTAGTAGGTATATGACAGGATGTTTAACCTTAGTTTCTTTTGCAATTCTTAAAAATGGGTCAGCATCCAAGTTCTTGAATCCTACAAGGGATTGAGACAAGGACGTCCCCTGTCAACCTTGTTGTTGTTGAAGGTCTAGTATGGATATTTTGGGAGCAAGGTGGGTGGGAGCCATTATAGGAGTTAAAATAGGTAGGGTACTATACTTATCTCATCTTCTGTTTGTAGATGATGTACTCTTGTTTAATAATGCATCTCTGAGAGATGCACAAACATTGTAGGAAATTTTAGAGACACATAGTGTTACTATAGGTATGGAGATCAATGGTCAAAAATCCACAATTTCTTTTAATGGCTTGGATGCTAAAGTAGAAAATTAGTTGCTAATTTTTTTTCCATAGAAACATGGGGTCTTCACTCAGTGACCATGTGGCATAGCACGTGCATACATGGAATATTAAAGAAAACCCCCAATTTCACTAAATATTAATAAATACCTCCCAAATTCCTTTTGTTGAATCACCCTCTCAATACATCTTTCCAATAAAATTACCTTTGCTTTAACTAGATACCCCTTTTTATACCCCCAATACCTATAAACCCTCCAATACCATGCACCTCCCCTCCAATAACTACAATATATTGACTTTATCTTTCACACTTTTAAAACATTCTTTGTGAATGAACATGATAAGATATTGGTCAACAAGGTGAAGCCCCCGTGATTTCATGTAGTGTTCAAACTTCAAATATCTGGTTTTTTCTCGAAAACCAAATGGATATGGGAAGAGAGATTGGTTCTGATTATTAGAAAAGATTTAGGCTATAATAAATAATTGGGGTAATAGATGGTTGTCAATGGAGGGAAGAGTAACATTTGTAAAGTTAGTATTGGAAGCAATTCTAATGTTCTAGCATTCTTTGGCTTATATTCCAAAAGGAATCTTGGAAAATATTAGAAAAATGATTCAAATTTTAGTGGATGAGAAAAAAGGAAAATGAGAGTATACCTTGAGTGAAATGGAAGAACATAGAAAGCCCCGAGGATTAGCTCCAGTGGTCATGAGCTAGGCATGAGACCTCTTATATCTCCCCGAAAGTTAGGGAGGTCATGGGATTGACTCTTTTGATCCCCTCAAGGTTAGGCTCCATAATCAAGGCCAATGGTTTACCTCATTTACCATCCATGGATCATGGGGAAATACTTGGAGGGTTTGCAGAAAATATATTAGGCCTGGAAATTTAATTGTTTGGATTAGAAATCCAAGAATGTAAATAATGGTTGGACTCATTGGAAGGAAATTATACAAATCTTTCGTGTGATTGACAACTAGTTAACTTGGTGGGTGGGGAAAGGTGAACAAGTAAGAATTTGTGTAGATATTTGGGTGGGGCTGTAATGTACCTTTCCTAGTGATCATTCCAAGAGGACTTAATAGCCTATTTAATTCCCGTAGGCTATAATTGGTGCAAGAGAATTAATTAATTTAATTATTTAATGTTGCCCGATGAAAAAACAACATCTAAGGTGATATCGAATAATTAACTTAAAAGGAAATAGAAAGTGACTTTGCGGAAATATTTATTATAAAGTTACTTTATAATTAATTATTAGAGCGGAAAAGGAAAAAGGGTATAAAAAGTGAAATTGGAGCTCATTCTCATTATTCATGATTATTTTTCTCAAATTGGATTTTGGAGAACTTTCGTAGCTTTTTGGCTCTGTGGACTGAAATCGCTAAGTGATTGGGTTCAGTGGTGAAACTATTCCACCCTAGCTAATCAAGAAGGAGATATTAGGCAGATCCTTCCTGGGATTTATTGTTGAAGGAGGAAATCATTCCATTTGCTAAATCTTGTGGGTTTTTAGAGGTCGTGGATGTAATGTCCCTTTCCAAATAGGAGCTCCAGAGAGGCTTAATGGTCTAAACCGCCCCGTTAGACTATAGCTAGGGCCAAAAAGGGGTAAACAGGGTCACTAGAGGTCACTTCAGTCACCGGTGTTATATTCAGAAAGTGATATTGAGCTAAAAAGGGTAAAAAGCGCTTTTAAGTAAGTATGGGATAAAATTAGAAGTCAATAGTGAATTAGGGTTTCAGCAGTGATTTAGGGTTTTGGAAAGCTATAAAGGAAGGGTCAGTGACCTAATTCATCATTATGTAGATTATGACTTGTCATTGAGGAGAAGAGGCGCATCTTAGGAGAGATAGTTCAGTGGATTCCAGGAGGAAGACACCAGTTGGTTGATTTCAGTCTTGAGAGACACACCCTAGTCACCAAGGAGATCATTCAGGTCTTCCATCATTCTTTAACAGCAGTTACACATTGTTCAACAGCAAGGGCACATTCATCCAGAGTGAGGGCGCAACTTCTGAGAGGGTTTTTAGTCGACTTATCCCATCCAAGGAGAATTCCGAGATTTCCCTCTGACCCATTTGAGAGGAAGGTAAGGCACATCTTTTGCCTGGTTCCTTATCAGATTTCGACGGAGGAATCAATTGGGGCGCATTTTCAAGACTTGGACGTGCGACACTTTTGGCGGATACATTTGGAGTTCTAGAGCGAGAATCGGGTCATATACAAGGAAACCCTTCCGACCCATTTCCGAGTAGACCAAGGCGGTCATTTTGAGACACATCTCGTTTGGTTCTGGAGGTGGAATCACTAGGACGCATTTTGCAAGAGAGAGAGGGGTGCATTCCCCCAGGGGGATTCGTCCGGGGTCGAAAATCACCAACATAAGAGTCCGACAGTTACCAGTACTGAGGACTAGAGCAGGGCGCATCATTTGGGGCAGTTTCCAGGCCATTCTGAGAAGTACAACTCCCAGGGCGAACTTTCCAGACTTCCAGCAGTTACCATCAGAGCTGCCATAGTCCTAGCGCATCCATTGATTCCGCAGTGCTCCCATTTTCTAGGTATTATCTTTTAGTTGCTCATTTGTATTCCGGCTAATATCCTTTGTCTGTTGATATAGTTGAGTATTGTCAGTTAATTCAGCCGCATTCGACCATTTTGTAATCCACAGAGATATCATAATATAAACTTTGCAGTCCTTTGTTGCATTTGTTATTTGTATGATCATTTATATGTTGTAAACGATTAATTCTACACACACATTAGCAGTTTCTTAGACTAGCCAAGTCAGGAACATTACAGAGGTATCAGAGCTTTAGTCCTGCCAGCCTGTGACTAAAGACAATGAGTGCAACAGAAGACCCAGAGGGCCGTGAACACATAGGTGACGAATATGTCACTTACAACAGGCATAAGGAAAGAAGGCATAGGCCTGACTTTCCCCCTTTTCCTCCTAGCTGAGAGGAAGAGGAAGAGAAGCAAAGAGAAGGGCAGAGCGTGAGGCTGAGTGCGAGGCAGAGAGGATGTTAGGAGACAGATATGAGTGACCAGAGGGCAGTGGCAAGGCCCCCGTAGATCCAGAGACAACTTTCATGCAAGTTATCGACGATATGTTAGCTAATCAACGGACCATGTCTCAGTCCTTGGCACAGGTGGTTGATAGATTGGCTAGATTGGGCACCCCAGACACACAAGTCCCGCATGCAACACAGGGGAACTCAAAAGAAGGCAGTAGACCCCAGTCACCCTCTCGCACATACACCTCTGCGAGTAGGATTCCCAGACCCTTGTTTCCCAGTTTCCAGAGGGCACCCCTGGTAGCCCCACCGCCACTGATAGCACAGAGGCCACCCACTCATGCAGAGGACATTGCAGAGAATAGGAGGGAGTACGCAGCATTGGGTCATGACATCCACCAGGACATGACCCTAGTCGAGTACTGTGGACTCAGACTCAGGAATCGTCCCAGCGAGCTACAGAGGGGAGGACCGTAACAACAACAACAACAAGGGCATACCATGGATTTCATTCAAAAAGTTGGTAAACTCACCATACCTTCTTTTGACAGATTGCCCAAATGCACCGCTAGAGCTTGGGTACAGAAGCTAGACACATACTACAAGCTCAACCAGATGACCGAGATAGAGGTCATCAGTTTTGCGACCTTACACTTGGAGGGTGAGGCACACAAGTGGTGGTATCATGGTGGTGACATTGGGTCACAGTGGCATCACTTCCTATAGGGAGTTCACAGAGAGGCTCATGGACAGGTTTGACAGGAGGGATCCCAAGATCCACTTCAGGGATCTAGCCTAGTTGAGACAAACTCGCACAGTAGTGGCGTTCATCACGGAGTTTCAGCGGGTAGTTGTGGCAGTGACAGATATATCAGAGCCCAGGCTGATGATGCTATTCATAGAGGGACTCACCGAGTCTTTGAGAGGATGGGTGAAGTCATATAGGCCTCCCACCTTGCAGGATGCCATCCTTCACACTCAAGATTTGGCAGACTCGGTGCCAAAGACTAAAACCTTTTCCAAACCCTTCGTACCCCAGAAGGATCGAGACAGGAAACCATTCCAGAGAGAATGGAAGGGCAAGGAGAAGCTGGATGATGAGACTAGGCGAGAGCTTATGAAGAAGAAGCTTTGCTTCAACTGCAGAGACACTTGGGTCCTAGGCCACCGGTGCATGGGCAAGGGAGAGATTCATTATATTGAGGTGGCAACAGACAATGTGGATAGTGAGGAGGAGGAGCAGGATAGTGGATCCACTAGCTTAGAGGAGGAGTCAACATAGGTAGAGGATCAACCTCCCCGTAGACCTCCAACACCGGCAGGAGCCCATCCTCCACTAGTCCCACAGCCGCCTGAGCAAGCTAACAGGAGGAAACCAACAAAGGGAGGATTCATGGCGACCCTTTCTGGTTTTCCCAAGTATGATAGCCTCCGGATCAGAGGGAATACTCAGGGGCAACGGGAAATCGCCCTGATAGATGGTGGGGCCACCCACAACTTCATTGACGCTTCACTAGTATCGAGACGGACACTTCAGACATAGGAGTTTGAGGGGTTTGACGTTGCAGTAGCAGATGGCCACATAGTGGAGTGTCTTGACAGAGTTCCATACTTGGAGGTAAAGTTAGGCTACTATACAGTGAGAGATACATTTTATGTGGTTGACCTATCTGACACAGATGTGGTGTTGGGAGTCCAGTGGATGATTACCTTGGAAAAAATCACCACCAATTACCAAACCTTGGAGATGGGATTCAAAGACCATGACGGGAAGAAGGTTGTTCTAATAGGTATGTTGACAAGAGTACCCAGGACAGTTTCAGCCAAGAGGATGGAGAGGATATTCAGACATGGGGAAGTAGCATATGCCGCCGAGTGTTTGATCACTACACAAAAGGATTCAGAGGGTCGACAATAGTACCATATAGAGATCAAGGATTTATTGGGACAACATCAGCAGGCCTTTGAGGCAATTCCACCAAGGAGACCCCCTGACAGGGGGTTTGAGCACACCATTGAGTTGGAGGAGGGGGCCAAACCTATTATCACCCCCCCCTATCATCATCCTAGGAGGTTCAAGGATGAGATAGAGAAGGCAATCAAGGAATTGTTGGCGATGGGACACATCAGACTGAGAAATAGTCCATTTGCTTCTTCAGTTGTCTTAGTTCTAAAGAAGGATGGCACCATGAGGATGTGCATTGATTACCGAGCCTTGAACAAGAAAACCATCAAGAATCGATACCCTATCCCACGCATTGACGAGTTGATGCATGAACTGCATGGGGCAGTTTTCTTATCAAATATTGATCTACGCTCTAGATATCATCAGATCAACATCCGAGAGAAGGACATAGAGAAGACGACATTTCAAAGTCATTTTGGACAGTTCGAGTTCCTGGTTATGCCATTTGGGCTAACCTATGCACCCACTACATTCTAGTCTTGCATGAACCATATATTCAGGGATCAGTTAAGGAAATCAGTCTTGGTTTTCTTCGATGACATCTTGATCTATAGCCGGTCATTGAAAGAGCATATGAGGCACTTGGATGACGTATTGAGCATCATGGAGGCACAGTCATTATATGCCAAAGAGTCCAAGTGCGAGTTCGGTATGACAGAGATGCTTTACTTGGGCAACATCATCAGTGCATAGGGGGTACAGGTGCACCAAGAGAAGATCAGGGCCATTCTGGATTGGTCGACGCCCAGGAACGTGACAGAACTGAGGAGCTTCTTCGGGCTGTGCAGCTATTATAGGCGGATCATCCTGGGTTTTTCTCAGCTTGGAGCACCGCTAACAGATCTTACCAAGCATGGGGCCTTCATATGGACCGAGAAATGATAGGAAGCCTTTGATCACATGAAGGAAGTCATGGGCACTTGTCCAGTGTTGGCACTACTAGACTTCACCTTGCCATTTGTACTAGAGTGCGACGCATCTGGCGAAGGGATTGGTGCAGTTTTGATGCAGGGAGGACACCCCAATATATTCGAGAGCCAGAAGCTTAGTTAGCCTGAGAGGTTGTATTTCATTTATGACAAGGAAATGTTGGCAATCATGCATGCCTTGACCAAGTTCATACAATATTTGGTGGGCAGCAAATTCGTGGTCAAGACTGATCACAACAGTTTGAAGTATTTCCTTGAGCAGAAGGACCTCAGTGAGCGCCAATAGAAATGGGTGACGAAGGTACAGGCATTCGACTTTAACATGGAGTATTTCAAGGGGAAGAAGAACATTGTGGCCGATGCACTATCGAGGAGACTTGCGACATGTTCTTTGATAGAGATTTTAGCAGATTGGAAATCCCACTTGTTAGTGGAATATTCCAAGAACAAGTTCCCTTGTGAGGTGATGGATGGGTGGATACAGGACGACTGGTATAGGGTCATTGACAATGTCATATTTTACAAGGATAGAGTCTACTTGGTGCCAGATTCAAGACTCAAGAAGAAGATCCTCATTGCATTTCATTATTCACCTCTAGCAGGCCATCAGGGGTTTTTCAAAACCTATAGATAGATCAAGAGAGAGGTTCTCATGGAAGGGCCTCAAACAGGACGTTATGAGACACGTCAGTGAGTGTGTGACTTGCCACTTCCCCATTCCAGAGAAGAAATGGGGGACTTGCCACTTCCCCATTCCAGAGAAGAAATGGGGGAGTATATCTATGGACTTCATCACAGGTCTACCCAAGCTCCAGGGTAAGGACTGTATCTATGTAGTGGTCGACAGATTGACCAAGTTTGCTCACTTCTATGCCATACCGACAGAGTACAACGCAGTTCAGGTATCTGAGCTTTTCTTCAAGGAGATCTACAGACTTCATGGGTGGTCGAAGAACATCGTCAGTGACAGGGACAGTCGGTTCATAGGGACATTCTGGAGAGAGTTGTTTCGGTTGGTGGGGACGGAGTTGACACCTAGCACCAGCTATCACCCTCAGACAGATGGGCAGACCGAGATTGTCAACAAGCGGGTTGAAGGGTATTTGAGAAACTATGTAGGAGGACAACAGAGAACGTGGGTAAAGTGGTTACATTTAGGAGAACATTGCTACAACACCACCTTCCACATGTCCATTGGTATGACACCCTTTCGAGCATTGTACAAATATGATGCTCCCACATTGGTAGACTTGGTCTTCGGGGAGAGCAGAGCTCCCAAGGCCAAGGATTGGATCATAGAGAGTCGGGAGATTCTCAAGTTATTGAAAGAGAACCTGCAGACGACGCAAAACCGACAGAAGATAAGTGCGGACAAGCACAGGATAGAGCGCAACTTTGAGGTTGGAGATTTGGTTTTCTTGAGAATCCAACCCTACAGACAGTCATCTCTGAAGAAGAGTGGGGCTGAGAAGCTCAAGCCCAAGCCCATATTTTATGGTCCTTACAGGATCATGTGTCGAGTAGGCAAGGTTGCTTACGAGCTAGAGCTTCCAGAGGGGAGCAAGATTCATAATGTGTTCCACGTGTCTTGCCTCAAAAAGGCAGTGGGACAATTCATTAGCACATAAGAGGAGATTCCCCTGTTGGATGAGGAGGGACAGTTGGAGTTAGTTTCGGAGGAGGTTTTGGAGTTCCGGGAGCGGAAACTGAGGAGCAGGGTCATCAGAGAGTGTTTGATCAGATGGAGAGGGATTCTAGTAGAGGACGCTACTTGGGAGAGCGAGCAGGTGTTGCAGCACCCTAGACTGGTATTGCTTGAGGACAAGCAATTTCGGGAAGGGAGGAGTGTAATGTCCCTTTCTCAATAGGAGCTCCAGAGAGGAGGCCTAATGGTCTAAACCGCCCCGTTAGACTATATCCTAGGCCAGAAAGGGGTAAACAGGGTCACTAGAGGTCACTTCAGTCACCAATGTTATATTCAGAAAGTGATATTGAGCTAAAGAGGGTAAAAAGCGCTTTTAAGTCAGTATGGGATAAAAATAGAAGTCAACAATGAATTAGGGTTTTGGAAAGCTATAAAGGAAGGGTCAACGACCTAATTCCTCATTATTCAGATTATGACTTGTCATTGAAGAGAAGAGGCGCATCTCAGGAGAGATAGTTCAGTGGATTCTAGGAGGAAAACACCAGTTGGCTGATTTCGGTGTTGAGAGACACACCCTAGTCACCGGGGAGATCATTCAGGTCTTCCATCATTATTTAGCAGCAGTTACACATTGTTCAGTAGCAAGGGCGCATTCATTCAGAGTGAGGGTGCAACTTCTGAGAGGGTTTTTAGTCGACTTATCCCATCCAGGGAGAATTCCGAGATTTCCCTCCGACCCATTTGAGAGGAAGGCAAGGCGCATCTTTTGCCTAGTTCCTCATCAGATTCCGATGGAGGAGTCAACTGGGGCGCATTTTGCAGACTTGGACGTGCGACACTTTTGGCGGATACATTTGGGGTTCTAGAGCGAGCATCATGCCATATTCAGGGAAACCCTTCTGACCCATTTCCTAGTAGACCAAGGCGGTCATTTTGAGACACATCTCGTCCGATTCCGACGGTGGAATCACTAGGACGCATTTTGCCAGAAAGAGGGGCACATTTCTCTAGGGGGATCCATTCGGGGTCCAAACTCACCAGCATAAGGGTCTGACAGTCACTAGTGCTGAGGACTAAAGCATGGCGCATCATTTGGGACAGTTTCCAGGCCATTTCGAGAAGTACAGTTCCCAGGGCGAACTTTCCAGACTTCCAGCAGTTACCGTCAGAGCTGCCATAGTCCTAGCGCATCCATTGATTCCGCAGTGCTCCCATATTCCGGGTATTATCTTTTAGTTTCTTATTTGTATTCTAGCTAAGATCCTTTGTCTGTTGATCTACTCGAGTATTGTCATTTTATTCAGCCGCATTCGGCCATTTTGTAATCCACAGAGATATCATAATATAAACTTTGTAGTCCTTTGTCGCATTTGTTATTTGTATGATCATTTAAATGCTATAAACAATTAATCCTAGACACACATTAGCAGCGTTTCCTAGACTAGCCAAGTCAGGAACATTACAGTGGAATATTTTTTTGAGGGGTGCATCCATGTACAATCATGTCAGAGTTGGTATTCCTGCCAGCATGTGAGTGCATGCTTTTTTTTTAACGCATCTGGAGGACATTGAATCTATCACATACATAAGTAGAAGGCAGAGAGGGGTTGATAACATATTCCACTCAGAGTTAGAAGAAGAAAAAAATATGGGGGATAGGGATGAACCGCCTGAGGGTAGCAATCAAAATATTTTGGATGACCTTGCAAGGGGGAAACAACAGTTAGTTCAACTTCTCACCCAGTTTATAACAAATAATCAAGGGAACCAAAAAAATGTTGGCAATGATGGTTTAGGAGGGACTAATGGCAACAATGGTAACAATGGGAATCACGCTTAAGGGAGAAACACTCATACCTTTGCACAAAATAACACTCTGACAAATAGTATAGTGACTCCTAGACCTCTCTTACCTCAATTCTTGGAAGGACAACAGGTTGGAAATCAGGGACAACAAGGACAAGGTGAAGGATTTACTGATTATTTGAGGGAGTGTCAGGCTCTTGGTGAGGAATTTCATGCAGCTATGTCCTTGTAGGATTTTTGTACCATTAAGTACATGAATAGACTAAGGGATTACAACAAGGGCCCATAGAATCTGGATCTTCAGCGAAAGGTTGATAAATTGTCTATCCCTTGCTTTGATGGCTCATACAAATGCACTGCAAGAGCTTGGGTTCATAAATTGGACACATATTTCGAACTCAATCCTATGTTAGAGACAAAGACCATCAGATATGCTACATTGCATTTGGATTGAGAGGCCCATGAGTGGTGGTATCATGGGCTAATCTTGTTAGGACATGCCAGTATTACCTCGTACTTGGACTTCACGTAGAAGCTTATTGACCAATTTGATAAGAAGGAACTAGAGTTGCATTTTAGAGAGCTAGCATAGCTCAAGCAAATTGGGACAATGGATGCTTACATTTCAGAGTTTCACAGGATCGCGGTCATGGTGATGGATGTGTTGGAGCACATGCCGATTATTGTTTTCATTGAAGGAGCATCTGAGCCCCTGCATGGTTGGATTAAGGCCTTCAAACCAACGTCCCTACAAGATGCCATCATTAGAGCACGAGACATGGAGAACCGAATCCCAAAGAAAAAATTGTCTTCTAAACCTTTCCTTCATCACAGAAACAAAGGCAAGAAACCCTTCCAGAAGTAGTGTGCCGGGAGAGATAAGTTGGATGATGAGGCTCATAAAGAATTGAGAAGGAAGAAACTTTGTTTCAATTGTAAGGAGCCTTCTGAACCTTGTCACATGTGCATGGGTAAGGGTAAGCTGCATTACATAAAGGTTCTTCCAAATAGTGATGGGGAAGAGGAAGAGGGACAAGCTCAAGGCAGTGAACAAAACAATTTGGATGATGGGAAGTCACATGAGGAGGTTAAGGGTGGGATAATTTCCACTCTATCATGTGTTCCTATATTTAACACTTTAGGAATCTGTGGAGTATTACAGGGATAGCATGTCACAGTTTTGGTTGACTGTGGGGCAACCCACAACTTCATTGACTCAACTCTTGTGGCTAGGAGAGGCATTCCTGCAAAACAATTTGAGGGATTTAATGTAGTGGTAGTTGAGGGGTACACTATGTCATGCACACAAAAGGTTCTGTGGTTGGATGTGACATTGGGAAACTACACTGTGACATATGACTTTTATGTAGTTGAATTGGCATACACTAATGTTGTATTCGGTGTTCAGTGGCTTTATTCATTGGGAAAACATTCTCAGAACTACCAAACAATGGAGCTGGAATTTAGGGCAGTGGATGGTAAGAAGGCGGTTCTGAGGGGTATGGCCAATGGGACTCCTAAGATTGTTTCAACTAAGTGGATGAAAAGCATATTCAGGCACGAAGATGTAACTTGTGCAACAGATTGTTTGATTATGTCTAAGAAGTCTTCAGATAACAATCAGCCTTATCATGTAGACATTCAATCATTGTTGAGCAAAATGATCGGATATTTGGAGAGATTCCTCCAGGGAGACCTCTTGACAGAGGCTTCGAGCACACCATTGAATTAGAAGAAGAGGCCAAACTGGTGATAACTGCTCCTTACCGGCACCCGAAGAAGTTCAAGGATGAAATAGAGAAGATCATCAAGAAGTTGTTAGATTTGGGGCATATTAGACTCAGTTCCAGTCCATTTGCTTCTTCAGTTGTCTTGGTTAGGAAGAAGGACGAAACTATGAGGATGTGTAATGACTATCGATCCCTGAATAAGAAAACTATCAAAAACATATATCGTATTCCCAGGATCGATGTGTTGTTGGATGAATTTCATGAGGGAGTCTATTTATCGAAGATTGATCTTCTATCGGGATATCACCAAATCTCGGTTAGGGAGCAGGATATTCACAAGATTGCTTTCAGGTGCCATTATGGGAACTATGAGTTTTTGGTCATACCTTTTGGGTTGACCAACGTGCCTGCTACTTTCTAGTTTTGCATGAACCACATTTTCAACAAGTAGTTGTGTAATTTTCTTTTAGTGTTCTTTGATGATCTCCTTATATACAATAGGACATGGGAGGATCACTTGAGGCAGTTAGATGAGGTATTGGGCATTATGGGGGCATAGTCATTATATGTTAAGGCGTCTAAATATGAATTTGGCATGTCAAAGATTTTCTATTTGGGCCATGTGATCAGTGCGTAGGGTGTGTAGGTGCATCAGGAGAAGATACAAGCCATATTTGTCAGACCATCGCCTAAGACCCTTACAGAGCTGCATGGGTTTTATGGATTGTGCACTTATCACACACGCTTTGTTAAGGGGTTTTCGCAATTGGGTGCACCCCTGACAGATCTCACGAAGAAAGGGGCCTTTAGGTGGACAGGGGAATCTCAAAAGGCATTTGACCAGCTCAAGTAGGTGATGATCACTTGTCCAGTATTGGCAATTCCTGATTTCACTTAGGCCTTTCTACTTAAGTGTGATGCTTTGGGTGAGGGTATAGGAACCGTCTTGATGAAGAATGGAAATCTGATTGCATTTGAGAGTCGGAAGCTCAGAGGACCAAAAAGTCTCTATTCCATAGATATGACAAGGAGATGCTCACCATTATGCATGCCTTGGCGAAGTACAAACAATATTTGGTAGGTAGAAGATTTGTGGTTAAGACTAACCACAATAGGCTGCGGTATTACCTAGAACAAAAGGATCTGAATGAGAGACAACAGAAGTGGGTCAGCAAGATATAAACTTACGATTTTGACATAGAATATGTGAAGGGAAAGAAAAATATTGTTGTTGACTCCCTTTCCAGGAAACCGACGACATGTTCCATTACAGATGTTTCAACTGATTGGAAGTCCCACCTTCTCATGGAATATTCCAAGAATAAGTTTTCTTATGAGTTGATGGATGGTCACATTGATGGTGACATGTACAAAATGGTGGATGACATTATCTTCTAGAAGGACCGAATATATTTAGTTCCAGAGTCCGCACTTAAGGAAAAGATTATGAGGGCTATTCATGATACACCATTGGTAGGCTACCCTGGATACTTCAAAACCTATAGGAAGATTAGAGAGAGATTCTCATGGAAGGGCCTAAAGGATGATGTCTTGCGACATGTGAGGGAATGCATGACTTATCAGTAGAACAAGTCAGAGCATACTCAGTCAACATAATTACTACAGCCTTTGCCCATTCCAGAACAAAATTGGGAGAGTGTTTTGATGGATTTCATCATAGGTCTACCAAAGGTGCATGGCAGGGATTGCATTTATGTAGTTGTTGATCAGTTGACCAAGTTTTCTAACTTCTTCGCAATTTCGTTGGAGTATAAGGCATCGCAGGTGGCAGAGATGCTTTTCAGGGAGGTGTTTAGACTCCATAGGTTTCCTAAGTACATTGTCAGTGATCGGGACAGTAGATTTATCAGTGCATTTTGGAAGGAGTTGTTCAAATTGGTCGACACAGAGCTAACTCCTAGTACAGGTTATCACCCTCAGACGAATGGACAGATGGAGATTGTGAACAAATGGGTCGAGGGGTATCTGCGTAACTATGTGTCAGGACAACAAAATACATGAATTGAGTGGTTACATCTGGGAGAACATTGTTACAATACCACTTCCGAGCATTATATGGCTGTGATGCTCCTTTATTTGTGGATTTGGCATTTGGTGATAGTAGGGATCCCAGAGCCAAGGATTGGATACAAGAGAGACAAGATATCCCTAAGACCCTTAAGGATAACCTGCGGGCTGCCCAGAATCAAAAGAATGTGCATGCAGACATACACAGGGTTGAACACATTTTTTAGGTAGGAGACTTGGTCTTCGTGAGGTTGCATCCCTACAAACAGTCTTCACTGAAGAAAAGTGGTGCAGAAAAGTTGAAATCATGCTTTCATGGTCCATATAGGGTAATTCGACGAGTTGGGGAAGTAGCTTATGAGCTTGAATTATCAGAGGAGAGCAAGCTTCATAATGTTTTTCACGTAACATGCCTCAAGAAGGAACTGGGACAACAAGTCACTTCTTCAGTAGAGTTACACCCACTGGATATGGAGGGACAGTTGGTATTGATTCCTGAGGAGATTTTGGATGTCAAGGAGAGTAAATTGAGGAGCAGAGTGATTGGAGAGTATCTTATTAGGTGGAGAGACTTGCCAGTGGAGAATGCTACGTGGGAAGGAGATCAAATTTTGTAGCACCCTAACTTGCAGTTGCTTGAGGACAAGCAATCTCAGGAAGGGAGGACTGTAATGTCCCTTTCGCAATGATCAT
Organism: Picea sitchensis; assembly: GCA_010110895.2. Lineage (NCBI taxonomy): Eukaryota > Viridiplantae > Streptophyta > Pinopsida > Pinales > Pinaceae > Picea > Picea sitchensis. Next base: position 44,695 of record SNQJ01S0003707.1, on the reverse strand, counting down.
TCCAGGAGGACTTAATAGCCTATTTAACTCCTGTAGGCTATAGTTGGTGCAAGGGAATTAATTAATTTAATTATTTAATGTTCCTTGACGGAAAAACAACATTTAAAGGTGATATTGAATAATTAAATTAAAAGGCAAATATAAAGTGACTTTGGGGAAATATTAAAGGGAGACTTACAAAGTTACTTTATAATTAATTATTAGAGTGGAAAAGAAAAAAGAGTATAAAAGTGCAATTGGAGCTCATTTTCATTATTCATGATTATTTTTCTCAAATTGGATTTTGGAGAGCTCTCGTAGTGGGGACTGAAACCCTTGAGCTATTGGTTCAGTGGTGAAATTAATCCATCATAGCTGATCAAGAATGAGAGATCACACAGACCTTTCACTGGGGTTTACTGTTGAAGGAGGAAATTGTTCCATTTGCTAAATCTTGTGGGTTTTTGGAGGCTGTGGAAGCTTTTTTTGAGGGGAACATTCATCTTCAGAGAATGAGTTGCTTTGGGGAAGGCTCCAGGGATCATTTAATCTTATCATTCGTCTCCGTCAATGTATTAAACTGCTGTAGTATTGACTGCTAGGCGTTTGATTATGATGAAGAGACCGTTTTGATCAAATCGTGGGTGCATTGGACAGTGTGAGGGCTCAAGGAGGGCGCAAAGCCCATTCTTTCTCCTTGCATCATATTACAGCTGCTATTTACTATTGAACAGGAGGTTGCCTTTGGACTGTTGGGCGAAGTTTTGTGAGAGGATCTGTTGTTCACGTAGTTTGGTTGTTTTTCCCATTGGGCTGTGGCAATCTTTAGCGATTTGGACCATCTCAAAAGGGACCATTTTATCATAAAAGGAGCTGCATATCTACTAGGTTGTCTGCAGGTCTGAGATTAGAATTTGATGGCTGAGTTTTACTGCTGTTTCAAATTGAATAAACTTGTTATTATTTGCTTTGAATGTAATAATTGTTTTTTTGGTGCAAAGTACAATAAATTCCCATTTTATGTGCAAAACTATTGTTGATCTATTGTGAAATTTCATTCAGAAATAGACCTGAAATACAATCATCAAAATCAAACAAAAAAAATCAGTGAAGTCAAGCAGGGGATCTTACAGTGTAAAAAGTTCGTTAGATTGCCAAAGGAGATGCTAGCGATTATCAATGATTCAGGAATCTTTACCTTAAACCAAGCGTTAGACAAAGAAACAATGAACTTATGTCAGCAAGGATCGGTGAATGCTCAAACTTTGGGTTTGGAAAGTGACAATGAGGTTCTATGATGTTCATGTGTCAACTTACACTGGAGTCATGTTAGGCTAAGGAAAGTCAGCCAAGTAAAGCAGGGGATCTTACAGTGTAAAAGGTTTGTTAGATTGCCAAACGAGATGCTAGCGATTATCCATGATTAAGGAATCTTTACCTTAAACCAAGTGGCAGACAAGGAACAATGAACTTATGACAGCAAGGATAGGTGAATGCTCAAACTTTGGGTTTGGAAAGTGACAATGCGGTTCTATGATGTTCATGTGTCAACTTACACTGGAGTCATTTTAGACTAACGGATGAGAAAGATATTCTAGCATGGTCCAAAAACCAGATTCCGGGAGAGTATACACCTCGATTGGGATATAGAGCCATGTTTGCATTACACATACAAAGACCAGAATGATGGTGGAAAGTGGTTTGGAAGCTAAAAATTCAAAAAAAGACTCGTATATTCTTATGGTTAGCCATTAAGAATAGGGCACTGATATGAAAGGTGGTACAAAAGAGAGGTAGACAATGATCGAAGATTTTTATGGTATGCAGAGCTGATGAAGAAATAATGTCCCATTCGCTTATAAAGTGTCTTTATGCGCAGCAAATCTTGTCTGAGGTTAAATAATTAACATGTGTAAAAAAATAATTGGACTGGCGAAACAGTGTAGAACTGTCTAAAAGATTGGTACAACCAAAAAGACCTCAATGATTTCCAGGTTTTACCCTGTTTGATCAATTGGGGCATCTAGTTATCAAGAAATTTACAAATATTTGAAGATAAATATATTCCTACCTTTCAAGTTCTCGAATAGATCCGATCCATTTTCTAGTTGTCGAGTGCCTGCTAACCAAAGGAATCTAAGGCAGGTTGAGAATATGGAAATAGATAAACTAACGGGTTTTTTTGGATGGAGCCAGACAAGGGATTGCAGCAGGTGGAATTTTGCATCTTTCAGATGTCCAATAAAGTAGAGTTTAACGCTGGATTAAGGAACAAACAATTATGCTGAATTTATAGTCGTAAAATTTCTATTACGATGTGCATTGAAATAAAATGTTAAGTGAATTTATATCTTGGAAACCCAGTTTGGGTTATTAATGGAATTAAAGACATAATTCAACTTTTTGGGTTATTAATGGGATGAAATACATAATTCAACTTTACAATATGACACTGGAGCACATTGCTGACCAGTTGAAAGAGCGGCACATTCTTTTGAACTAATATCTTTCGGTCATATTTATCGAGAGTTGAATGAGGAAGCAGATGCTTTGTCGCTCAACAAGGTCCCTGATGTTACCTTGATCCTAGAGGAAGTCAGAGAGGGCACTTCTGCCGTCTCTTCCACAAGGTTCTCATATATTTCTGCTTTGAATGAAGGGTGATAAATTATGTTTCTGTTTTTCTTTTAGATCATGCTGATACGTAGGTTATGGTAATAGATTTTTTTGGTGATATATTGTCTTATTATCAAACTGATTGATAAATAAAAATTTAACTAATATATGGACTGTTCTAATATTTTTGGTTGAATATGACAAAAGTTCAATGGAACAAATAAAATGTACCAGCGAGAAATGTAAATGAAGTATGCACATAATTATTATAATTTCCACTCAAATTACCAACGGCAATAGAAATGCCATTTTATTTGATATTGAAGATATAAAGTTGGCAAAATACGTATCCATTTCTCATAAATCTTATCCAAAACATTGAAGTTATAGCCTGATTTTTGGTTGAATATGACAAAAGTTCAATGGAACAGATAAAATGTACCAGCAAGAAATGTAAATGAAGTATGCACATAATTATTATAATTTCCACTCAAATTACCAACGGCAATAGAAATGCCATTTTATTTGATATTGAAGATATAAAGTTGGCCAAAACGTATCCATTTCTCATAAATCTTATCCAAAACATTGAAGTTATAGCCTGTCAATGAAGATTTTTAAGGGTTGTATAATTTTTGTTGGTGTGTTTGTTTAAATTGTATTTATTTCTAAACACATGATTCTTTCAACTGCCTAACTAATTTTCTTAGATATTTATTGCGCCTCCTCAATCCTATAAATATAAATATAAATTGAGGAGCAATTTTTGTAATTAATTAATCAATCAAATATAGAAAATATTTTCTGACCTCCTCTCCTTATAGAAGAGATTGTCTGACCTCTCCTTGTAATTAATCAAAATTGAGTAAATGGAAGAGGGTAGATGGCCTAAGGTTGTGTTAGTGACAGATTGTGGAAAAGAAAGAAGACTTGGATGCGGCAAAATAACAAATGGTTTAGTAAATGGGGCATTTTCTTGAGCATGTGTCCTACAAAGAGTAAAGAGATAAAAACTTTTGTTATGGATAAGTTCCACAAACATACTTGGGAGAAAGAGCTAGGGAGAAGGGAGAAAGAAGTATTACATTGAAGAGTTTAACCCCACTCATCACCATCAGCAAAAGGCGTACATAGGGGCCAATATTTCTTGGAGAGCTAAAATTCTTATAAAGAAATGTGGGAGGAAAGAGTATGTATTTTAGAATGTGAAGCCCTCAAAGACAGTAGGGAAAATTATGCAGGTATTCTGGCAGCTAGTTCTTGGGATAATCTATTCAGCAAAGAGTTTGTCGAGAAGCTGGGAGCGATTATTGTAAAACTTCACAGGAAAAGGGCCGAATACAAAAGCCAGATGAAAAAGCAATCTGTCCCATAGACTATTTTTAGCCTCGTGAACGTTAAAAATACTTTCTTTCTTTCTTTCAATCAAATATAGAAGAGATTGTCTTTCTGTAACTGGTCTATATCTTGTCCTGCCCGTCACTGTCACTGCCACCACCGCTTCTATGGTCAAATTGTTGCTGCCTCCTCCTTGGAGATCGCGTGGGGTTTGGAGATTCTGGCCTTGTCTTTGCCATAGCCCTTTGATTGCTTGAGCAGTTCGATTCTCTTTCTGTGAGCTCTTTCTATAGCTGGACTGGTATATCTGGACGGGATGTAAAACAATTTATTCTCCCGTCAACATTCCCTCACATGTGCTTGGACTCCAGCTTCTCTCCCCCGGCCTTTTCTTCTCTCGTCAATCAGATCAGCGCATCTAGATTTAATCGTCTGCTGACGGTTTCAGTCGATCGATAACCTACTCGAACTTGAGAGGATTCTGCACCTAGCTTGGAGAGATTACGGGCTTATGGGGGGCCCTTAACGAAGGTCCAAGGAGCAACCCAATTAATTCAATCGGGCGGGCGATAATCCAGCCAAAAACTCCGACTGAGGCGTGGACGGATCGAACCCTCGACTGTTTGTCTGCGATAGTCGTCGTTGCTGAAGGAGTCGTTTTTTACGTTGTCGCTCTCCTTCTCGCCATCGGATCCATCCCTGGATCCGGAATGATGGTTACCGAGGACGGATTGTATTTCTGCATAGTGACGATGTGCACCATAGGGTATGGTGATATAGTCCCCGACACAACATGAACCAAGGAGCCCATTCTGCTTCTCGACACGACGGACTACAGTAGCAACTATGAAATGGTGAACAGATATTATCGATATGGAGATGGGATGATTGTCGATTCGAATCAAGGTGGCTCTGGCTCTCGGAGCCGTGGGTGCATGTCAATCCTTCGAAAGTGTAGGTTGGAGAGACCGTGGAAGTGTGCCTCTCTTCCACAGATTGCATGGGGACTTTGGCGACATCTTTTTTTTGCAGTTCCTGAAGTCCCACAGCAGAGAGAACATCATCGGCCTTGAATTAGATCCAGAGAATGGCCCACCTCAAATGATGGCCTCACGGTGCTGGATTTTGGGAGAAGATTTTTATTGGGCTTTGCATTTTTTTTAATGCTATGTGGTTGCCCAAATCTTTGTGATTGATGGGAGCATTCCTCCTAGCTTAACGAGCCTCCCTTATTGGGCTTGTTGCATTCCTTTAATTCTTTGGAATCTTGTTGCTAGTCCAAAGGGAGAGCCATCTCACAAAGTGTTGCGCCTTTTGAATGGTCAACCTTCCGTGCTTCATGTGATTCTTGGCATAGTTATTTGCCCATCTATTTTTTTTGGAGATTATCCGTAGTATTTTTTCCATAATTCTTGAAGGTTTTTGGAGGTTATCCGTAGTATTTTTTCCATAATTCTTCAAAGAAACCTTCATTTGAGGCGTTGAGAAGAGCATTCTTCTCTCTTCCAAATGATTGGTTGCATGTCACATTTATTGTCGTTTGTGAGATTCTTGTTTTTTCTCATGGGCATGGTAAATTAAGAGAATTGATTTTTCTATTGTAAATGGGTACCTAAAATGGTCTTGTTTGTCGGAATTGATATCGAGGATTGTTGTGCATGATGGCGATTTGTGATACTTCTCGTTCTGCATTTTTGAGTAGTAGATTATGTGCCACTCGTGTAGATAGTTTTAGGAGTGTAACCAGGCATTTGTCTCCATGTACTGCCTTGTTTCGTAGTCTCTTGAAGCTCGCCACTTTGGAGTGTTTCTTGCTTAGGTTGTTTTGCATATTTGTTGCTTTTAGCTCGTACTCCATGCTTTAGTCATTAGTTGTGACATCCATTGTCATCATCTTTTCCACTCAGTTCAACATTGTGGGGGGATGTTGTGCAATGCTTCCTCGGGTGATCCTTCATGCTTCACCGTTTTTGTTCGACATCAACTATTTTTAAGCGTGAGCCTCGTATCGAGCACCATTCCTATTTTGACCCAGCAATTGCAGCATCTACTAATCCATGCACTCCTGTGAGATGGATTAGCGTTCATAAGGACACTTATTTTATGATGTTTTTGTTGATTGTACATGAGTACCTCATCAACCATCAAAGGACCAGTGTCTTTGCTTCAAAAGTTTGAAATTTGGATTTCTACATGGATCTTTGATGGCGTTGACAGCTTGGGGTGACTTGACCTTCTTTAGAGTTTTAGCCATAATTTTTGTTTGGAGTATACAACCTCCATAGGCTTCATTGATTTTTGATGGTTGATGGTGTTTGCTTCTGTTCGAAGCCTTTGTACTGGTTCCTCACCAACACCTATTTTTCTGAAGCACTTATGTGATGGTTGCCAGTCTTTGCCATTCTCATTCCTACTTTTCTCTCTTTTGGAGAAGAGCTTTTCCCTACTGGTTTTTCTCCTTTTCTCCAGTTATGAGAGTTTGTACATGTGTATCTTATGAGGCCTTGTTGCCAGGACCCATCTTTGTTCTTCTTTGTTCCTCCCTATGTTTCATTTATGGGGGGTGTTGATGTGTTTGTTTAGATTGTATTTATTTCTAAACACATGACAATTGTGTTAGAATTAATGATTAATTTAAAGATTGGTTTGGAGTTGGTTTTGATTTGTTGGAGTTGTTGAGATATTCTCTCAACCTCCATATCTATGTTGAGAATAAGTTGGATCTGACTCCAACTATTTATATGTATTGTAATTGAGATTCAATATGTAATACAATTTATGTTTGTGTGTTATTCCTGTGCATCTCTGCTCTCATGATTTCTATCATGGTATCAGAGCAAGGACAACCTTGACTCTCTCACGAGAGGGGCTGGAATATGAGAGATTGAGAGCAGATCTGATTTTTTGTACATATGTAGGAGAGTAGATATATATTGTTGTTTGAATTTCTGTTTGTAAGTTTTCTGTGTGTGTTTGTTAATTTATCTTGTGTGCAAGTAAATCTTTTGAGATATCGTGTTGTTGGAGAAGGAGCCACCATCATTTCAAAATTTCCATTGCTGCATGAAAAAAAGGAGGCGGTAGAGCTAGAGAACAGGATCCAAATCACAGGAAAGCCAAAGAGGAGGCGATAGATTGCAGAAATCGTGAAGGTTTCACGCACAGCAAACGGAGCAGAGGCTGTTCACTGGAAAGTTGCCGTCGATTTGCTGAGGGTCAAGAGAATTGCGGTTGTCCGCTGAAAGAGCCGAGCCCATAACTGCCAACTTGCTGAAGGAAGAGCCGTCTACAGAGATAGTGCATGCAAATCTTCCATTCCATGCAATTGAAGACGATTAGCTGTTGAATGAGAGAATCGCCTATCCGCTTGCCTGAGTTTGAAAGGAAGCTGTTGTGTCTGTATGTGACATCGCTGGTGATTGGAGTGACTATCGTGTGTAGAGAGTCACCCGAGGAGCAGAAGAACCATACGGTTTAGAGAAGAAATGGAATCACGCTATATGAAACGAAGTCAG
>SNQJ01S0003707.1:24085-36447 GCA_010110895.2 Picea sitchensis | reverse complement strand
GGTTTTGATTTGTTGGAGTTGTTGAGATATTCTCTCAACCTCCATATCTATGTTGAGAATAAGTTGGATCTGACTCCAACTATTTATATGTATTGTAATTGAGATTCAATATGTAATACAATTTATGTTTGTGTGTTATTCCTATGCATCTCTGCTCTCATGATTTCTATCAAATTGTGTGAGTTAAGCTCACATAGATTCTTTCAACTACCCATTTAATCTTAGGTATTTGTTGGGCCTCCTTGTAATTATTCAATCAGATATAGAACAAATTATCTTTCTGTAGCTGGTCTATTTTGTGTATGGAGTTTAAGCTTATGTATAATCCTAGTTAGTTTAGATTCTAATAGTCAATTGAGGAGCTCTCCTTGTAATTATTCAATCAGATATAAAACAGATTATCTTTCTGTAGCTGATCTATTTTGTGTATGGAGTTTAAGCTTGTGTATGATCTTGATTAGTTTAGATTCTCAATAGTCGATTGAGCTCTCCTTGTAATTATTCAATCAGATATAAAACAGGTTATCTTATAAAACCGATTATCTTTATGTAGCTGTTCTATTTTATGTATGGAGTTTAAGTTCGTGTATTATCATGGTCAGTCTGGATTCTCAATAATCTTCACCTTAACCCTCTACTTGAAAAAATTACTCCTCGACAATTTAATTGAAAGGGACGAGTGTTCACATCACTTACTTGTGGACACTGAAGCTCAATGTTACTGACAGCTAGCCTATTATTATTGTTATTGAAAAGCATTGCGAGTCGGGACAAGCCACATAGAATTTGAGTTAAGTGTGATTCATTTGGCAGCGGTACGAACTCAGCTGCAACCGCAAACGCACAAGCATTCTGTTCTGAAAGAAGATCAGGTCAGTACTTGATGGAAGAAACTTAACCCATGGCGTGCGAATGGATGGGTTTTGGCATGTATTTTTGAAATTTGAAACCGGATTGGGTTGGGTCTCGTTGGCTGTGTTGACATTAAAAGCGGTTCCCCTGCCATCGGACTATAACATGCTCCATAAACTTGACATTGACATGCGGTCTGCAATCAGTGTAATACAGGGAAGGTGTCGTTAGATATGTGCAATGGGAAAGCACTGCGGGACTGGTGGAGGCATATTGGCGCACCGGCAGTACAAGCTACTACACGTAGACTGGGAAATGGGTTGACTGATGCTATTACTGTTTTTATTCCATTCACAAGAGTTCCAACTTTAAACGCGGCTAAGACTGCAACGAAGCTCCTTAGTAAGTTGGACCCTACGCCTTTTCAACTGATCGCTTACTTACAGAGTAATCGATAGAGCGAGAGAGCGAGAGCGAGAGCGAGCCACCTTCTTTTGGATTTTGGTCGTCTTCGCCTAATCCACTCCACTGTGACTACCCATAAAAATACGTTGAATTCCTCATTATTCGCATTGTTAACAAGGAAACCTTCACCAACAGTAGAAACGAGTGTCTGACCCGAACCTCTGGATTGTGATTCCCCTTAGCACTGCTTTCCTTTGATTTATGTATACAATTACAATTAAGGTGTTCGGTAAAAGTACTCCACCATGATTTTCCTGAACATTATTGATAGCTGAATAGGTAAACAATATGCAGTTGTAGTAAAGTAATTAATGTTATATAGGTTGGAATACATATTATTGAATTTGACAACAATATATAATCCAATTTATACAACGTTAATTGTTTTACTGCAAGGTTTACATTGATAATAGGTTGGAATACATATTATTGAATTTGACAACAATATATAATCCAATTTATACAACGTTAATTGTTTTACTGCAAGGTTTATATTGATAATCTAAAACTATGTTCTTTCATTTGTTTTTTCTATTAAAATGTAATATCAATATATTCAGCCACAAGTATTCTCCTCTTCACATGATTATAATGGGCTGGGCTACTTATCATCAGAATGTACCATTCTTATGGTAAATACTAAATGTCAACTATCGTCATAATGGTGAATGTCATTGTTGAAATTTTTACATCGGTACCTCGGTATTTGGTTATCTAATAATTTCCTTACTCCAATCAAATTAGCACCTTACAAAACAATAATACACTACTGAAGTATTCAACTCAATATCATGCAATGAAAGCATAAACTAGGAAACGGATTCAAGTACACATGGACAACAGTATTTTGGGTAGATATCCTTGGAAAAACCTCGGAGGGAAAACTAGTGCCGAGAATAATTTTATTATGCTAAAATCAGGGCTCCCGTAACAGGGATAATAGCCCACTGAGAGAATTAGAACTGCAGACTAACCTGGAAAGGTTTGACCTGATGTACGATTAGTTTTGCACGCTTTTCTAGGTATCTGCGACTTTCCCCTTTGTGACCCAAGGATATCCACGACTGTCTCCACCGTGACCTGCGAATGTGTACTTAAAACATGTACGAAAAGCTTCTTACAATCCAACACTCTCCTATGGCTTCCTTAAATCGAAACCCACCAGCGTATGCCTCTGTTTTCTCTTCTTCTTGACCTGTATGATCTCCAGATGAAATTCCTTCTTCACCTATCCAAGATCTTGAACTACAGTCCTTCATGATCCAATACTCAGTGTGTCGACTCTCTCAATACAACTCCTATCAAGTGTAATCCGTGGTCCTCTTGAATCACCGTCCTTTGTGATCCAAGCACTCGAGTAGAGGTCCTTCAGCTTCTCTACTCCTGAGTGTGACCTTGGAGACTCCACACTAGAAAAGGTCCTCCTTTGTTATCTGTGTGAAAATTGTGTCTTCCTCCTTCTCCTAGCCTTGTTTTTATAATTATGAGTTATAATATATTTCTAATCTCCAAAGTGATCTATGGTTGCGATTACTTCTCACACTCACTTGAGATTTAAATTACATGTTGCATGCTAAGTACTTTTAGCATGTTTCTTAAATAACTCAATTAACTAATTACACAATTAATTAATAAAAACAATTTAGCTTAATAATTTCTTTGGACGATTTCCACATGTCCAGATGCATAGACCTGTGAGGAAATACATGTTTGATGCTACCACTAACATCAACACCCCCTCTTAGCGAGGAAGGTATTTCTCGAAGAGCCACCTGGAACTGGTTCTGCCTCCGACTCTAGCACAATATCACACACATATATGCTCACAATTGTCTTCTTTTGCACTGGAATGAAGATCCTGTAAGCCTTTGAGGTCCCACTATACCCCACAAATATACCCTTATGTCTTGAAGGCTCCATCTTCGTCCTCTTCTCCACTGGCACATGGGATGTAAATTGGACAACCAAAGATCCTCAAATGTCCTATCTCTAGCTTCACCCCTGAGAATGCCTCCTCCAGAGTCTTGTCCCCCAATATCCTATGAGGACTCATGTTCTACACATACACCTTCGTATTACATGCCTCTTCCCACAAAAACATGGGAAATTCCCGATTATGTTTCATAGCCTTGGCAGAACCGATTATGGACCGATTCTCTCTCCGCAAACCCATTCTGTTGAGGGTTGTATGAGACTGTCAGCTCCCTCTTGATCCCTGCCTCCTTGCAGAAATCCTTGAATTCATTTGAGGTGTATTCTCCTCCATTATCTGACCTCAAGACCTTAATCTTCATCCCTGTCTGGTTTTCTACCTGAGCCCTGAACTCTCTAAACCGACTGAAGACCTCATCCTTGGTCTTCAGAAAGAGGATCTAGGTTTTCTCGGAAAAATCATCAATAAATGTCACATAGTATGATGATCCAAGTAATGATGGTCCTGATATCGACCCACTCACATTTGAATGGATAAGATCCAAGATCCCCTTGGACCTACACTTGTTGCTTGGAAAAACATCCTTGACATTCTTTCCAGGTGCACACCCTTTGTACACTCCTTCCTGCTCAGTATTGAACTCTGGAAGACCTATAACAATCTCCCTCATAATCGACAATGCCTTGTAGTGTAGGTGTCCCGACCTCTTATGCCACAACTCACATGGGTTGTCACTGTTGTGTACAAAATCATGAACGTGCTTACCCTGTAACCTGTATAAGGTTCCCTCTCTAACCCTAACGAAAATTGTGTTGTCTGGGATAGCTTTATTTGGACGTATGAGTACCTGCTCTCTCCGAAAAGTGATGACAAAACCCCCCTGTCCTCCATAGCTAAGATTGAAAGCAATTTTTTCTTCAAACCTGGTACGTAAAGCACATCTTGGGCATCTAACAAACCTCCTGACTTAAGATGGAATGTAATTGTTCTCTCTCCCTTCACTGCACACCCGGTATCATCACCAAGCTCCACATGAACCTTTGAGTCCTTCTTCGTCAGAAAAATAGCTCTCGTGCCTCTGTCATATGACGAGATGCACTACTATCCAAGAACCAAACACTCCTTGTTGTTGTGCTAGTAGAAAGGCAAGAAATCATTGAGTAATCCTTCTCAAAGTTTGTTGCAAACTCATCAAGATGTGTCTCCATTGATGTTGTTCTCTGCGTCTTTTCATTACCCTTTTTCTTCTTCTCCGGACACTGAGATGCATAATGCCCATTCTTATGACGTGAGAAGCACTTGATTTTACTCAAGTCGTTCTTCTTCCCTAGCTGTGATGATCCTCCATCACTATTACCCTTCTTACTATAACTCTTTCCTTTTCCCTTCCTTGTCTTACTGACAAGGGTTGAGTTTTCTTTACTACCTCCCTGCTTGTTGCTTTTAGACTCTTCCCGAGTCTCTTCCTGGATGCAATCATCCCAAAGTATCTGCCAATGTGGGATATTCTCCCAAGCACAAACGCCTTTGACAAATGGTTCCCATGACTTGGGAAGATCATTCGCTGCCACGTTCTCGAGCTCTGCATCCTCTTTTTTCTGCCCAATGGTTGGAAGTTGATCGCACACCTGTGTGATCCTCATGAGTCAGCTGGTAAAATTATCTGATCTAGACATCTGAACCGTTTTGAGTTTATTCCTTAAGATCATCTTCCCATTCATGTTCTTTCTTCAGAATAAACTTACCAAGCTATCGACCATCTCTTTGGTTGTCTTCTTCTCGTTTAGGTGAGGGATTAGATGATCCTTAACAGAATCTAGGAGGACTCTTTCTGGTTTGATCTCCTTCTTGTTGTGAGCATCTAAAGTTGTTGGATCTATCGGTGGAGTAATTTCTTTATCCACTAACTCCCAAAAGTCATATTCCTTCAACGCCAAAGTAACTCTTGCTTTCCAAGATAGGAAGTTTCAATCTGTCTTCAACCCTCAACGGTGTTGCTGCCATCCCTAAGATCTGATAAACTTCCCTGGAAATAACCTGTTGCTGGAAAATTGCCCCTGTACTGATCTGGCTTCCCTTCAGAGCATGTGCTCTGATACCATGTTGAAATTCTTACTCCAACACCTAGGTACTTTGTTATCTAGTGATTTCCTTACTGCAATAAGATTAGCATCTCACAAAACAATAATCCACTACTAAAATATTCAACTCAATGTCATGCAGCGGAAGCATAAATTAGGAAACCAAATCAAGCACACATGAACACCAATATTTTGGGTAGATGTCCCTAGAAAAACCCCGGAGGGAAAACCAGTATTGAGAATGATTTTATTATGCTAAAATCAGGGCTCCCATAATAGGGATAATGTCCCACTGAGAGAAATACAACTGCAAACTAACTTGGAAAGGTTTGACTTGTTGTACAACCAGTTTTACATGCTTTTCTAGGTATCTGTGACTTGCCCTTTTGTGACCCGCGGATATCCACGACTGTCTCCACTATGACTTGCGGATGTGTATGAAAAGCTCCATACAATCCAACACTCTTATGTGGCTTCTTTCGATCGAAACTCACCTATGTATGCCTCTATTCTCTCTTCTCCTTGACCTATATGATCTCTAGATGAAAGTCCTTGTTCACCTATCCAAGATCTTGAACCACAGTTCTTCGTGATCCAATACTCTGTGTGTCAACTCTCTCAACGCAACTACTGTCAAGTGTAATCTTTGGTCCTCTTGAATCATCTTCCTTCGTTATCCAAGCACTAGAGTAGAGGTCCTTCTCTACTCCTGAGTGTGACCTTGGAGACTCCGGACTAGCAAAGGTCGTCCTTCTCTACTCCTGAGTGTGACCTTGGAGACTCCGGACTAGCAAAGGTCGTCCTTTGTTATCTATGTGAAAATTGTGTCTTCCTCCTTCTCCTAGCCTTGCTTTTATAATTATGAGTTATAATCTATTTCTAATTTCCAAAGTAATCTATGGTTGAGATTACTTCTCACACTTATTTGAGATTTAGATTACATGCTGCTTGCTAAGTACTTTTATCATGTTTCTTAAATAACTCAATTAACTAATTACATAATTAATTAATAAAAATAATTTACTTTAATAATTCCTTTAATTAAAGTAAATTCAAGAGTAGAAGGCTTTGGACGATTTCCACACGTCTAGACACATAAACATATGCGAAAATACCTGTTTGATGCTACCACTAACATCAACAGCCTTTTCTTATGCTAAGTGGAAAAAATTCCATCACCAATTTTTGTCAATTAAAAGGAAAGACAATACCCACGACTATGATTTTGTAAAGGGATTGGTTTAAAGACATTCCAGATCGTCTGTTGTTAGTATAAATGCTCCCCATTGAGATGGAGAAAATTAAAGAGATAATGCAAGCCTAGTGAATAGACAAAAAAATTGTAGGTGTTTTTTATGAAGGTGATAGAGGTGATCCCTTCTCCATGTTATGTGCACAAACGAGCTATTGTGACAACAAAAGGATGAGCAATAAAATAGTTTATATACAGAAGTTTATCATTTTCGTATTCCAAATATTATCGGATGAAGTTTAGTGGTTTCTTGTTTTGAAAATTATAACAAAATTAGGTGGAAATTCATATTATAGTTCACTCTAAGTTGTAAAGAAAAAGAAAGTGAAAATTATATATATGGAAGAGAAGAGAAAAACTGAATAGATCCAGAGTTTAGATAGATTTAATGTTTAATTTGGAGGAGGATGCAATGAAGGAATTCATTGGAGAATCAGTGGATTACTTTTTTAGATTCATTAGAGGAAACTTGGAAAGGGATATTTTCAGCTCAAGTAAGGCTACTAGACATTCTAAGGTTTGGTTGAGGCAATGTACCACTTCAACACGGTGTAGCTAGTGATGTTTCTCTCAAGTGTGGGGACCCTTGTGAAGTAAGGCTCTGGACCCCAATTACCCTTGACTATTAAAGGAAGAGAGCAAGCAACGAAGATTCCAAGTCTTGTTACATCACTAAATGGCTCTTCTCTAGGGAATGAATGACATATAGAGGAAGGATTTGGCAACAAGTCCATCAGCTTGAGCCACTTGTGTGTAAGGCATGTATCCCACTCTTTGAGGTTGGGGGTTGCGAATTCACTGAGAAAGATTATATCTAGCTCGTATGAGGCGTTTTCTGAGCCTAAACTTGGAAACTCTACCAACTGCTCTTCTAGTACAAAGAAGGTGGAATGGATTTTATCGAAGGCATTGGCTTGTTTGAGTGATAGTTTTTTTCAAATGTAGTATGGTGTGAATGTAGAAAACAACACCTTGATAGATCTATGGATCAATGTTCGTTGGGTTGATTTAAAAAGTAGTTTGGTTGCTCGTTATAGGGGTCAAGCCCAAGATCTTAAGAAGAAGCATCGTTGATGTGTGAAACTTTGAAAGAGTGCATTAGGATGGTACTAGGAGAAGACATCGTGTTGATACATGTAAGGTGTTCGGCTAGATGGTTGCGGAGACCCTCGCCCAAGTCCTCAAGGAGACAGAACTTGGGGTTTCTCCAGCACCCAAGTTGGGCAAGTGGGTGCTTTGGGTGTGCGAATGCTCCAAGGGGTTAGCCCAAGTATAAAGTGACTAAGATATTGGGGTGCACCGACATGAGGGGCGCACCAAGGTTGGGCGTACCAGTCCTAAGGGGCACGATGGTTGTCGAGCACATGGGTTCGTTTGGGCAACTAGGTCTATGAAGCAATGTTGCAAATATGGGCATCGACAAAATATCGCCGAGGGTCTGAAAACGAAAATATCGCCAACATCGGGAAAAATATCGAAAAATGTCGTAAGAATGAAAAACAATGTTGTAAGAATGAAAATATCGGAAAATATCGTCGACCCTAATTTTGAAGATAATATCGCCAACATCGAGATATTATCGAGATGTTGGTAACACTGCTATGAAGGGGTGTGATGATTCGTTTGGGTGATCGGGTCTGCAAATGGGCGTGAGTATTCATTTGGACACATGGGTTCGCGAAGGGCCACAACACCCCCAAAGGACGCGACGGCTCGTGATGGTGACCTTTGGAGTCCCTATAAGAGAACAAGGGTGGACAAACAAGGAAGGAAGATTTGAAGAAAATGAGAGCAGGAAGAGCTCTATGGTTCTAAGGCAAGCTTAGACGAAGAGGGGCGAGCTCCCTCAAGGAGCCAAGTTGCTAAACATGGGAGGAATTGTGCTGCCTTGAGATGGATTTGATGGGTAGAGTTGGGAGACCTCCTTTTGGGTTGGTTTTGGTGAAGTCTGGGAACGCGGGTTTGTTGGAGGCATGTGTGAGGCAAAACCGAAATCTGTGAAGTCTACAGAAACAAAGAGACAAGAAGTCTGTGTTTGAGGACACATCTGAGGTGCACCGTAGGAGGTTGTGAAGATGGTTGCGAAAGAGAGTTTTGGTGTTGAATCTATGTATGAGTGTCTTGGTAAGGTGAGGCGAGTTGTTTGACTCTGCCCAAGATGTAAATCGAGCCAGTAGTGCTCATATTGCAATTGTTTCAGAATAAAAAATATTTAAGCGAGTGTTAGGCACAGTTTGTGTCGCCCGCACTATATCTGTGTATGTCTTTCATTTGTTCTGTTGTTGTTCTCTTGGCTTCTCATGTTCAAGGATTTATGCTTAAATACGACTAAGTGTTAAACTATTAACAATTGTCTAAGTATACCAGCGTTGCACTAGAGTAGGAGTATGACTCGCCGGTAGCCTATAACGCAATATGGGTATGCTCTAGATGAAGAGAGATAGTCCGAACGAAGTATCCTTGGTGTTGCCTATTATCGTAGGATTTGTGCTTGTGAAAATCCCTCCACAAGATCCCCAAATCTCACGTAACTATGGAAGAACCTGCCATTGTCACCTAAGTAGGGACTTCTCTCGTTTTATTAATGATGGAAGAGGTCCACCACAAGGGAAGCTTCGCTGGTAACCTCAAGGGATCAAATCTCAAGTTTAGTAGCCAAGCCTATTGCTCCCTTTCTTGATCACTGGATGATTGGTCTAGGTCAAGTGAAAGAAGATGTTCAAAGATTATTTGACACCTTCCCAGAACAAGAACACTTTACAACATATATGTAAATTTTTTAAGCTAAAGTATGCAATAAATACCTCTTTTAGACACTAGACAAGTTAGATTGCTATGGTTGTTGCAAAATGAAGCAGTAAACTAGTCTTATAGCAGTAAGTAATTTGTGACAACAACAATAATGAATGCTCAAAAACACCACAGTTGACCACGAAAATTTAGCATATAGCCAATAGAATATTGCTCAATTATTAAAGGGAATTTATGAGTGGGTTAAGCCACCTTTAGATTAGTGTATGCAACATAAGATGATTTAGACGGTTGTAGCAAATCTTTTATAACATTTCCAAGTAGTCGAGTGAGAAACGTCGCGGTGTTGCATGCCCTTAAGAGGTGTATGATTGTAAGGCACACCGTGGGGATGTAACAAATGGTTTCAAAGCTTGTTCATTGCATATTTTGGAGAAGGTTGGGGGAGCTCTTCACCACTATCTCGACGATAGATGGTATCAAAGCAAAGTTTGAAGGCAACTCATTGCAAAGTCAGTTCGGTGGGAACGTTTGCAGACTTGGTGAGCCATTCGATGGAGCGAATCGGTTCATCACAGAGTTTGCATCAGACTTACGATAGAGGTTCGATTGACAGTGCAGTGGAAGGTTGTTTTGGGTGCACACCTTGTGTATGCCGAGAGCAAAGTTTGTGGTAGGAGGAAGCACTAAGACAAGGTGGATGATTGTATAACTCATTGTAGAGTTCATCGCAGAACTTGTCATAGAGGTAGTCTTAGTTGGTTTGATGTGTAATAGAAGTCAGTGTCGAACCTATTGTGCACACCATTGAGAGACCATGCATAGAGTTCATTTGATGAGTCGAGCACTTGGGAAAGGAAGATGAACATAGGATTTGTCGCACGACTTTTCATAGATCTAACTGCAGAAGTGATCACATAAGAGAAACGTAGAGGGTGATCGTAGAAGTGATTACAAAGGGAAGTTGTTATGGGTTGCAACAAGGTGTAGCACTTGGTTGTGTTGGATGACCTAGGGCGACCTAGAGCATATCCATAGCATCTCGTGCATCGTTGAGAACAATAGTTGAGTTGAGCTAGGTTATTGGACGAGTGCGTTGACCACAACCTTCAGATGAGGTGACTCTTCACAGAGTTACAACAATCAGTTAGCAGCAGTATGACGTGATAGTCGAGCGGTGGGTGCAAGATGCCTTGAAGTGGAAGCAGTTAAGGTGCGGATATGGTAGGGCATTAGAGATGAGTTCGATCGATTGCATGCGAAGTTTGTGACTCAGACAAATTCATGAAGTGGAGAAATGGACTCGGCCTTGTATCACAACAAAGGTTTTGTAGATTTGTGAAGTTGTAGACAATGATTGAGGAGAGTTTATGTGGAGAGTCGGTTGCTTGGGCAAGAGAAGGTCCAAGACAATGGACTTAGAACATGGTTGCAGCGAAGGATGTCATTGGAAAGGTGTGGTTGGTTTCCTGTTCTTGCATTTCCTAAGTGTTGCAGTGAGTTCTTTAGGGTTAGGGTTAGTTAGGGTTAGTTAGGGTTTCAAAAATGAAAGTTTTAAAAGATGATTTTGAACACTACAAGCTCAACGTTGGAGAACAAACTAGTGCCTTAGGGTAAATGGAGTCAAAGTAAAGGCAAAAAGTCTCTGGAGGACTTAAACTTAGAGACTAGAGGGTAGGGTTCCAAGGTGCTGCAATGGCAGGGCCCTAGAATCAAAACCCTAAGGGAAGGAGGCTCACTCCGGTGTTACTTAAGCAAGGCCTCGTGCTCCTTCCTCTTTCTCTAAATGCACTTGGCAAAACGGCTAGCTTCAAAGTACAGATTTAAGGGAGAAAGTGTTGCAAGGGCAAGACTTTCAAAACCCTAGAAGGTGAAAACCCTAGGTGTAGACTCAACTAGGCCTAGGACGTCTCCTCTTTTCAACCTATAACTTCAATGCTAACTCAGAAAATGAGAGAAAGTGTAGCAACAACTAGGCTTTATCTTCCTTTATCAATGGCTAAAACAATTTCTCAAACATGGGGACATATAGCAATGACCTACTAGTGTGCTTGCTACCTAGGGTTTCAAGATTTAGCAATATAATAACAAAATGTAAGAAATCAAGCCTACAACCATTCACTTAAGAAGTTTTGCATGAAAAATTCACTTACATATCATGAAGAATGCATAATCAAACCCTAGTTGTAAACCTTCCATGAGAGAAACACCATATATGCCAAGATAAATCCTCCAAGAAGAGTTGCGCCTCACTTAGAACACCAAAAATACCAAACAAAAGGCTAAAAGATAGTCTCTCGCAAGAGAGTGAGTTATGTTATCTCCAAAATGAGGAAAAACGTCCTCTATTTATACCAATCCATGACCTTTCAATTAAAAAATAGGTCATTAAAACAGCCGACAAGGCTGACTACAAAATTTACACTGTTTTTACATTAATTGCCAGAAAAGTGACATAATATGAGCAAAAGGTGGGACGTCAAGCCCTCTTGAGGGAGACGTTGGCCCTTTTTGGGCAAATCCAGCATCCAGAAGTCAGACGTTGGCCCTTCTAGGGCTCCTCCAAGCTGCCACACATGCCAAATAGCCTCATCACACTGCCACGCGCTCAGAATAACGTCCAGCTCTTCTGGGTGACGTCCTGTCCATCAAGGGTCAAACGTTTCATCTGAAGTGGGTGCTTCCCCCTAGGCCGGGCTCTGCCAAAGTGCCCTGGGTGGAACGTCCTTCTTTCTTCTTGTGCAAAGGCTCATCATAACGTTGTCTTGTCTTTGCCATCCCAGCAACCATTTGATGGGCTCTTCAACCCCATGGAGGTCCGAGCTAATCATATCCCCATGTGTACCGGTCCACTGGTACCAGTCCATTGGGTATGGTCCTGCACGTCAAAAACTTCGCCCTCCATGGGCTCATCAGTCCTTGGGATCATAGCAATGTCAATCATATTTCATCATTAAATTTATCAAATACATGCATAAAACCCCTAACATATCATCTAATAGCTCAAAGACATTACACTGATCTACTA
>SNQJ01S0003706.1:501965-516372 GCA_010110895.2 Picea sitchensis | reverse complement strand
TTATATTCCTTTTATAAATAATGGTTTAAAAATGAATTTGGGTGAAAAGAATAATACTCAACACCGAAAAAATATGCTTATGGGATATGTATTTTTTATTAGTCAAAATATATAAATATATAGTATAATATCAAAGACTTTTTGTAGGATTTTTGATAAATTTAATTGAATAATAGTGTGAGGGATATGTATTTTTTATTAGTCAAAATATATAAATATATAGTATAATATCAAAGATCGTTTTGTAGGATTTTTGATAATTTAAATTGAATAATAATGTGAGGGATAGATTTATTGATATGTTATTTATTTTATTTTAAGATTAGATGTTTTCTCGCTATGTAGCATAATCTTAATTATTTAACATTAAACTTAAATTTCTTAATTTGTTTATTTTTCTTTCTAAATTAACAAAAAATATAGAAAACACTTTGCAAAAATCAAATGCTCTTTTGTCTGATATTTCAATTCACTTAACTTCGGCGTTTTCTTTCCCCTGCTTCGGGGTATGCTAGTTTTTAGAAATTATTGTAACTTATAAACTTTGGGAACAAATTTTTGAGTTGTCTTCAACAAAATCATTATTATTTTCAATTACCCTTTCTCTTCACATCATTTGGTAAATATTATTTGGTGACCAAATGGCCCTCAATAACAAAAACCTTATTGGTCAAAATGTCATTGTTATTATTTTCAAATATTCCTTCTGTTAACACATAAGATTGTAAGAAGCCCCATGAGTCGATTGTAAGAATCCCCATGAGTCATACCTTTGGTTTTTTACATCATTACCATGACATGTCACCTCTCAATTGTATAAAAGGTTCTCTTTGTCATCATCCATCTGTTTAAATGTCGAGTTAAAGACAATTGTATGTGCTGTCAATTCACTAGGAGAGTTTGCAACATACTCATGTGCTCTATTCATTCATTGCCATCATTAAATTTTTTTCATGCTAAGGGATTTCAGTGTTTTCAGAGCCTATTTTTAACAATTTTCATGGATCAGGTCTTTGGACATCCTAACAGTCTCCTCGAAGCATGCAAATCTTGTTTGAATCGGGCGTTGTGAACTGGCTGAAGGAGAGAGTTGGAGGTTGGACAGCTTGCAGACACCCCCGTGATAATTCAAAGATGTCAGCATCAAGCCTAGATCGACCTGGTACTCCTTGAGAGTGTTCATCATGTTTGAGGGTTGAGAAACGGGTTTTGGTTGGTTTTCATATTGGCGTTGTGAAATGTGTTGCAAACACTCTGTTCTAGGACTGCTGAAACTTTCATCTTTTGCATCCTTTCAAATTCAGCCTTAAACGATTATATATCAAGATAATGGATTTTTTCAACATGTCTGGACTCTTGACATAAGTTTTGAGGTATTGAAGCTTTAAAACAATAAAATAGGTTGCTATAGGAAATTTTGCAGCGTCGGCACTGTGAACTGGTAATTTTGACCAGTTGACTTCTAGGACGATTTTCGGCTATTTTAAAAATTAAAAGGAGGTTATTTTCAAGAACAGACCCAAGAAAATTAATTTTTTTCATTTTCCACACATGTGTAATGGATTTGGAGATTTGAAGGAATCTTTCAGCCATATTTTTCAGTTTTCATCATTTCTTGTTTGAGACATGTTTTTGCGACACATATTCCGACAAGATGGAAATGAATTTCAAGAAACCGAGAGAGGTTTTTCTTTAGAATGAGATTATATACAAAAATGGTTCTCATATTTTACACAACTATTACGGTTTGAGAATTACAGGTGGCATTTTGAAGCCTATTTTTCATAATTTCACCTCCTGAAAAGCAAGAAATCAGTTAAAACGTGTCATTTTCTGTTTGTAATTGTTTCTATTTTGGGAAAGGGGTTCGAGTTCGAAATGGTGAGATTGAAAGGACCTATAGTGATATATATTTCATGGTACAAGAGTAGAGAAGGGTTGGAATGATCTAAGAGGGGGGTCTTTTGACCCAAAGGAACTCAGAGTGGTTATCACTGTGTATTTTTCTTTCTCTGTATCTTTTTCAGACTTGTGATTCCCTATTAATAAAGATCAGTCTCTTTTATTTTCCATACTCTTGTAAATGCTTTTATAGTGGTCAATGAATGATTTATTCTTTTATTTCTTTGTGCTCATTAAATGATCAAATGAAGGATTCATTGTTACATTTATGGGTCAAGTTCTATCAAGGCAGTGATCTCTTTACGGTGTATTGAATACCAGCGATATCCTGATGTATTTCTGATTCATTCCTTCACAGTTTTTTGTCTTTCCATACTTTCATATAGCCTATTTGCTGATATGAAGTTACTAGGGCCACTTTTGTTGAGGGATATAGTTGGGAATGTGTACGGTAGATGAATATGATTGTCCTTATGGTCTGATCCATATAACTTTAAAGATTATCTTTCAAGTTTTTAATTCGAATTCTTTGTATGTTACCAAGCTCACCTGATCTACAGTCTAGGGTGACTCTTTGAGTGTTAACATTTTTGGCATCATTTCCAGGGAACAAAGAGTGAAGCAAGCTTCCCTAGGAGAATGACATAGAGCCGACTCTTGATGATAGACAAGAGAGGGACACATAAATTGACTGTAATCATCTACCTAGTGAATCCATATTCAAAGACTCCACTAGAGGAAGGATCCCGCTGACCGAAAGACGACCATACGGAAGGGAAAAAACAGGTATTAGTTCATGAGTCTTCTCCATGAACTCTTGTTTTTCTTTATCAGTTCATTTCTCTCTTTTCCTTTACGTATAAAGAGGATTATCTTATGTTTTGTCTATTCAGATGATCATATTTCTTCTTTTATATATCCATACTTGGAAGAAGAAGATATGCATACTACTTGTGTTGTAGATGTTGATCCTGTCTTCTCACCTCAGCCTATTCAGAAAGATGATGTATCTATTCAAGTCCTTCCTGAATCTAATCAGCCTTGTAACCGTGAGGATGATGAAACTGATTTATCTCCTTCACAGGTATTATTACCTTTTTCTATTACTGTTGAGCCTTTCCTTCAGTTTGTTAAATCTCATTTTCATCCCATTATTGTCCAAACTAGAATCAAAGACAAAATGTTTAAACATTTAAGGCTGCCATCTTATCTTCATCCTTACCCTCTTGACTTCTTCAAGTATCTTCCCCGATTTTCTGAAAAGGATCATCTTACAACCGAGAGGCATTTGGGAGCCTTTGAGATCTTTCTTTATTAGTTTGAGATAGTACATGAAGATGTTACAATGAGGTTGTTCTCCAAATCTTTGTTTGGAGATGCTGTTGTGCGGTTTAAAGGTTTGGGAGTCGATTCTATTGGTTCTTGGATTGAGATATGCAATGCCTTTTTAAAGTGTTGGGGTGAGAACAAGTCCCTTGATCAATACTTGGTTGATTTTAATCCTTTGAGGAGAGGGGAAGAAGAATCTTTGGGTATCTTCAACATGAGGTTTTATAGTGTTTATCATAGCATGCCATTGGAAATCTAACCTTCCAAGACTGCTACCATAGTGTACTATGTAATGGCTCAACATCCAGATCTTGTCCTTCTCTCGAGAGAAAGGAAATCTTCATCTTTAAGACATTTGTTTAAGAATGTTGAAGAAGTCAAGGAGATTATCTGGGCTTGCAAGAGGATTCGAGATCATGCATACTTTGAAAATCTGCACGCACGTGAACAACAAGATTGTGATCATATTTCATATTTGGAGCAACAAGAATGTAAGCATGGATTTGATTTGGGACATCATTTGACAGTTTCTTCAAAGTATTCATATTTTTCTATGGATCGGGATGAGCATTATGCTTATAATCAGTTTCCTAAACATTTTGAGAATACAGTAACAAATGATTGTATAGATAATTACATGTTCTTAGCTTATCATTATCAGTATGTTTTAAATCATGTTGTACAATTATCTTATGATCACTAATTTGAAGAAGAAATTGTCTCTCCTAATGATCAAGAGTTGATATTAAAAGGACAAGAAGGTTATCTATTTTCAAGCAAAGGAGAATGTATGCATGAGCAATTGTCTTTTCTAAATTAGCACATTTTCGATTATGGATTTGAGGAGCTAGCTGCAACTCTATTGAAGTCGTATTTTTAGATTCTCTAAAGGTTTCAGATTTCATTATTTCACCAACATTCGTGGGTGAGTATGGATTTCTGAAAGAGTCTATATCAATGTTCTTATGTTCTTGTTATTATTTATTAATCAGTAGTAGAGATGAGATCATTTCAGTCTTAAAATTAATTGAATGGTTGTTTTGGAAGTCTGCCTTTACATTATCAAATTAGAGATCTGGTTAGAGGTAGGGTAGTATAGGAAATAACCTCGCTTCTCGAGCATTTTCTTTCCTCCAGTTTGCAGCAGGTTTATCAGTCATTTTGCTTAAATAAGTGGCAGATTTTGGCAGTGTTTCAGAGGTTGGTTGCATATATGACTCCACATCCCAATGGATAAGGCAATAGGAACTGCATGTTCTTGGCAGCTCACAGGGAGCATGCCATCCCCTGTGGAGCCAAATGTTAACACATAAGATTATAAGAAGCCCCTTGACTCATACCTTTGGTTTTTTACATCATTACCATGACATGTCACCTCTCATTTGTATAAAAGGTTCTCTTTGTCATCAGCCATCTGTTTAAATGTCAAGTTAAAGACACTTGTATGTGATGCCAATTGACTAGGAGAGTTCGCAACGTACTGATGTGCTCTATTCATTCATTTCCATCATTACCTTTTTGTCATGCTAAGGGATTTCATTGTTTTCAGAGCTTATTTTTAACAATTTTCAGGGATCAGGTCTTTGGATATCCTAACAGTCTCCTCGAAGAATGCAAATATTGTTTGAATTAGGCACTGCAAACTGGTGATAGGCGCTGCGAACTTCACCGGGAACTGGATGAACGAGAGAGTTGGAGGTTGGACAGCTTGTAGACACCCCTGTGCTAATTAAAATATGTCAACATAAATACTATATCCACCTAGTACTCCATGAGAGTGTTCATCATGTTTGAGGGTTGAGAAATGGGTTTTGGTTGGTTTTCATATTGGCGCTGCGAAATGTATTGCAAACACTTTGTTCTAGGACTGTTGAAACTTTCATCTTTTGCTTCCTTTCAAATTCATCCTTAAACGATTATATATAAAGATAATGGATTTTTGCAGCATGTATGGACTCCTGACATAAGTTTTGAGTTATTGAAGATTTAAAAAAATAAAATAGGCTGCTACAGGAAATTTCGCAGCGCCGACGTTGCAAACTGGTAATTTTGACCAGTTGACTTCCAGGATGATTTCCGGGTGAACCGGGATGAATTTTCAAAATTAAAAGGAGGTTATTGTCAATAACGGACCCAATAACATTAAATTTTTTCGTTTTTCACACAAGTGTCACGGATTGAGAGATTCGAAGGAATCTTTGAGCCCTATTTTTCAGTTTTCATGATTTCATGTTTGAGACATGATTTTGCGACACGTATTCCGACAAGATGGAAATGAATTTCAAGAAACCGAGAGAATTTTTTCTTTAGAATGAGATTATATACAAAAATTGTTCTCACATTTTAAACATATGTTATGGTTTGAGAATTACAGGTGGCATTTTGAATACTATTTTTCATAATTTTGCCTCCTAAAAAGCAGGAAATCAGTTAAAATGTGTCATTTTTTGTTTGTAACTGTTTCTAATTTGGGAAAGGGGTTGGAGTTAGAAATGGTGATATATAAAGGACCTATAGTGCTATATATTTCATGGTACAAGAGAAGAGAAGGGTTGGAATGAGCTAAGAGGGGGGTCTTTCGACCCAAAGGAACTCAGAGTGGTTATCACTGTGTATTTTTCTTTCTCTGTATCTTTTTCAGACTTGTGATTCCCTATTATTAAAGATCAATCTCTTTTATTTTCTATACTCTTGTCAATTCTTTGATAGTAGTAAATGAATGATTTATTCTTTTATTTCTTTGTTCTCATGAAATGATCAAATGAAGGATTCATTGTTGCGTTTATGGGTCAACTTCTATCAAGGCAATGATCTCTTTACTGTGTATTGAATGTTGAAATATAACAAGGGATGTCCTCATTCATGTTTTTGTGTTTTGTCATGGGGAGGACATAAAGTCATAATTCCTAGATATGTTTTATTTGTAAAGTGACTTTTTAAATAAAGTTCTTTTATAAAGTGAATGCACTTTATAACTTAAAGTGTTTTTAAGTCGTGGGACCCAAAAAAAGTATTTAATGAGCATTTATTACTTATTTTGTAATTAATGAGGAGCATTAAATATGAGCCCTTAGATTAGACTTATGATAGCCATTAGATTGAGTTGGTTATGTAAGTTAGGGTTTCTTGGGAAAAGCAAAAAGTACATATACATGCTTAGGGATGTGAGAAGAACACACTGGAGAAGACGAGAGGAGTTAAGTTAGAGAGATTTTCAGAGTAGGCTTGAGAGAGGAAAGTGAGCAACTGGAGAGGGCACATTTCCCAAGGAGAAAGAGGGCACAAATCCCAAGGATATTTTTTGTCTACAGTCCGTACAGTAGGAAGAAGGGCACATTTTTCGAGGCAGCTATTTGACACGAAAACCAAGGTGTTTTTTCTGGGTTTTTCTTGCTATTGCTGGGCCGTACTTTGCAGGTCAAACAGTACCTTGCTGGGCACATTTTTCGAGGCACAGATTTGGAGGAGGCCGTACAACTGTACGGACTTGGGCACGGTTGTCAAGACAGAAATTTTGGGATTATTTGTTGATGCTGTGAGGTATTTTTTCCTTGGCTGGAAATTGTTAGTTTGCGGGTGTTATACACTTTCTTGAAGATGAATAATAGATCTTTCTCTCTCTCGTTGGGTTTCCCCACATTGGGGTTTTCCTTGGCATTTGCCTAAATCTCTGTGAGTTATGGGTTGTTGTCCATTGTGTATTTCCGCTGCATATTTTTCTTAACAATGTGTATTTCTGCTTATAGAAATTTCTGAATGTGGGTATGCATTTTTGAAATTTAAGAAGACAGTTATCTCTAGGTTGCTAAGTGTTTGACGAAATGTGTGAATGAAATAGTTCTGATTTTGTCATTAAAAATCAACATTGAATACCAACGATATCCTGATGTATTTTTGATTCATTCCTTCACAATTTTCTGTCTTTCCATACTTTCATATATACTATTTTCTTATCTGAAGTTACTAGGGCCACTTTTTTTGAAGGATATAGTTGGCAATGTGTACGGTAGATGAATCTGATTGTCCTTATGGTCTGATCCATATGAATTTAAAGTTTATCTTTCAAGTTTTTAATTTGAATTGTTTGTATGTTACCAAGCTCACCTGATCTATAGTATAGGGTGACTCTTGGAGTGTTAACACCTTCAATATTAACTATTTTTACATCATTTGGGTAAACATCTTCCGGTGACCATATGACCCCCAATAAGTGTACAACTAAAATTTGGAAGTGGACAGTTGCCAATGGCTGAATGTGCTCTCTGAATCTGGTGGTTTTGGGATGACCATAAACCGAATGGATAACAGAAGTTGATGTCTTCTACTAAATGGTAGTGATGGTTTAAGGAAGACCACAAACAAATCCGTTGGTTTACTGATGACCACAAACTTTGGAACCTGGCTCTACGGCTCAAAGGTTTCTGAAACATTTCCTAAGTTAGCTAGAAGCTGGAAGTTGATGTCTTCTGCTAATTGGAAGTGCTCTTGAATGTTGGTTTAAAGATGACCCTAAAAATTTTTGTAGCAGAAAATGTAAGTCTTATACTAAGTGGAGGTTTAAGGAAAAACACTAACCGCTGTCTAACATAAGTTGAAATTCTTCTACTAAGTGGTGGTTTAAGGAAAACTAGAAATCGATCACGCTCACTTATCACGCTTCCTTGTTACTGCTCGATTGATGGGACTTTGAAACTTGAATCTTGAATTTAAATCAATGAGGTTGTTCCCCCTGTCAAGGACAAGGTGAGAAGAAAAAAATCCTTTCACTACAAGATGTGTCAATACTCGAGAATGGATTCATCGGTATGAATGATATATATTCTTGACTATTGATGATCATCGTCAAGAAGTGATCCACCCATAGTGGTTCTTTACTCTTGCATATTTCTTATTGTTAAAACATTTGTCTGAATGATGATTCTTGATCCAGGTGGATATCAGTGGCCACCCACCTATTCCACAGGCTCAAAAAATAGTTTTCCCTCTTGGCAGTTTTTCGGTAGTTCCAAACTTTTGGGGCCGTTTTGAGGCCCTAAACGATGTTTTTGGGGGACTTGGGGGCCAGGTGACTGGATAAGGCCTTAAATTGGGCCAGTCAAAAATTGTTTTCTCGGTTAGACCTTTCCAAAGGTGTATCAAGCGCCCCAAATAGAGATGGTATGCAAAATTTACGCCCCCGAGAAGTTGATGTATCAACTACCCCCATCGGGGGCCCGCAAACCTTTTGGATTTTCATCTTTCAGGGTTAGGATTTTTGGATTTTACTTATGTTAAAAAGTCATTTGGAGCCTCATTGTAAGAATCATATTCTTGCAAATGTGAGTAGCTGTCACATCTCCTCTTAGAGATAAGTTGCCACCATTCTAACGATTCTTTCACTATGTATTTTTATATTTCTGTACATTTCACACATTAATAGAAATTGTGTATTACTGTATCTCTGTGTTTATGGTTTCTTCTATGATACATTTTTTTATATCATTGGATATCGGAGATACCTCTATACATTTATTTATTATATATCCACTCTCATTTTGTGCCGAAAATAATCTGGATCAGTGGTATCAGAGCAGGCTTCTCTTGATCGTTTTTTAGTGCATGTCCCCTACGAGGTCCGAGTATAGAATATTGGGTCTCGAGATTGTATCTCTTTAGTATAATCACTCTCACATGCCAAAAAAACCATCCATGGTAGAAGAAAAGAAAAACGACGAAGCGAAAGATTCTATTAATCTATTACTTGAGCAAGCTCTCAGGCAACAAAGGGATGAAATGATGGAGAATTTTTCCCACATCCTTCAAAGCATGTTGATAAAAACATGCATGTCTTCATCAAGTGGCCACTTTGGAGGCACCTCTTCTTTCAAGGTACAGGTTAATTTTGATATTCTCATATTTGAAGTTCAGATAGATGCAAATGCCCTAGAAAAATGGTTAAATCTGCTAGAAGGTTATTTCTCTGTTCACCATTTTTATGACAGGGAAAATATCACCTTCGCACTCCTTAAGGCTCTCCCCCATGTCAAACATTGGTGGGAAACTTACTGGGAGAAAATTTCCACAGAGGAGTCCAGAATATATGGGGTCGATCCCACTTGGGATTTTTTTGTGGACGTGGTCAAGGAACACTACTACCCTGTTGTCAACTATGAAGACTAGTATATGAGATGGACCACACTACGAAAAGAGAGGGGCCAAGCAGTGTCAGATTTCACCAATACATTCCATACCTTGCGCACCAAGTTGGGTATCAAATACTACGAGCGACATTTGGTTCTGAAATACTGCGGGGCTCTACATAGATACATCCAAAATGAAATGGATTTTCTGGATATCTCATTACTCGGTGCTTCATATCGATATGTTGTTAAAATAGAGAAGAAATTTAGGCATGAGAAAAAACGAGAATTTGGATCTGGAAATTCACAAAAACCAAAGTATGAGAAAGATGACCCTAACAAACAGTTTCCTGAAAACCAATCTAATCCACAGGAAAATAAGGTTCATGGGAAGATGAAGAAGGACACTAGAAAATGGCGTGATTTACTCAAAATCCCCTTGCACAACACCGATGAATGTCGCTCAAAATAATCATTGGTGGTCGAGATCAAAGACAAGGAGACGAACCCTAATTCAGAATATGATTCTGAAAATACTCATAAAAGACAAATCATCGATGTATACCCCACTGCTATTGTCACGACCGCAACAATTCAACCAGAAGAACCAACAGATCCTAAACTTTTTCATTCACAGATGTGGGTGAAGGGGACCCTGTTGTATTTATTGTTGATAGCAGAAGCCAAAAGAACCTCATCTCAATAGAGGTCATCAAACAATTGGGATGTTCGACAACACCACACCTGTAGCCATACAACATCAGGTGGCTTCACCAGGGACAAGATCTTCATGTCAGCCAACAGTGTCGATTGTCATACAACATCCAACCCTTCAAGGATGAGGTATTATGTGATGTTGCCCCGCTGGATGTCTATGTTGTTCTCTTGGGCCAGCCATATATGTGGAAGTGCCATGATATTTATGAGTCTCAACTTCGTAGTGTCATTTTTACTCTGAGGGGTCATCTCTACAGAATACCAGACGTAATTCCAACTATTGTCCCACCTAAACAGTGGCGCAAGGTAGTATCTCATACTACAAAATTTAGCTTCTTCACAATATGTTCAAAAGGTGAACAAAAGGATATTGCAACCACTACAACCTCGGCCCAAGCACCTTCAATTCAATAGAAGCAGGTCGAAAAGAATACAACAAAGCATAAAGATTCATTCTACACACAGACATCTCATGTAGCCCGACCGGTTGAACAGATTGAACGCCACCAGCAACAGGTTCTTGACAGCCTTCCACAAACCAAGAAGCGCGACGTCTCCAACAAGGTAACCAGCTCACCAAGATTTAGATTAAGCAAATGCTTCCCTCTCTCCCACGGTGACTCAATGCAATGGATACCATTTCTTCCTAAGGAGGGAGGATTTATCCAGGTGAATATCGGTGGCCACCCACCTATTCCACGAGCTCGAAAAACAGTTTTCCATCTTGGCAGTTTTTTGGGTTCCAAACATACGGGGTCGTTTTGAGGCCCTAAATGACGTGTTTTGGGGATTTGAGGCCCATGTGAATGACGTAGGCACTAACTTGTTCCATTCAAAAATCATTCCTCTCGGTTAGACCTTTCCAACAATGTATCAAGCGCCCCAAGCGGAGATCATATGCAAAAGTTATGCCCCCGAGAAGTTGACGTATCAACTACCCCCATCGGGGGCCTGCAAACCTTTTGGATTTTCATCTTCCGGGGTTAGGGTTTTGGTTTTTACTTATGTTAAAAATGAATTTGGAGCCTCATTGTAAGAATCATCTTCTTGCGAAAGTGAGAATCCATCACATCTCTTCTCAGAGATAAGATGCCACCATTCTAGCGAGTCTTTCACTCTGTATTTTTACAGTTATGTACATTTCGCACATTAATAGAAAATGTGTATTATTGTATCTCTGTGTTTATGGTTGCATATCTGATACATTTATGTTATATCATTGGATATCTGAGATATCTCTGTACATTTGTTTATTATATCTCTGCTCTCATTTTGTGCCAAAAATAATCCGGATCAATTCTTCTTTCTACAATGCTTACAAGGATGAAGATCAAAGTACTTATCTTTCATGTGGCCAACTCGCTGACAATGTTACCATTTCAAAATCTTATCTTGAATTGGAGCAAGTGAATTTGAACCATATTGTAGCAATCCAACACTCTAAAACTGGATCAGTTTGGTGTAATCTGGATTTTGAAAGGTGACATCCTTTTCATATTCAACATTGGTTTTGTGCTTGTTATTTATGATTTCTTCCCAAGGTCTAGTGACTGGATTGGAAAGAGGAAGTTGATCTTCATTTGTACTTGAATATGGAGTTGGCTCACTTAGTTTTTGTTGCACTGGTTTTTTATTTGAATCAACATCATCATCATTGCCACTATATGGATTAAACACAACATACTCATGGTCCCCATTCAAAAAGAGGAGTTTGTTTTATGTTACTTTGGTATTTTTAGTAATAGTTTATTCAATCAATAATGCACTTTATTGGATAAACATAAGTTTTCCACCCATTCCCTTCCCTCACATTCTTTAGAATCAACATCATCCAAAGGCAGCCCTAGATGGATTTTCACATGCCTTACAATGGCTTGGTGTTGGGGCTCTCTACTTCGATTAATGGATCTGACGAGGACATTCACTCGCTTCTAAAAGAACAGTTGGGATTATGAATTCCTTTGACAAGAAGACTGCTCATGCCACTATTTTCTCTGTTACCATTGACGAGAAAGCCATTACGCTAGTTGTTTTATCCAACATTCTTCTGCTATGTGACTCCGGGAATTCACAATGTTTGCATTGATTAAGAATGTGTGAAAATATCAAATTTGGGACCATGAAGACAATGAGATGAATGACCCTTGATTAGGGTTTATCTCCTTGACATCATACCTCATGATGGTTTACCATATCTCTTAGATGAATGAAGAATTTCGATCACACTTTCTCTGATGTATTCAAAAGCTCAATGTGACTTCTTCTTTGTTGGAGCTTGCAGAAAAACCACTTTGGCATATGACTCAACACCTACACTCTCCTCCATTCTTCACATCCTACTGAATAAATCGACGCTACCATATTTTCGTTTTACCAATTGTTCTAGGAATGTTAGAACAATTTGTGATGTTTAAACAATGGTTTTTCTCTGGGATTCGTGCAAAGTGAATTAGTTACAATATTTGTGCACATGCATCTATGATTTCTTCTTATGAAGTGGCGTTCATTGTAGACAAATTGATACACCTCCCTATAATTGTCTTTTTGAATTTGTGAAATAACCATCAGTGTTTGATTTTAGAATCTGGTCATGGATAACGAGAGAGAGTTTCCTAGTCAAGGATGGGGTCATAGAATACGCTCTCATAGTGTCAAGAGTTTCCACAAGATCAACCCTTCCAAGTTTAATCTAAATGTGCACTTCAATAAGGATTTAGGGTTGGAAAATGAGTTATACAATTTGGAGTGATGGTTCTTGATGAGTCATCTGCAATAGAGATTCCAGAGACAAACTAGTGCCATCTTCTACCATTAAACACGAGTGACTTCAAGAGAATCTTCAATATCCTTTTGAAATTTATAGAATTATCTAGAAGAGTATATTTTTCCTCTTCCTCCTCTGGTTGTCAAGGAGGATTTTAAGTCCATTCTAACCATTTATTCACTATTGATGAGGTAGACCTAGAGATAGCAACCATTGAGGGTGGCAACAATGAAATTGTTGGATGATTCATTGTGGTGTTGACGTTGGTATCTTCCAACAAAAAAATTGTGTGGAGTTCCAAGAAACCTTGTGAGGTCTGATATACAGCTCGAGTTGAGGAAATGTTAGAGTTATTGAACACTCTAATCCTCTCTTTTGTGGACAATGCAGTCATCATTTACAAAACCACTCTATAGTCTGTTGTAACTTGCTTACAAGTTTCACAAGCCAAGGGAACACTACTGCAAACTCAAACTCCGCTTCTTCATGATGCACTTGAGCGAAAGAATCTTCGACAAAATTTTAAACTAGTTCTTTTTTAGAACAACCAACGTTTCGAAGAAGATGATGATGTCGATTCATATCAATATTTAGCGCAAAAACAACTCAATGAGCTAGCTCCATATTCAAGTATAGGAAATGCATCTCAACTCTGCCTTCCAGTCTGCATGCCAATTTTTCTTGGGTGCACATCATCTGAACTCTAGCACTCTGAATGATTATCTTCTCCATCTTGCATTACATTCATTACTGCTACAATTATACATTTCAATATTTCATGCCTCCTCACAACGCCTCTCTCTTCTCATATGTTTCTATCTCCACACATCGTTGGTCTCTATCACTAGTTGAAATTATTTTATCATTGGTTGGTATCTATCGTTGCATTACCATCCATTTTTGTAATGATGTTGTTGTGGAGGTTCCATTCTTTTCCTTAGAAAATTTCCTCTTAAAGCATATAACTCATAAACCCTAATACATGCAAACACTACGCTAATCTATAATAGCTCTCCAGTGCCTTCTTTTCCGCATCCAAAACCCTAATTTTCGTGTGACACATTTTTCCAATATTTGCAATCTCCAGTCTTCTAGTCGTGCTCTTCTGAGAGCATCTATTGCACGTATGCAATGTCTCTAAACTATCGACGCTCCTCATTCTAATATCATTGTTAGACACATGAGATTAAAAACAAGTGTGTAGTGCATTTGATTCATCAATATGATACATGTATAAATACATAGTCTTGACCTTTTGGATTCGTATTCCAAAGTCTCTTGGACTCCCAACGACCGTTACACTATCACTTTACCTTTCACATTCCTACACAAGTGACTAATACCATAACCCTAAGTAGATTAGGTTTCCAATAGTTCTCCATCTTGTTGTGATGGTGCTTCCCATTTATTTTCTTCTTTTACCGTCTTTTAGGTTTTTTTTTCTCTTGGGATGTGCTTTTGTCTTCCCCTTGTTCTCTTTACATGTATTCCTTGAAATGACATGGGAAAAATTTGACCTCTAGTGGACATTAATATCTAAATTAAATTAAATAAGGTTGGAATAAATACTAGGGGC
>SNQJ01S0003706.1:444477-500502 GCA_010110895.2 Picea sitchensis | reverse complement strand
GTACTTGGCTGATTTTAATCCTTTGAGGAGAGGGGAAGAAGAATCTTTGGCTATCTTCAACATGAGGTTTTATAGTGTTTATCATAGCATGCCATTGGAAATCCGACCTTCTGAGACTGCTACCATAGTGTACTATGTAATGGATCAGCATCCAGATCTTGTCCTTCTCTTGAGAGAAAGGAAATCTTCATCTTTAAGACATTTGTTTGAGAATGTTGAAGAAGTGGAGGAGATTATCTGGGCTTGCAAGAGGATTCGAGATCAAGCATACTTTGAAAATATGCACGCATATGAACAACAAGACTGTGAGCATATTTCATATTTGGAGCAACAAGAATGTAAGTATGGATCTGATTTGGGACATCATTTGACAGTTTCTTCAAAGTATTCATATTTTTCTATGGATCAGGATGAGCATTATGCTTATAATCAGTTTCCTAAACATTTTGAGAATACAGTAACAAATGATTGTATAGATAATTACATGTTCTTAGCTTATCATTATTAGTATGTTTTAAATCATGTTGTACAATTATCTTATGATCATTATTCTGAAGAAGAAATTGTCTCTCCTGATGATCAAGAGTTGATCTTAAAAGGACAAGAAGGTTAACTATTTTCAAGATTATCTATTATGAGCATTTGTCTTTTCTAAATCAACACATTTCAGATTATGGATTTGAGGAGCTAGCTGCAGCTCTATTGAAGTCGTATTTTTAGATTCTCTAAAGGTTTCAGATTTCATTATTTCACCAACATTCATGGGTGAGTATGGATTTCTGAAAGAGTCTATATCGATGTTCTTATGTTCTTGTTATTATTTATTAATCAGTAGCAGAGACAAGATCATTTCAGTCTTAAAATTAATTGAATGGTTGTTTTGGAAGTCTGCCTTTACCTGATCAAATTGAATATCTGGTTAGAGGTAGGGTAGTATAGAAAATAAGCTCGCTTCTCGAGCATTTGCTTTCCTTCAGTTTGCAATAGGTTTATCAGTCATTTTGCTTAAATAAGTGGCAGATTTTGGCAGTGTTTCAGAGGTTGGTTGCATATATGACTCCACATCCCAATGGATAAGGAAACAAGAACTACATGTTCTTGGCAGCTCATAGGGAGCATGCCATCCCCTGTGGAGCCAAATGTTAACACATAAGATTGTAAGAAGCCCCTTGAGTCATACCTTTGGTTTACATCATTACCATAACATGTCACCTCTCATTTGTATAAAAGGTTCTCTTTGTCATCAACCATCTGTTTAAATGTCAAGTTAAAGACACTTGTATGTGCTACCAATTGACTAGGAGAGTTCGCAACGTACTCATGTGGTCTATTCATTCATTTCCATCGTTACCTTTTTGTCATGCTAATGGATTTCATTGTTTTCAGAGCCTATTTTTAACAATTTTTAGGGATCAGGTCTTTGGATATCCTAATAGTCTCCTCGAAGCATGCAAATATTGTTTGAATTAGGCACTGGGAACTGGTGATAGGCGCTATGAACTTCATTGGGAACTAGATGAACGAGAGAGTTGGAGGTTGGACAACTTGTAGACACCCATGTGCTAATTAAAATATGTCAACATAAATACTATATCCGCCTAGTACTCCATGAGAGTGTTCATCATGTTTGAGGGTTGAGAAATGGGTTTTGGTTGGTTTTCATATTGGCACTACGAAATGTACTGCAAACACTCTGTTCTAGGATTGCTGAAACTTTCATCTTTTGCATCCTTTCAAATTCAGCCTTAAATGATTATATATAAAGATAATGGATTTTTGCAGCATGTCTAGACTCATGACATAATTTTTGAGGTATTGAAGCTTTAAAAAAATAAAATAGGATGCTACAAGAAATTTCATAGCGCCGACGTTGCGAACTGGTAATTTTGACCAGTTGACTTCCAGGACGATTTTCAAGTGAACCAGGATGAATTTTCAAAATTAAAAGGAGGTTATTGTCAATAATGAACCCAATAACATTAAACTTTTTCATTTTTCACACAAGTGTCACGGATTGCGAGATTCGAAGGAATCTTTGAGCCCTATTTTTCAGTTTTCATGATTTCATGTTTGAGACATGTTTTTGCGACATGTATTCCGGCAAGATGGAAATGAATTTCAAGAAACCATGAGAATTTTCTCTTTAGAACAATATTATATACAAAAACCGTTCTCACATTTTACACATATGTTACGGTTTGAGAATTACAGGTGGTGTTTTGAATACTATTTTTCATAATTTCGCCTCCTAAAAAGCAGGAAATCAGTTAAAACGTGTCATTTTAAGTTTGTAACTGTTTCTAATTTGGGAAAGGGGTTGGAGTTAGAAATGGTGATATATAAAGGACCTATAGTGCTATATATTTCATGGTACAAGAGAAGAGAAGGGTTGGAATGAGCTAAGAGGGGGTTCTTTCGACACAAAGGAACTTAGAGTGGTTATCATTGTGTATTTTTCTTTCTCTGTATCCTTTTCAGACTTGTGATTCCCTATTAATAAATATCAATCTCTTTTATTTTCCATACTCCTGTCAATGCTTTGATAGTAGTAAATGAATGATTGATTCTTTTATTGCTTTGTTCTCATGAAATGATCAAATGAAGGATTCATTGTTGCACTTATGGGTCAACTTCTATCAAGGTAGTGATCTCTTTACTGTGTATTGAATACCAACGATATCCTGATGTATTTTTGATTCATTCCTTCACAATTTTTTGTCTTTCCATATTTTCATATAGACTATTTTCTGATCTGAAATTACTAGGGCCACTTTTTTTGAAGGATATAGTTGGCAATGTGTACGATAGATGAATCATATTGTCCTTATGGTCTGATCCATATGAATTTAAAGTTTATCTTTCAAGTTTTTAATTTGAATTGTTTGTATGTTACCAAGCTCACCTAATCTACAGTATAGGGCGAATCTTGGAGTGTTAACACCTTCAATATTAACTATTTTTACATCATTTGGGTAAACATCTTCCGGTGACCATATGAACCCCAATAAGTGTACAACTGAAATTTGGAAGTGGACAACTGCCAATGGCTGAATGTGCTCTCTAAATATGGTGGTTTTGGGATGACCATAAACCGAATGGATAACAGAAGCTGATGTCTTCTACTAAATGGTAGTGATGGTTTAACGAAGACCACAAACAAATATGTTGGTTTACTGATGACCACAAACTTTGGAACCTGGCTCTAGGGCTCAAAGGTTTCCGAAACATTTCTTAAGTTAGCTAGAAGCTGGAAGTTGATGTCTTCTGCTAATTGGAAGTGCTCTCAAATGTTGGTTTAAAGATGACCCTAAATTTTTTTGTAGAAAAAAATGTAAGTCTTATACTAAGTGGAGGTTTAAGGAAAATTACTAACCGCTGTCTAACATAAGTTGAAATTCTTCTACTAAGTGGTGGTTTAAGGAAAACCAGAAATCGATCATGCTCACTTATCATGCTTCCTTGTTACTGCTTGATTTATGGGACTTTGAAACTTGAATCCTGAATTTAAATCGATGAGGTTGTTCCTCCTGTCAAGGACAAGGTGAGAAGAAAAAAATCCTTTCACTACAAGATGTGTCAATACTCGAGAATGGATTCATCGGTATGAATGATATATATTCTTGACTATTGATGATCATCGCCAAGAAGTGATCCACCCATAGTGGTTCTTTACTCTTTCATATTTCTTATTGTTAAAACATTTGTCTAAATGATGATTCTTGATCTAGGTGGATATAGGTGGCCACCCACCTATTCCACGGGCTCGAAAAATAGTTTTCCCTCTTGGAATTTTTTCGGTAGTTTTTCAGGTTCCAAACTTCGAGGGCCGTTTTGAGGCCCTAAACGATGTTTTTTGGGGATTTGGGGCCCAAGTGATTGGATAAGGCCCTAAATTGGGCCAGTCAAAAATTGTTTTATCGGTTAGACCTTTCCAATGATGTATCAAGCGCCCCAAACAAAGATCGTATGCAAAATTTACGCCCCCGGGAAGTTGACGTATCAACTACCCCCATTGGGGGCCTACAAACCTTTTGGATTTTAATCTTCCGGGCTTAGGATTTTTGGATTTTACTTATGTTAAAAAGTACTTTGGAGCCTTATTGTAAGAATCATATTCTTGCAAATGTGAGTAGCTGTCACATCTCCTCTTAGAGATAAGTTGCCACCATTCTAGTGATTCTTTCACTATGTATTTTTACAGTTCTGTACATTTCACACATTAATAGAAATTGTGTATTATTGTATCTCTGTGTTTATGGTTTCATATATGATACATTTTTGTTATATCATTGAATATCTGAGATACCTCTATACATTTATTTATTATATCTCCACTCTCATTTCGTGCCGAAAATAATTCAGATCAGTGGTATCAAAGCAGGTTTCTCTTGATCATTTTTCAGTGCATGTCCCCTACAAGGTCCGAGTATAGAATATTGGGTCTTGAGCTTGTCTCTCTTGAGTATAATCACTCTCACACGCCCAAGAAACCATCCATGGTAGAAAAAAATAAAAATGACGGAGAAAAAGATTCTATTAATCTATTGCTTGAGCAAGCTCTCAGGTGACATAGGAACGAAATGATGGAGAATTTTTCCCACATCCTTCAATGCTTGTTGATGACAACATGCAAATATTCATCAAGTGGCCACTTTGGAGACACCTCTTCTTTCAAGGTACGGGTTAATTTTGATGTTCTCGTACTTAAAGGTCAGATAGATGCAGATGCCCTAGAAAAATTGTTAAATCTACTAGAAGGTTATTTCTCTGTTCACCATTTTTATGATAGAGAAAATATCACCTTCGCACTCCTTAGGCTCTCCCCCATGTCAAGCATTGGTGGGAAACTTACTAGGATAAAATTTCCACAGAGGAGTCCGGAATATATGGGGTCAATCCCACTTGGGATTTTTTTGTGGACGTGGTCAAGGAACACTATTACCTTATTGGCAACTATGAAGACCAATACATGAGATGGACCACACTATAGAAAGAGAGGGGCCAAGAAGTTTCAGAGTTCACCAATACATTCCATACCTTGCACACCAAGTTGGGTATCAAATACTAGGAGTGACATTTGGTTCTGAAATACCGTGAGGCTCTACATAGATATATCCAAACTGAAATGGATTTCCTGGATATCTCATCACTCGGTGCTTCATATCAATATGCTGTTAAAATAGAGAAGAAATTTAGGCACCAGAACAAATGAGAATTCGGATCTGCAAATCCACAAAAACCAAAGTATGAGAAAGATTACCTTAACAAACAGTTTCCTGAAAACCAATCTAATCCACAGGAAAAGAAGGTTCATGGGAAGATGAAGAAGGACACTAGAAAATGGTGTGATTTACTCAAAAGCCCCTTGCACAACACCAATGAATGTCCCTCAAAACAATCATTGATGGTCGAGATCAAAGACAAGGAGTCGAACACTAATTCAGAATATGATTCTGAAAATACTTGTAAAAGACAGATCATCGACGCAAACCCCACTGTTATTGTCATGACTGCAACAATTCAACCAGAAGAACCAACAGATCCTGAAGAGGGGGAGCACCTTTTTCATTCACAGATGTGAGTGAAGGGGACCCCATTGTATTTATTGTTGATAGTGGAAGCCAAAAGAACCACATCTCAATAGAGGTTGTCAAACAATTGGGATTGTCGACAACACCACACCTGTAGCCATACAACATCGGGTGGCTTCGCCAGGGATGAGATCTTCATGTCAGCTAGCAGTGTCGATTTCTATATGGCATCCAACCCTTCAAGGATGAGGTATTATGTGATGTTGCCTCATTGGATGTCTATGTTGTTCTCTTGGGCCAGCCATATATGTGGAAGTGCCATGCTATTTATGAGTCTCAACTCCGTAGTGTCATTGTTACTCTAAGGGGTCATCTCTACAGAATACCAGACGTAATTCCAACTACTGTCCCACCTAGACAGTGCCCCAAGGTAGTATCTCATACTACAAAATTTAGCTTCTTCACAATATGTTCAAAAGGTGAACAAAAGGATATTGCAACCACTACAGCCTCGGCCCAAGAACCTTCAATTCAACAGAAGCAGGTCGAAAAGACTACAAAAAAGCGCAAAGATTCATTCTACACATAGACATCTCATGTAGCCCGACCGATTGAACATATTCAACCTTGCTAGCAACAAGTTCTTGACGGCCTTCCACAAACCAAGAAGTGCGATGTCTCCAGCAAGGCAACCAACTCACCAAGACTCAGATTTAGCAAACGCTTCCCCCTCTCCCCCGGTAACTCAATGCAATGGATACCATTGCTTCCTAAGTAGGGAGGATTGATCCAAGTGAATATCGGTGGCCACCCACCTATTCCACGAGCTCGAAAAACAGTTTTCCATCTTGGCAGTGTTTTGGCAGTTTTTCAGGTTCCAAACATTCAGGGTCGTTTTGAGGCCCTAAGCGACGTGTTTTGGGGATTTGAGGCCCATGTGACTGACATAGGCACTAAATTGTTCCATTTGAAAATCATTCTTCTCAGTTAGACCTTTCCAATGGTGTATCGAGTGCCCCAAGCAGAGATCGTATGCAAAAGTTATGCCCCCGAGAAGTTGACGTATCAACTACCCCCATCGAGGGCCTGCAAACCTTTTGGATTTTCATCTTCCGGGGTTAGGGTTTTGGGTTTTACTTATGTTAAAAATGACTTTGGAGCCTCATTGTAAGAATCATCTTCTTGTGAAAGTGAGAAGACATCACATCTCTTCTCAGAGATAAGCTGCCACCATTCTAGCGAGTCTTTCACTCTGTATTTTTACAGTTATGTACATTTCGCACATTAATAGAAATTTTGTATTATTGTATCTTTGTGTGTATGGTTTCATATATGATACATTTATGTTATATCATTGGATATCCGAGATATCTCTGTACATTTGTTTATTATATCTCTGCTCTCATTTCGTGCCAAAAATAATCCAAATCAATTCTGCTTTCTACAATGCTTTCAAGGATGAAGATCGAAGTACTTATCTTTCATGTGGCCAACTCGCTGACAATGTTTGCATTTCAAAATATTCTCTTGAATTGGAGCAAGTGAATGTGAACCATATTGTAGCAATCCAACACTTTGAGACTGGATCAGTTTGGTGTAATTTGGATTTTGAAAGGTGACATCCTTTTCATATTCGGCATTGGTTCTGTGCTTGTTATTTCTGATTTCTTCCCAAGGTCTAATGACTGGCTTGGAAAGAGGAAGTTGATCTTCATTTGTACTTGAATATGGAGTTGTC
Source organism: Picea sitchensis (assembly GCA_010110895.2). Lineage (NCBI taxonomy): Eukaryota > Viridiplantae > Streptophyta > Pinopsida > Pinales > Pinaceae > Picea > Picea sitchensis. The sequence continues at coordinate 493,233 of SNQJ01S0003706.1, read as the reverse complement.
TCACTTAGTTTTTTATTTGAATCGACATCATCATAATTGTCATTATATGGATTAAACACAACATACTCATGGTCCCCATTCAAAAAGAGGAGTTTGTTTTATGTTACTTTGGTATTTTTAGTAACGGTTTATTCAATCAATAATGCACTTTGTTGGATAAACATAAGTTTTCCACCCATTCCCTTCCCTCACATTCTTTAGAATCAACATCATCCAAAGGCAGCCCTAGATGGATTTTCACATGCCTTACAATGCCTTGGTGTTGGGGCTCTCTCCTTCAGTTAATGGATCTGACGAGGAAATTCACTCGCTTCTAAAACAATAGTTGGGATTATGAATTCCTTTGACAAGAAGACTGCTTATGCCACTATTTTCTCTGTTACCATTAACGATAAATCCATTACGCTAGTTGTTTTATCCAACATTCTTCTGCTATGTGACTCCGAGAATTCACAATGTTTGCATTGATTAAGAATGTGTGACAATCTCGAATTTGGGACCATGAAGACAATGAGATGAATGACCCTTGATTAGGGTTTAGCTCCTTGACATCATACCTCATGATGGTTTACCATATCTCTTAGCTGAATGCGGAATGTTGACCACACTTTCTCTGATGTATTCAAAAGCTCAATGTGACTTCTTCTTTGTTGGAGCTTGCAGAAAAACCACTTTGGCATATGACTCAACACCTACACTCTCCTCCATTCTTCACATCCTACTAAATAAATCGATGCTGCCATTTTTTCATTTGACCAATTGTTCCAGGAATGGTAGAACACTTTGTGATGTTTAAACAATGGTTTTTCTCCGGGATTCGTGCAAAGTGAATCAGTTACAATCTTTGTGCACATGCATCTATGCTTTCTTCTTATGAAGTGGCATTCAACGTAGACAAATTGATACACCTCCCTATAATTGTCTTTTTGAATTTGTGAAATAACCATCAGTGTTTGATTTTAGAATCCAATCATGGATAATGAGAGAGAGTTTCCTAGTCAAGGATGAGGCCATAGAATGCACTCTCATAGTGTCAAGAGTTTCCACAAGATCGACCCTTCCAAGGTTAATCTCAATGTGCACTTCAATAGGGATTTAGGGTTGGACAATGAGTTATACAATTTGGAGTGATGGTTCTCAGTGAGTCGTCTGCAATAAAGATTCCAGAGACAAACTAGTGCCATCTTCTACCATTAAACACGAGTGACTTCAAGATAATCTTCAATATCCTTTTGAATTTTATAGACTTATCTAGAAGAGTAGATTTGTCCTCTTCCTCCTCTGGTTGTCAAGGAGGATTTCAAGTCCATTCTAGCCATTTATTCACTATTGATGAGGTAGACCTAGAGATAGCAACCATTGAGGGTGGCAACAATGAAATTGTTGGATGATTCACTGTGGTGTTGACGTTGGTATCTTCCAACAAAAAAATTGGGTGGAGTTCCAAGAAACCTTGTGAGGCCTGATATACAACTCGAGTTGAGGAACTGTTAGAGTTATTGAACACTCTAATCCTCTCTCTTGTGGACAATACAGTCATCATTGACAAAACCACTCTATATTCTATTGTAACTTGCTTACAAGTTTCACAAGCCAAGGAAACACTACTACAAACTCAAACTCGACTTCTTCATGATGCACTTGAGCGAAAGAATTTTCGACAAAATTTTAAACTAGTTCTTTTTTAGAACAACCAACTTTTCGAAGAATATGATGATGTCGATTCATATCAACAGTTAGCGCAACAACAACTCAATGAGCTAGCTCCATATTCAAGTATAGGAAATGCATCTCAACTCTGCCTTCCAGTCTGCATGCCAATTTTTCTTGGGTGCACATCATCTGAACTCTAGCACTCTGAATGATTCTCTTCTCTATCTTGCGTTACATTCATTACTGCTACAATTATACATTTCAATATTTCATGCCTCTTCACAATGCCTCTCTCTTCTCATATGTTTCTATATCCACACATCGTTGGTCTCTATCGCTAGTTGAAATTATTTGATCATTGGTTGGTATCTATCGTTGCATTACTATCCATTTTTGTAATGATGTTGTTGTGGAGGTTCCATTGTTTTCATTAGAAAATTTCCTCTTAAAGCATATAACTCATAAACCCTAATACAAGCAAACACTACACTAATCTATAGTAACTCTCCAGTGCCTTCTTTTCCTCATCCAAAACCCTAATTTTCGTGCGACACATCTTTCCAATATTTTCAATCTCTAGTCTTCTAGTCATGCTCTTCTGAGAGCATCTATTGCACGTATGCAATGTCTCTAAACTATCTACGCTCCTCATTCTAATACCATTCTTAGACACATGAGATTAAAAACAAGTGTGTAGTGCATTTGATTCATCAATATGATACCTGTATAAATACATAGTCTTAACCTTTTGGATTCGTATTCCAAGGTCTCTTGGACTCCCAACGACCATTACACTATCACTTTACCTTTCACATTCCTACACAAGTGACTAATACCATAACCCTAAGTAGATTAGGTTTCCAACAGTTCTCCATCTTGTTGTGATGGTGCTTCCCATTTATTTTCTTGTTTTACCGTCTTTTAGGTTTTTTTTTTCTCTTGGGATGTGCTTTTGTCTTCCCCTTGTTCTCTTTACATGTATTCCTTGAAATGACATGGGAAAAATTTGACCTCTAGTGGACATTAATATCTAAATTAAATTAAATAAGGTTGGAATAAATACTAGGGGCCATCGGATTAGGTACCACCCACATAATGTAGTGAAAAAGACGAAAAGGTTGCATTTTTCAACACTAGTGCAGATGTGGTAAGTTTTATTTACTAAAGTATTGGCTTTATTTTTGAGTATTCTTTGATGGTCCAACCTCCACATTATGGTAGAAATCTCTAAATAATCCTCCCAATACAATAAATTCAATATGGTTTGAGTGAGTTTTTGTAATACATATTTTATCGCTTGACATTGATATTTATGGTATGAAAAAATACTTTGTAGAACCGGTCTACAAAACAACCCTTGCTAGCAAGTCATGACCTCACTATTAATTTGTAAACTTCAAATGGATAGGGATAATGAAACTACAAAGAGGCAAGTTCTAGGAAGTCATTATACTTGATAATCTAGAATGGTAAGGGATAAGCACCATGTAGCGTCTGCACATATCTTAATGATGTCAGTGTATGTGTAGATATACATAGTTGGATATATGTACATATACATATGATGGTGTATAAAGACTCCCTGGTACTAACTCTTGGAGCATAAACCATGACATGATGGTTCAGTATAATCCCCACTTATTTCTATCATAATTGCAATGGAAAGTGGTATTGTTGATTCATAGATGCATAGGAAGATATTAATGTGTAGTTCAAGTTCATAGACTACTACACAAACCATACTATCAAACTTTCTCCCTTGATGATGATAGTGGGTAGTCTTGTAAGAGATGAAGCTTGTTTAGATGTCATCCATAGATGTACCATTATTAAGTTGTGAATAGGATTTTTGGTTGAGTTACTAGATAAAGTTGAAAACTAACCTCTAGGAAGCTCCTCACAAAAATTGATCATCATACTTGTGCTAACTTTGGAAAGGTGGTTGTATTGTAGTGATTTGCACAACATTTTCTACCTAGTTTGTAGAAAAAAATATTGATGTATACTAGTGAAACACATCCAATGAAGCACAACAATGCACATTAAGGGCCCAATGAAAACAAAATTTTTTTATGAACAACCTAGATTCATTTTGGAGGGGAAAAGTAGGGTTTTTATAATCATGTACACACACAAAAATAGACATTGAAAGAATAATACTTGCAACATATTACATTGAAGGCATTTTTTGAGGGGGTGGCATCGGTTGAAATTTTTTTCATCAATACTAGTGGATATTTACCAATGGTCTGAATAAGGTATTTTTTAAGGGGGTGGGATCACTTGAGAAATAATTTGTCAAGACTAATGAATATTTACCAGTTTTTTTAGGTAAATTGATGGCCACCTATCTCAATCCACATGTCCCATTCTCTTTGGGTTTGAGACTTTGGGTTGTGAGACTTTTGGCTTGACCTTGATCAAGATTCTAGGTTTTTTCAAGTTGTACACTCAAAGTCTCATTGTAATCCATTGTGTAGGGAAGTGAGGGAAACCAACAATGCATTGTTGCATAAGATTCAAGTATTTTTTGGGATTTTCTGATCTATCTCAAGCTTCATACCCTGCATAGTGGCCATGCATGTTACACATGAAATACTTGTTGCTTGTTCTTTCCAATGAAATGGTAGTGACATGTATTTTTTTTTTAGATTTTTCCATAACAAAATAAACATGTGATTGTTACATGTAAAAATTAGGTTATGGTCTTTGTAAGGTTGTCGCAAATTATCATCTTGTACATGTAGTAGGTAGGCAAGTTGCTTTCACATAGTAGTTACTATATTTTCATAAAACATAATAACATTGAGACAAAATTACATCACAAATCGAACTGAAATAGGTTAGAACTATGTACTTCCTTCCAACAATGAAACTCTTCAACATCCAAACTAAAAATGATGTAATGGGATACCCTCATAGTTGTGTTGATCTCCCATGAGAAGGAATATGAAGGTGAGGGATCATCATCAACTATGGCATAATAATCACTCTCCTCCAAGCCAACATATGACACCTAGCACCTCCCTAGATCCAATGGAGTCCCCATCATCGATATACACTAAGATCTCTTGAGTCAACAATTAGTGAGAGTTTCCAAAATGGGCTTTCATTTCTCCAATGGGGAGAGATCAATTCTCCTAGAAAAAACACATACATCATCATGCAACAATTCTCCAATGGTATTTTATTGTTTAGTGAGATCCTAGAAATCATATTCTATCATGCAGCAAATCCACAAGAGGTAATATGGTATGCCTTATTTTGCTAGGATCAGGTTCTTTTCGACGTGGAAATAAATCTCTATTGTTTGCATGCGCTTACTAGCACTCTATCTCTACATCAACATTACTTGAATGAACCCCTTGGTGTGAAATCATAGCACCTTCTTCCTCCCAAAACCTTTGATGAATCCTACACATGTATGGATATAGGTGACAGTAATCAATATAATATAGTCTTGAGGGCAAGGGAAAACCTTGATATTTGGACACAAATATGATGGAATGTCATTGACCTCCCTACACGAATATTTGATGCATATCTAAGAAGGGAATATTCTTTTAGGTGATTGAATGTAAACATTATAGTAGGCTTTCCTTTGTTGTTGAAGTTATCTCGCTATCCTCTTTGATGGTGATGCTAACCTCACGTGCTTGGCCAACCACCAATGATCTCAATCAATCCAATTTTTGTTGTTCTTTGTAATCAAATTCATAAACTCAACTATTAAATTTTAACATCTATTTCATGACAACCTATGATCTCAAATCTTAGAGTAATATTAATGGTGGGTAATACAAATTTGTTGGAATTCATTGTTGAAATATTGGGTAACTGCAAAGAATATTCTTATCCCCTTTTGTGGATAAAGTAAAAGATAAAGTATTCTATTTATTATTCATTAGATCAATCCCCTTTTGTGGATTGATCACGTCGGGCATTGTAATTGACCAAACTCCCTTTTGTGGATTGGTCAAACCCTAATTGTAATATGCAAATTAAGAAGTTGGCCCCTAGGAAAATTAAGTGGTTCTAACCACCTAGAAATACAAGTCAGTCCCGCCAGTGAAGAGACACCTCCTTTCAGTGCTTGGAAGTTTGTATAAATAAAGGAATCCAACCACTCATGTGTTCACTCACCCAGCTCACTCATCTAGTGCACAAGTATTGAAGGAAGCTGCAGTTACCAGTTTCCTGAAGAAGGAAGAGAGAGAGGCACATTGATTGGAGAGGATATTCGCTAGTGTTTGGTTTATTGTCTTGGCATTGTATTGGCTATCTATATTAAGGAAGTTTTGTTTGGTTTTCTTCCCCATGAGGGTTTCCTAGAATAAATGTTGTGTATATTGTGATTGTGTTTCTCTCAGTGATCCTATCTATGTTATGGTTATCTAGTAAATTGAAAATAAACCTAATAATAGCTTAAACTTTAACATGGTATTAGAGCTAAGCTGAAGAGAGCATCTTTCATAGGAAAAAGAAAAATGTCATTGTTGTCGTACAAGAAAATTAGGGCTTTTATTAAAGAGGAATTTCAACTCGAATATCATCTAGAAAAGTGCACCCTAGATTAAGGAACTCATTGGCACCTTCAATGCACATTTTCAGTGGATAGAACTCCCAGAAAGTGAAACCCCAGTTTTCACCAGTACCAGAAAACTAGATGTAGCAGGAAACCAGAAGTACCAGAAAACTAGAAGTACCAGAAAACTAGAAGCACCGGTCCAGAAATCCGTTGGTCAAGTTTGAAGGGGAAAAATTTAGATTTTCTTAAATCTAATCACACCAAGCTACTCGCCTCAGCCAAGCGCACCTCCTGGTAAGTTCAAAATTCAATTCTGAGCATTTTCATTTTTTGGTCATTTTCCTAGCTCCAAGTAAAAGATGTCTGCAAGCACTAAGCTTGTTGACAAGATAGAAGGTGTGGAAAACTTCTGGGTCTGGAAGTATAGGATTGCACTCATTCTTGAAGAGAATGTCCTAGAAATATTCATTAAAGAGAATGTACCAGAACCTGTTGATGCTGCAGCTAAAGCAAAACACCAAAAATACACAGTTAGGGCCAAAATAATCATTGCAGATTCTATCAAAGATCACTTGATTCCTCAAGTGGCCTCAAAGAAGACTCCAAAATAAATGTTTGATGCCCTAACCCAATTATATAAAGGAAGGAACATCAATCGGAAGATGAATCTAAGAACTCAATTCAAGAATACAAGGATGCAGAAAGGAGAAACAATTTAGGAATATTTCTCCATAATATCACAATTCAAAGAACAACTAGAAGCTAAATCTGTAAGAGTTCCAGATAAGAATAAAGATGTTTCAAAGATTTTATGCTACAACTTTCAAAAGTTGGGACAATTTTCCTATGACTTTCCTTAAGGAAAAGGGAAAATAAAGCATCAAGCACATGTGGCAGAGGAAGAGGAATCTCCTCCCTCAAAGAAAGCTTTAGTAGAAATTGAGAAATATGTACTTTAAGTTGAAGATAGTTTATCTAAAAAAAGACAGAAAATGGTGGAGTCCGTGGAGCCCCCCCACACATAAAACAAAATACAAGTATTCATGTTTATTTTTAGTATCTTGTTTACTTTAATACTTTATCATCACAAGTTAGATTTTTGTGAGAATGTTAATTAACCTCATTTTATTTCAGTGTCTATGCAGACTTATCAAAGAAGATGATAAAGAAAGAGATACAATATTTATTTCAAGTATGATCACTCATGAGAGTGACAAAGGTATGTGTTTAGCTATGATAGTAAGGGAAAATTTGGTAATTTCATAGCTAGAGTGAAAAAGAGTTCAAAAGTCTTATTCATGATTAGGGTTTCAGATGTGTACATGGTTGAAAAAGTTTTTCTTAAGAAAATATGTGTACTACTCTGATATAAATCATGATAAAGTTTTATTTTATTACTGATTATTGTTACTGACTGATTGGCTAAGTGACATATCTCAGAAAACATACTGTAAGTAATTTTACAGGTCTCGGAAGAAATAACTTATGCCTTGACTTGCAGAAATTAGACAGCATGAGAAGGACTTATGATATTGTGACAGTCAGTAAAGACCAGACAATATCTAGTATTTATATAGGAGCAGGAGGCTCCTAAAGATGCAGAAAATAAATGTTCAAGATGAAGAGAAAGATGGATACTTAGATATAGTTGATGAGATGCAAGTATCTGCAGGTTGTTCCAGTACCATTCTTATAGATGCAGAGGGAGCAGGTTGATCTAGTATGCATTCAGATAGAAATAAATGTTCGAACTCAAGAAGGCACCCCAGATATTACAGAATAAAACTTCAATGATGATGATTAGAAGCTCTTAGTTTGGTGTAAGATGGAGCTATGTCTCTGAGTTCAAAATGGAGGATCATGATTTGGTGCAGTTAGGAAAGAAGATGGATGGTGCCTAGATATTTTGATCAAGATGAAATTTATCCAGTAGATGGATGGTGCCCAACAGATGGGTAACATAGTATTATACCATGGAAAGATTTTGGACCACAAGAGATTTTTTCCAGATCCCATAGCTAGACCTTCGTAGAAAAGGTAAGAGAACTTCATAAGGAAGGAATGAGCAATCCCACAGGTAGACCTTCATAGAGAAGAGACCTTTGTAGAGAAGGAAGAGACCTTCTTAGAGAAAGAGAATGAGAAATTTGCTAAGATTGGCCTCTGTCCAAGTGTTGATTTTTGGATACTCTAGGGACATGCTAGAATACCCTCATAGAGAGAGGTGTGACCACCCTCGCAAAGAGGAGTGTGGATGTTTCTCCAAGGGGCAGCATGCATATACTCTCCTCTGGCCAAGGATTGCGTAGCCTGGAACACAAACCTTAACCATGTGGAATGGTTATTTGGCTCTTGAGGTTTGTGTCATGATATTGTGTGGATCATGGAAATGGAGTCTAGTCTTGCCCAGGATAACATATTAGCTTCTCTAGTTCATGTGGGATGACTAGTAGTGAAGTTATGGTAGTAGTCCTCCCCAATGGATGGGTGAGATAGATAACTACACGAGAAGGGAGAACATAAAAGGAATGGAAAAACTCATATAATATATTATGTGTGAATATATGACATCTTCTGTGTGAAGATAAGATACCTTCTGTGTGAAGATAAGAAAGAGTATCTTCTGTGTGAAGATGAAAGAAAGAAAGAGTACCTTCTGCGCAAAGAAAAAGAGAAGAAAACTTCCGATGATTTATAGATATGCCAATCAGTGTTCCAGATGATGTTATCTAGTTGTTGTTGTTACCCAATTGATGATATTACCCAGTTGATGATATTACCCAGTTGATGATATTGTTCAGTTGATGATGACATCCAGTGACCTATCAAAAGATGAAGAATATCCTTCTTGTTAAGAGGGAGTGTTGAAATATTGTGTAACTGCAAAGAATATTCTTATCCCCTTTTGTGGATAAAGTAAAAGATAAAGTATTCTATTTATTATTAAGTTATTATTCATTAGATCAATCCTGTTTTGTGGATTGATCACGTCGGGCATTGTAATTGACCAAATTCCCTTTTGTGGATTGGTCAAACCCTAATTGTAATATGGAAATTAAGAAGTTGGCCCCTAGGAAAATTAAGTGGTTCTAACCACCCAGAAATACAAGTCATTCATGCCAGTGAAGAGACACCTCCTTTCAGTGCTTGCCAGTTTGTATAAATAAAGGAATCGAACCACTCATGTGTTCACTCACTCAGCTCACTCATCTAGTGCACAAGTATTGAAGGAAGCTATAGTTACCAGTTGTCAGAATAAGGAAGAGAGAGAGGTGCATTGCTTGGAGAGGATATTCTCTTGTGTTTGGTTTATTGTCTTGGCATTGTATTGGATATCTATATTAAGGAAGTTTTGTTGGGTTTTCTTCCCCATAAGGGTTTCCCAAGATAAATGTTGTTTATGTTGTGATTCTGTTTCTCTCAGTGATCCTATCTATGTTATGGTTATCTAGTAAATTGAAAAGAAACCTAATAATAGCTTAAACTTTAACATTCATCGTGTAATAGTGAAGGATGAAATTCTGAGTGAAATTATTATAGAATATCAAACAGAGCATTAATTCTACAAAATAGTTGATTAACTGGTGAAGTTATGTTAGCAATTGATTGATCAAGAAGATATATCATTGGCATACTTGGACCTTTGATTCCTATTTTTTCTAATTGATTGAGATAGGCATTAAAATGTTTGGATCAAGTGCCCAACAATGTGATTGATCAATAGTGGTATCAACCAAGGGTGGATCCATCTTCCAAAGACATTTGATTTGATTTGGAATTTCGTTGACATTGTTGTCCTATAGGAGAGTTTTTTTGTTATTGTTGTTGTTGTTGTGTGTGTGTGTGTGTGTGTGTGTGTGTGTGTGTGTGTGTGTGTGTGTGNTGATTGAGATATGCATTAAAATGTTTGGATCAAGTGCCCAACAATGTGATTGATCAATAGTGGTATCAACCAAGGGTGGATCCATCTTCCAAAGACATTTGATTTGATTTGGAATTTCCTTGACATTGTTGTCCTATAGGAGATTTTTTTTGTTATTGTTGTGTGTGTGTGTGTGTGTGTGTGTGTGTGTGTGTGTGTAGTTGTTTGAAGTATGTATACCATGGGTCTATTGGTTTCATTTCATGACAATGAGGGATTGAACTTGTATAATCGAATAATGGTGAATATTTTCCCTTTCTTACTATTTACTTCGATTGTTTAAATATTTCTTGTAGCTACTTGGCTAGAAGTATCATGACTAAGATTCAAACCCTTGGAGGATTGTTGTTGCAAATAAAACTAATATTATAGCTAGGATCGACTATTATTAGATTGAATTAGAAAACAATGAAATATAATCCCTAAGTTATGTCTACAATAACTTAATGTAACCACAAATTCGTTATGAGAAGGACCTACCTGGTTTTTATGCTTGGTTGGAGACAAATCCTTTGATTTGACCTTGTACCACCTGTCTTTGCTCCTATCCATGCCTTTGGACCTACACACAAGCAAACAAGTACCTTTCTCAAATTTATTAGAATAAACAAACGATAAGCATGAAATGACTACCTTAACTAATTATCAAACAAGTTAGAACCTTACCAAAACACTGAAAGAGATCAATAATTGAACATTAATATAAATTTTAATTAGAATGAAACAATGGTACAAAAAAATATACCTGATCTATTGTAGACAACTTCTGTAATTGTCATCTGAATTCCTCTATCCTCAGGCCACTCAACATCGTTTCAGGACTCTGAAATACCTTCCATGCAAGAAATAGGAAATTTGGGAGGTTTTAGGCCTCAAATCAAGAAAGGGAAAAAATACTCGAGGAAAAGGGGCTCCTTGAGGAATGAAAGTCAAGAAAACCACAAGGAGACAACAAACTTTGATATTTCTAAAAAGATGATAAATATGTTATTGTATCAGTGCTCTTAGCTATTCCTTCCATTAGGCCTCATTTTATACCAATTCAAGTTTATTGAGACAGTTAGTTTGTTGATTATGGTTTGAAGGATTTAATGTTTTTCTTACACATTATTGTATTGCAATGATATCTTGTTGTTTTTAAGGGGGAATTCTCTTGATGTTTTGACAAAGTAAACCTAACTTGAGATGTCCAGTTGTTTGATAGACTAGGATTTCTTGTTAAGATTGACTAGATTGAGCTTGGTTGATTTTTTTACTAATGAGTGTTGGGGTATGTAGAGAATAGTTGACCTATTGTTTTTTTTTTACAAAAACTGGGGAATTATTTGCATTAAAAAGGTGTGGTCAAGATCACTGAGTACATGAGAATAGTTTCAGAGTTTCACAAAAATTCCCCAAAACCGGCTGAACTATGCCTTCCACCCAAAAAAGGACTTTCCTTCCCCTAATATATATCCATATCTTGACACTAATACTACACTAGAAAGTATAGATATGGTAATAAATACCGCTAATACTTATATTAAGACAAAACATAGATATAAATTACAATATTTAAAATTTAACTACCATTGCCAAGCTAAATGAATCTCTTTCCCTGCTAGTCCCAATCCTTCAATGCCACCATAGGTTCATTGAGATATGGAATTGGAGCCACTGAGACTGCTAAGACGAGCCTCACACTTCCAACTAAATAATTTTTCCCACTGATCTCCTCTCTCTCTGCCAACCAAAATTCCAAGTCCTCGTTTTGGCTCCTTAAGGCATATACTTCATCCTAGAGTTGGTGTATTAAAATTTTGTGCTAAGAAAATGTTTCTAAAACATCAGTGACTATCAAACAAAGGGCACCAATTGAAATGAATATACATTGATGATCCTCAAACTCTGCCACATCCAAGTCTCCCTCTGGATGTTGAACAACATCCCTAAGTTCCATGTTTTTTCTTTGCATTGAAGAATACTAATGCCCAATTAAAATTAGGTTTGGGAGAATCTCAGGCTCTGAGAAAAAGAAACTGGTAACTAAATAAGACTAATACAACCAAGAAAATATATTTGAGCGACTGTACGACTTAAATTTTGAACATTGAATGGCTTCTCAATGGCCTCTGGAAGTTTCCACTATGGAAATTGGGAAACCTCCCAAAGAAAACACTGAAGAACCGAAAGAATCCCAAGGCAATGTGATGAAAATATTCTCCCAACAAACTTCCAATATGGCTCTCAAGATGACTTTAACCACAATACCTCCCAGTCTACTCATAATGCTAATAAAGGATGAGCAGGCATTGCTGCAATGATTAATTGAAATGGGAAGTACTTGAATTACCTAGAGATGAAAAATTTGTCCACACACCATTTTCGAATTCGTGCTCATGCTGACAACTACTCTTGATATTACATGATTTCAGTGTACTTGTTGTGCATTCCCAATATCTGTAACAGGTCCTAATGACTTGAGATCCATTGCATTCCCCTGAGATTGATCTGACTTCGCTTTGCATCACCCAAACTGAACCACCACCAACGTGCTAAATTTATTCTTCGACCTCTCTACAAACACCTATGTCTTCTACAAACTTTCATGACTAGACACTTGCAAGCCTCCCATTTACTACTCCCAATCGTCAACCAACACACCACGTGGTGACTTAATATTATTCCTAATTTCCTACGCATTAGGTCATGGGGGGTTGAGTATATTCTCCACTCCTTCAGCCCCCATGAGACCAAGGGTCCTTCCTAGAGTCCCCAACTACACTAAAGCTGGAGATTTTTCATTATTTCACCAATTGGATCCCCTGTAATAGTGCATAGGCTTCGACTATGTTGTTGGTGGCTATCCCTTGTTAGAATCCGATCCTAACCCCTCTCCATGGATCACTAGTTAGTAGGATATGTTTTCTATGTAACAAAGGCCGACATTAGTTAATAAGGCCTAATAAATAAAGGAGAATAAGTCAATGTAAGAAGACCTAATAGAAGCTTCTGCTTCTAGAAAGATCTTCCTCTAGAAGTTTCCTTAGAAGATAGAATTAGTATAAATAAGAGTAAGAGGAATTGGATAAGTTTTTCTTGGATATTATTGTAATAGAGATCTGCTCTGTTGGAGGTTGCCCCCTCAAAGAGGCAAGTGAACATTGATATCATTTATAAAGGTGCTCTTTCTTGTGTTATTCTGGTATTATTCTGATATTGTTCTGGATATATCATTATTGTTCTGCTATTGCTTGCTCAATATTTTTGTTTTTCATATTATATTATATATGAAATATTGCAAGTGGTATCAGAGCTCTTTCCAGGGCATGACTTGTGGGGTAATTTGTTTTAAGGGTAGAGACGTATTCCAACATCTTTAATCTACATAGATCTATCACTACACGCATAAACCCACAGTCGGGGAGCCATACACGCAGGAAATACAAGTGGTACTTAAGTGCACATATGTTGGCCGCCCTTGTAACCCATGTTGGTACCCCTTCGAGTGGTAGTGCATCAAGAAACATCTATATACAGATCGACCTGGGCATTCTGAAGCCCTCCATAGATAAACAGATCGATCGCCTGACTGCTATAGTGTCACCGAGAAAAAAACTTGGGAAGATACTCTCTAGCACCTGGGTAGTCAGGTAGTACGGCTAAGGGTATGGTCTAGCCTCTTTAGTTGGTTCCCTGAGATATTGGTCTGAGTACTACTATTGGACCCCACACGTATATTAGAGAGTTATAGCACAGGGAAAACCATTGTCTATAGAACCCTTGAAGACCCTAACCCTTGGGACGAAAAAATAAATAGAACTGACAAAATCTATTGTCGTGCAACTATGTCTCTTGCATTTTGGTTGTGAAATTCCTACACATTTCTTCCTATTAATAATTTGGCAATTACATCACTGCAGTGTTATTCAGCTCAGATTACAAATCCATGGGAGTTTAAAAAACCTGTTAGCACCCTTATTTGTAACCTAGTCCATTGCATTCCTCTCTTCATTATGATCGCAGTGGTACCCTGTACTTTTAAGCCTTTTTTTTTCTCTGTGGTCCCACCCCTTTCTGATACACCCTTATTTGACACATGTCCCCTTGGACTCCCCCTCTTTGTCCTAGTCACCTTGGTACATCTCACTTTTTGTGGTCCCAATTTCCATCCTAACACCTCATATACTACATAAGTTTCTACCATGCCAACCACCCAAGCTCAGACCCAAGAAGACAATGATATTAGGTTATCCAACTTATAATCATGAATGGACTCCATCCACAATACCATACAAACAACAATCAAGGACTCCCTCCTTGCAGCAATCCAAGCAACCCTCTGAGATGCCATGTAGTCATTCATGAAATACAAGTAGGTAGAGACCAATGCAAAGGACCCTCAACATTCCCATAATGAACATACTCATTCCTCCCACTGCCCTTGGGGTTCTCCACACTCTTGGAATAAGGTGCCCAAAGTTGACATGCACAAATTTGATGGATCCAACCCCGCAGTGTGGGTCTCTCAAATGGAACAGTACTTCTCCCTCCATAATATTTGGGATGATGAGACCAAACTCCATGTAGGGGTTTTGTACTTGGATCAATAAATATGGATGTGGTGGCAGTGACATAAGAAATATTATCCAGGAAATCCCACTTGGAACCTGTTCACTAAAGTAGTTATTGCCCGTTTTGATAGGGACTCACATTTTTTGGGTAGACTCACCATGTTGGGCCAAACTGGATCAATCACAGATTTCATCACAACATTTGAACAATTGGATATTCGAACTGAGGGCTTATCTGATACATTTTACCTTGAATGTTTTATCAGCGTCTTAAAGGAATCCATCTAGGCTCATGTGAGCATGCATCATCCTACTACCTGGTTATAGGCATGTTAATTAGCAAAGGAAGCAGAGACCATCCTTCAAGCCCCACCCATGAGGGCTCCAATTCTCATCCGTCCTTGCGTCAGGGATCACCCAGCTCCGACACAAACATTGAAGGTCCAAAAATTATCTCCAACTAAAATGGAGGAACGTTGCAAGCAAGGAATTTGCTACTATTGTGATGAAAAGTATTCATCAAGGCATAAATGTCGAGAACAAAAGTTCTTCCAGATTGGTGCATCTACTTCATCTCCTTTTGATGAAATCCCATCTGATGAGGCTCCTAACTCACATGAGGCTCCACCAAGTGATCATGTCAAAGCTCCTGTTGTAACCCATGTAGAACCATAGGAACCCATCATATCGCTTCATGCACTCTCAGGTATTTTGGCCCTGCAGACATTGAAACTCAAGGGCTACATCAAACATCGGTCGATGGTGGTGTTGATTGATAGTGGTAGCACCCATAATTTTATTCATCACAGGCTTGTTGATGAAATCCATTGCTTTGTTTGCCCTGTTTCTAATTTTCAGATCCTCATCTCTAATGGTGGTACTATGAAGAGTGGGGGCCATTGTGAGAATGTCAAACTCGAAATGGGTGATTATACTCTGAAAACCCACATGTTATCTATTTCTATGGGCAGTTGTGATATTGTATTAGGCATGGAGTGGCTTCGCACTCTGGGGCCAATCACAATGGACTATCAAGAATTATATATGAGCTTCACCCAAGACACTCACTCCTATACCCTTTTCGGTGTCCAAGCGGGCTCTCTTGAAATTATCATCTCTCACAGGATGGAAAACTGTTGAAGAAGGAAACCATGGTGTGATTACTCAATTTAATGTCATATAGGTCACTGAACATGCCTCTCAGGTAGTTCCTCCCAGCCTGCAACTCATATTGTACTAGTACCCCAAGGTATTTGAGATTCCCACAGCCTTACCTCGCTCCAGGGGTGAGCATGATCATAGCATCCCTCTCCTTCTGGGCAGTCAACCCCCCAATGTACATCCCTATAGATATCCATTTTCTTATAAAAATGAAATAGAAAATTTGGTACAATAATTATTGGAGGCGGAGTTAATTCACCCCAGTACCAGCCCATATTCTTCACCAATGGTGATGGTCTTAAATAAAGAAGGTACTTGGCGCATGTGCCCTAATTTTCATGCCTTGAATAAACTCACCATCAAAGATAATTTTCCCATTCCTATAATTGATGATCTGTTGGATGAACTCCAAGGTACATGTGTCCTCACCAAATTAGACCTTTGCTCAGGCTATCACAAGATCCGTATGAAAGAGGCAGATATTCCAAAGAATTATTTCAAAACTCATGAAGGAAATTCTGAATTTTTGGTCATGCATTTTGGCCTTTTCAATTCCCCATCCACCTTCCAAAGTATCATGAATAAATTATTGAAACCTTAAAACCAACCACAAACCCAAGCAAGTTTCTCTAGATAGGCTTTAAGCTAAGAGGGTGTATGTCCTTACACTTCTCTTAGAAAACACTTATTTAACCAATAACATGAAGCATAAAATGATGAAGAATATGGTGGGGGTATATTCCCTTATACTTCCCACCTAGCACCTAGCACAATAATCGTGAATTGAAACAAATGATAGCATGAAAGTAAAAACCATACCAATTCAAGGAAAAATGCTAAGATAATCCACCACAATAGCAAGTGAGAAAACTTCCAAGGCTAGCACATCACTTCCATCAACCATAACATCAAGAGATAACCATAAACAAGAGCCAAGAAAGACAAATTTTCCAAAGGTAGCAAAAATTTCAGACCTTCTCTCACAATGGGAGAGGAATCTTATGATTCAAAATGAGATCTTAGGATCCCTATTTATACAAAATGTTGCTAACATAATTTGTCCACATAATATTAGGGAAAAAACAAGATTAGGGATCAACAACCCTAATATTTCCCCTTTTACAAAACAATGTTAAACAATTCCTTTAAAACTTCACTTTTGCACAAATAAAACCCTACTTTACATGGACGTCACCCTTTTAGGGGATGTTTTGGCACTAGGAGAAGGTCATTGGTGATGTAGGAGGGTAGTAAGGCCTCCCAAATCCATGTGTCAAGCACCCAAATGTCTTCCTTCATGGTCAAAGCCTCAAACACCTCAAAACTTCCAAGTGCGAATGCCTATCACCTCACCACCATGCCCTAACCCCCCAAACATGACGTCAAGCTAAAAAAGAAGATGTTTTTCCCCTTATGGGAAAATCGTTTGGCATGTGAGGGCTGGGATAAGTCTTACACATCATCTTCTAGGTCTCCAATACTTTGTCTCTATGATCCAACATATGGACCCCTGGCATCCAACCTATGGGCTTGCCGCCCAATGGAAGCCCAAGCTAGGCTTGTTCTCCCAAAATTGTCCACCAACTAGGTCCTGCAAAGACAAATGAGCACGCCCTCCAAGGATCTCAAGTCATAAAATCATGATAAGTGAATCCAATCAATAAATGAGATACCTAATAATGTGCATCAACGATCACTATATCAAACAATTAATTGTTCAAGGACACTATGCGACTTGTCAAGGTTGAATATGGGAGGGTTGACGAGGTGTCCTATTGGGTATATTTTTCCCTAGGTCAAGGAGAGTTTCCAATATATCTCTCTCTAATTCATGTAAATTGGATGAAGTGGGCGGGATCAAGACTCAATGGGCATATGGGTCATGACATACAAGGGATCGTAGTGTCTCATTCATGGGTGCCTTTGTAGAGGGTGTGTGGTACCTTCATCTACAATGCACTTTTTCCAAGCCCATTAATTTCCATTATTTTTTTCTTTCATAATTTTAAGGAAAGGTTGAAGGCCACTGCCCTAGCTTGGTGTCCAAATAATGGCAATGTCACCCACAAACACCTAGTGTAAATGAGAAGGTTGGCTTGTGATGAGACCCCCTTTCTCTCAGCCATGCAACTAAAATCCATTACCCTAGTTTAGTGACCAGATGATCGGAATGTCATACCACTATATATTCATGGATGTGATAGGTCATGTAACAACTAGATTTCTCTAAACATCACTAAGTCTCATAAACAATTTATTACGTAAACTGAAACAATAACTTCATAGCATAACATTGATTTTTATAACAACAAATTGAGTAACTTAGATTTATCAATAAATACTGAATTCATGGCAGAATGAAATAAATACATAACTTAACAAGTACCTGGTTCTGATGCTAATTTATGTTGCCTCTTTGCCTTGTTGCTGCCTTACTGCTACCTGATACACAGATCAATCCTGCCACAAACAGGAAAATAACTGCCCAAAACTACTGTCCTCCCTGCCAACTAGGAAAAATGCCTAGCTCCAGGATATCTAAGGATATCCTGGCCCCCGTGCCCAAAACCTCCAGCAACTCGGTGCCTCAACTGATCAAAAGCGACAGTCAGAAACTCTATGCTCACTGCAAATATCATAGTCCTCAGAATCCATCCCCATCCAGTGTCGAATGCCCCTCCCGTCAACCTTTCCCCTTTCCCTTATTCCTCCTTCACCGACTCATGCAGTTACTACTCCAACCACCCTTCGTGCCTGTCCCTTCTCTCCCTTAAATGTTTTATCTTCTCGGGATTCATAGCTCCCTCTCTACATACACAACCATTTTTATAACATTTCTCATTGATTTCTCAAATTTATTTCTCAGGTCATTAAATGTGATCTCTAGTTAAATTATTACTTAGTTAACCTCAATTATTTCTTTAATTAATTTTACTTTGTAATCTTTAAGCATTTATCCAATTAGGGTCGTTACAGGTCAGCTCGTGATGAGACCTCTTATCCTTCAACTAACCTTTTAAGAATTTTAAATCATATTTCATTGTGGGTCCCCCTTTACTCAAAGATAAGCGTTTCATTGCTTTCTTGGGTGATCCCCGGGCGAATCATCTAGAAGGTCCATACATAGGATTTTATCTTTTACCCTACATCAATCCCTCTGGGCCTTCAACCCCTTCTTCCCATAGAATGAGGGACAACCCCTTCTTGGGTTAATACTCCCTAAAATCCCAAGAGATAAGAAAATGGAGGGGAATGATGATGGAAAGTGGTAAGTATGGTCAGGAATGGTACGATGGCTCTTTAAGGGAGTTCCTAGTAGCAAACCCATCCCCAAGGAAAACCACTTACTAGGGCACACTGTCAACCACCAAGGTGAAGCAGGGAAAAAGGCATAATGTCCAAGCATATATCATGAAATCTAGATCAATCTAAGATATAACATACTCAAATAGATTAAATATTGAAATGATGCTCACCATAATACTTACTTGTACCTCATGGAGCAAGGCCCATTGCCTTTTGGAATGTAGTTGATGTAGTGGATGCCATATGGAAATATGTGACCATCTATGGTGGTGAGAGGGGTCTCCAATTGTGCAAAGGGTATCGTTGGTCATGTGGTCTCTCAGCACTCCATATCTTCAACCTGAGAGCCTCGAGACATAATCTACTTAGTTATCCACAAAATGGGGATAACAGGTTGCCAAGTTGTTAGAGGGATGCAAAGTTGTCAGATCAAAATCAAATAAAAAAATTAATGCACATCGCCATCCTAGCAATAACACTACTAAGTCGAAATATTTTTTATTTACTTTAATTTCAAAATAATTATTAATGAAATTTCCCTAAGTTCAACATTCCAAATCAAGAAAAATTTAAAGTCAAACCAAGAATTAATAGACGATCAATGGGTAACTCATTGCGATAGTCCCTGACCTTTCGACAAGGACTAATAAGATTTTGATGAAGATTAATCATATAGTAGAGAGTCTTAATTAATTTGTGTAATTGGAGAAACTTTAATTGTAAGAAATTGCAACACCACAAGGCTTAGTTATGATAACTTTTAAGCCTCCAACATAAAGTAGACCAACAACTCAACATTACAAGAGATTATAAACAACGATATACCATTGTATAAACAAGAGTTTTGGAATAGTACAACTATTGCAAGAGTACATTGTGAAATATAAAGAATTATATGCCCTGAAGAAAAGGAAAATCATTTTTTTTATAAATAATTTGATGTCAAACTATATAAAAATAGTCACTCAAAAAATATCAACCAATGAAAAAATAAAAATTTATATTTTAAAATTTATTTTTCAATTTTAAAAATAATCAATTTAATAGATAATTTTTACAAAACGTTAAAAAAAATTATAGTTTAAAAAATTAAAGATATAAAAAACATTCAAATGTAGCAATGGGTTTACTTAACAAATAAAGTAATAATTAAAACCATGCATTGTCTCACTAAACACCTAAAAGGAGCAACAAACTGCATGCTAGACTTCATGGAGCTAAAGAAAGCTCACACAAACTAAGGATGGCTCCTTTCATCGTCATAGATTGAGGCTTTGGTAAATCATAAGCATGACGAGTTACTTTGGGATTTGTAATTTTGATTGTTTAAAAGTAACGAGGATCACTTAATCACCCCTTCTCGCCCCTTTGGAAGACACCATGAGCAACAACTTCCAAAGAGGCGATGGGAGGTGGGGTGATCCCCCTTACGCAACTCACCAGTAGGTGGGGTTCATCATGTATTTTTTTCATGTTTGGGGTATTTCCCTAAACATGACAAGTGAGTTTGTTTTCTAATGATTTTAATTTAAAGTTTGTTTCATATTTAAAAAATATATATTATTATTATTTTTGACACCCAAATAAATTGTCTTTAAGTTGCCTAAAATTTTTTTTTAATTGTATTATATATATATATATATATATATATATATATATATATATATATAATTCTGATGGGACATTTTGGTTGGTGTAGTTGTTCCATTGAACCTGGGAATGAATCCCCAAACCATTTGGTCAAATGAAGCAGAACATAATTGACATGAGACTCTCCTACAGACTGATTTATAGATGTGTTGAGTAAGGAGTACTATTGTGTGTGGCTTTGGTATGTTGTTGATGAATATTGTGATATAATTCTAGTGGGTTATTTTGTGTGGTTGAGTGATATGGTTGTTTCAAATGAGGTCTCGGGGTCGAATCCCCAACCATATTTAAGGTCACAGCCAAGCCAGACACCAAATTGGTGTATGAGACCCCCTCCTCCCTACCTGGGTTGAATTCCCATAGATGGCATGTTGAGCTCATAAGGAGTATATTGTCGTAATGGCTTTGAGCCATGTTGTTGATTGGTCTTGTGCCCTAAGGATTCTAGGGTTTATCCTAACTACCATCCTTGAAATGAGGGGAAGTACTCAAGGGTTTTCCCCGAGCTTTGTAACCTAGAAAATAAAATTATATGTATGTATTTAGATATTTATTTTTTCCTAATTATGTTTTATGTTTTATTTTTAATTTTAAATGTTTGTTTAAAAAAAAAATTAAAATTCTTTTTTTTTCTTTTTTGGGGTTTTTCTTATCTTTTTCTTGTTTTCTCTTATTTTATTTCATTTTTTTCATTTTTTTTCTTTTTTACAATTTTGTTTGAAATAGTGTTGGACTTTCACGCCATGGTGTCTAAAATGTTACAATTTTAAGCCCTCCCAAAAGAGGGTGCTACTGATAGTACCTCTTTTCGATTTCATGGTTGGTTTTAAGATTTTAGTTCCAAGGGTCCCTGGATGGGGTGATAGGGAGGCAACCACTACCAAGTGCCTGGACAACACTATCCATGCATAGATATCACCTGTCATCTAAAGCACCATGTAAAGGGACGCTTGGTCACATCCCACATGCTCAAAATTAATATGACAGGGGATGCCATCAACAAGGTTCATTTCACAATTACAAATTAGGTTAATTCCACCCAATGGAGGAAAAGGTTTGGACTGGATGATGGTTTAATGTGGGTGAAGTTTGGGCTTGGTCGTACTCACAACAGGCTTCATATGGAAGTTGTTGAACCTTATGAGGTTCCCTCCCCTCCGGAGATTGAAAATGGAGCAATTAGTAAGGCATCCAACGAATTAATGTGATGCAATGGAAGAGGGATTGTTACATGGGCCGAAATATTAAGACTTGTTTGCAGTTGCAGGGGCTTTAAAGCCTGGTGGAAAGCCATCCTCCACCATAATCTTCCCTGCTCAATTAGCTCCTTTGTCTCCTAGCTCAATCACCCCTTGCTAGATTGGAATAACACTCTTCTCTATAGCATAATTTCTCTTCACCTTTGCATGATGATGGTTTGAGGAGGATTAGGTTGGAGGGGTTGGAACCAACATAGAAGACTACCTTTACCGAGGACCCGACAAAAGGCCATGGCTTCTGCAAAGACCTTCAGAGTTAATACACCCCCCCAAAAAAGAAATTGCATTGAGCTGGAGCTAATGGATGCAAATGTCCATTAGATAGAATTATGGTACTAGATGGGGACATTGATGCAGACCTCACCACCTGGATCCTCGACATAAGTTCCTATTGTTCCCAAGAAACAAAATACTATCACACCATTGATATTTACTATCATATCAATTCCCTAATGGGAAAAGTAATGAGAGACAAGAACTCAGTCACTTATGAAATGTTGTTGCAATTGGAATACCTCTAGTTGTAAACTAAAGTGGTGGACCAAAAAATTTCTCTCCTAGCCGAAAACACAATTGGACTGAACCTCAATGAACCAAGCGAGGGAAATATTAGGTTTTGGCAGACAATTCCCCCTCTCCTCAAGATTAATTTCATCATGCTTTGTTTTACAGTTTCACATCTTTATCATATAGACTCTATTCATATACCCCAACACCAATTAACATACCAAACTGTTGTAGATAGGCATTTTATCTTTTGTTATCTAGCAGACATAGACATGTTATTTTTTTATAGGGACAAGACTTTTAGCCTCAAGAAACAATTATTTTGTTGTTGGTTTGGATTCCCAAGAGGCAAACCAACCAATGGAAAGATGTAATTTTACCGATGTAAATATAATATAGTTATAGATAGCTTACAAACAAATTATTTTGGTTCCAAGGGTAATGGTTGCCAAGGCCGTGAATCCAAAAAACTCACAATTTTATCAGTAGAAAAAAGTTGGTAATTCTAAGAGCACCAATATTTTTTTCGAGAGTTGATTTTAAGGTTGTGGTTGCAATGGTACCGATTGTCAAGTCTAGAGGTTTTACAAAAGTTGTGGCTTTAACCTTGAAAAAAAAAAAAAATGGTGATGTTGTTAGCACCACTTTTTGATTCGGCAGTTGATTTTAAGGTTTTTGTCAACAAAATTGCAATGTTGTTAAGTCAATGATTACAAAATATGTTAACTTTAACCCCCGTAAAAAAGGTGCTACTAGTAGCACCACTTTTTGAAATGGGGTTGATTTTGGTGTTTTTGACCCAAAAATATGGGTTTTTAGGGCTATAGTTCTCATTTTCAAGACATAGTTCTCATCAAGTTGGTAATAGTGTTGAGGATGAATACTTCTTGCAAGATGCACTTGGGAAACAAGC
Source organism: Picea sitchensis (assembly GCA_010110895.2). Classification (NCBI taxonomy): domain Eukaryota; kingdom Viridiplantae; phylum Streptophyta; class Pinopsida; order Pinales; family Pinaceae; genus Picea; species Picea sitchensis. The sequence continues at coordinate 469,781 of SNQJ01S0003706.1, read as the reverse complement.
TCTCTGTCATTTTCATCAGTGACATAGATATCATGGCTAATTACTTGATGAAGATTAGAGAGTTGATAGATCAATTGGCTGCTATAGGGACATAAGTTGAAGATGGGGAGCTAATGCTCATTGTTTTCAATGGGTTTTCTTCATCTTGAAAACCCTTTCTCTAGGATATTTGTGCTCATGAGAATATGTAGTCATATGGAAATATTTGGGATGACTTTGTGAAGGAAGAGACAAGGATATAATCCAATTCAATCAAGGAAGGTGAAGTAGGAGACATTTCCCTTGTCGGGAGGTAAGAAAGGAATACCTAGGAAGGGAAATAAAGATCAGTCGTCAAGGAAAAGTAAGGACTCGATTCATGATAAATGTTTTAGGTGTCATCATAAGGGACATTACTCCAACCAATGTCTAGAGAAGAAGAAAGGGAAGGCCAAGCAAAACCATAAACAAATTGCAGGGAGTGTAGAGATTATAGTTGGGTTGGATGATTAGAGTTGAAGCTTGAGATTGCCTTCTCCTTGGTCTCATCTTACAACCAACACTATGTTTGGTGTTGGATGGTATGTGGACAATGAGGTATTGGGACATATGAATTGCTATGGGAAGATCTTCAATAAGTTTCACAAACAAGAGGGAGGAATGCAAGTAGAATTGGGTGATGATGCCACTTATCTTGTGAAGGGATTCAACTCCATCTCTTTCTTAATGCCTTCAATGAATGTTTTTGTATTGAATGATGTTCTGATTGTTCCTAGTTTGAAGAAGAATCTTATTTTAGTTTCTTGTATTACATATTTTCAATGTAGCTTTTCATTTTAAGGAAAACAATCCATTATCAATGATTTTAGTCTATCAAGTTTGAAGACTTTGACTAGAGGTGTGCGGGATGGTGGCCTATACAAGTTACTAGTTGATCATGTGGAAATTGTACATGGAAATGAGTGTTAGAATATAATGGATGTGCTTGTTTTACCATTGAAAATATCACTATTATCACCCAACCATAGGCCGAAGCCACCCTCCAAGCACCTTAACCTTGACAAAGAATCACTCCGGAAGCAAACCCTAGGCTAGATAGCCAAACAAGGGGTAGTGCACCTTTCCCCAAAGATAGCGCACCAACAAGAGATGATCAGATACTCCAAACCCTAACCAAGATATATTCCAAGCAAAACGTGATCTTCTCACTACAACAGCTACAATGGTAGCTCTCCTCCAAACATGCGCACAAAACTGGGTACTGCAGTGCACACAAGTGTTGCTCTACAATTCTGAGACTGCCCTACCAGAATGAAGACTGGCCTCCTGTATTTATAGTAATTATGGCTAACTGCCTGGGCCGACTTCTCATTCTGGGTATCTTTCTTTTCATTAGATATTTTTTCTTCTCACCGACTTCTTCTCTTGGAGGCTAATAACCTAATACAAGTTATCTTCTTTAGCCAACATGTCTTCTAGGGTTATTAGCCAACTCATTAGGGTTTCTTCTTGCTTCCTAGAATATTCTATTCTCATTGGGTTTACACATGGAGGTAAATACCTCCCGAAACTACCATAATATCAACACTCCCTCCTAGATAGGGAGGCATTACAGGTAATGGTCTTGAGCACAAACATACCATTCACCTGGTAGCATCAACATAGTTGTATAGACTATCTTATGAATAGATCATGAGCACCATCATCATCATCAATGTCATCAACTACATCATCTCTCTAAAACATACTCTATCTGAGTAATAAGACATGATGCTCACTCCACAGAGTGACACAAGAGACATTCTTCTAATCTAGAAGAGTAAATGTTTTGAACCATTTTCTATCTGGAAAATCTCTGTTCATTGATCATTCATCTGGATGATAATTATTTTCAACACTATTGATAGTCTTCAAGGAAATCAGAACAATATCATTCAATAGAACACAACTGTGTCTATCCATAGTAGTACACAACTACAATCTAGTGGTATACTACCACACCAAGTACCACATAGATACTTGATCAAACAGTGAAACACATCCACCACAGTAGTATACATCTACTGTCTAGAAACATACAGTCTTCATAACAATCATTTGATATCAACCTGCACAAAAAAAATGTTATGATATAAATGAATCATCTGGGCCATTATTCCACTCACATCTGTGAGATCTTAGAAGAGCATCTACCCTCAGAAGGTCAAATATCAATGATGATCTATCTAGACTATTCTTCTCAAGAAAGGAAGAATAACTATCCCGATTTTTGAGCCTGGACCATTCCCCACCCTAGGCCATTCCTCCGACACTAGACAAAGTGTAACCTGGAGAGAATGAGTCTTCCCTAAGGAATTTTTGTCCCTGATTGTTGAACCTAGACCATTCCCCACCCTGGACCATTCCACCAACACTAAAAAAAGTGTAGCCTGGAGAGAATGAATCTGCCCTAAGGAATGACTATCCGGACCATTTCCAAAGGAAATGACTGTCCTGCACCAACCTCCAAAACAGACCATTCCCCATGTTAACCACAATGGGAAATCATTGTCCAGCGAGGTGGGCCAGTCATTCTTGAGTAACCCTCAATAAGAGAGGCTACCCTAGACCACTTCCCATGTTAACCACAATGGGAATTCATTGTCTATGGTACATCAACAATCTGGACCATTTTCCGAAATGGAAAATGTCTGTTCGTCAAAAATCTCAATCCACTTTCCGAACTGGAAAGGAACTTCTCATCCTAGACCATTTTTAGAACTAAAAAAAATGATTGTCCATCAATCAATAATACATCAGTGCTTCCTCCCAACTTGGGAGTCATCTCTTCCTTTTTCAATAAGGAAGTCATCTTCATGAGCTCCAACTTGAGTACGCAAACTCTTTCATCTTGGACATAAGCTTTACCAAAATGTATGCTTATCTACTCATCTGTGGAGATATGTATTGAAGAACCACTTTCTCCTTTCTGGACTTCATCACGGATAATGTAATGCTTGATTTCAAATGCACTTTGGTTTGGAACATTGGTTTTCTCTGAAGGATTCATGTAGCTCTGATCAATAAACTATACCATTGTTGGAAAACTGGAACATATCCATGTGGCACTTCTTTTGTCATCATGAGATTTGATCTTCTGAGTAATCATCTTGATACAATATTTTTGTTATATAAAATATTCACCACGCTTTTGATGTGCACTGAAGGTTCTCCACCCAGTTATATTCTTCCATATGCATACAAGGGTCTCTTTCTATTATGCTTCAAAGTCTTGAGGTTGCTCTTCATACACTCTTTGTTCAATTGCTCTTGGAGAATACTCTTTGCATTCAACTGATGTAGAAATCCAACCCATGGATGTTGTAGATGATATAATGAATCATGTAGAGGTATGTCTAATTTACTAGAACAAGTAATTGTCATAGTCTTCTCCCTTCATCTAGGAGAACCTCTAGTTTTGTATCTTGCAATGCTTTCATATATACAAATTGTTCTTCATCATAACTTTAAGTTCCTCTTCTTGATTGCTTTTAGTGAGTTCATATCAGGCTGGTAATATTGTGATTCTTAATGCAATGACTGGTTGTTCTGGCTTCTCTTTCTCTCTTGGGTTCTTTCATGTTCTTCCTCATGCTTTTCTTTAGCTCTTGGGTCCGTGGATTTTCTTATAGATTCCATGATCTAAATATTCCATTTCTTTCATTCATCATAGGATCACAGATGTGGATGGACAACCAGGGATACTTTAAAGATTCTCTTTGAAGAAGACTTCTTCTGAGGTTGAACTGAACACGTACTATCTTTCATGGCTGCTACCATGGATATATACTTCACCATCTTCAATGGATCATAGGATTATCTCCCTCCTAATCCTTGCTTCATGTATGAGGGCATATAATCGGCTCCCTCCGTCTAACAGAGTCCATGCTTCCATCTTATTGTCTTCTGCAAAACGTCATAATTTTTTCTCCAATTTCCTCTTGATTGTTGACTTCTTTCTGTATTTGCTTCTTCTAAGTCTCTTCATGATTGATTATGATTTCAGCTTATCTTGTAATAGCTTCCACATGCTTTGTTTGATGTATTTCATCCTTTCATGTGTATTATCTAAATTGTATAGCAATCCTTATCTTGTTGTTCTTCCATAGGTATAGTTCTTCTTGGAGCACATGATCTTCCAAGAGATAGATATACAATATATGTATAGAGACGATAAAAACAAGATATGTACAAGAACTAAGAAGAGTATTGTTACCTTCAGATGAATAAGTCTCTTTCATCTTGATTATTCTTCTTTGTAGGTTCCTTTTCTTCGGCACTTGATGCTTCTTGTTTAGCCTTCCTTTTCTTTAGCTTGGGAAAATGATTCTTGTAGTGACCATACTTTCGATAGTTGAAGTATTGTATTTCTGAAATATGTTTCTCTTGATTTGGCTTCCTCCTTGAACCAAGCTTCCTTTTGTTCCTAAAATTATTGAATCCTGTTATGAAGGCTTGATCATCGTTCTTCTTTTGGGGTTTCTCTTTTGCACTGATCCTGGATTCTTCTTGAGCACAATAAGTCCAAAGTTCTTCAAATGTAGGATACTCCTTCCTTCTATTCATGCTTGCGGCAAATGCATCCCATGTCTTGGGAAGACCATTGAGTACTATGTTTACCAATTCCTTTTCTGAAATGATCTCTTCAATAGCTTGTAGTTGATCTCTTAAATGGGAGATCCTCAAAAAGTATGATGTTATGCTATCATCATCATTCATCTTCATGTCATGGAGATCATTCTTTAGACTCATTATTTGTCCAATGTTTCTCACTGAGAAGAGGTTTGTTAGGGCATCGTACATCTTCTTCGATGAGTCAATATGGGAGATGTAGGGTATAAAGTGGTGTTTTATAGATTCCACTATGATACTCATGGAATTGATGTCACCTTCTTTGAACTTCTCCATAACTGCAATGTTCTGCAGTTCCTTCTCTTTTCCTTCTTCAAACTCTGGTTCCACGATCTTTCCTTTCACGATATCCAACACTTTATTCTTGGAAAGGATGAGGTCAATCCTTGTCTTCCATGCTCTAAAGTTAGAATCTCCATCTAACTTCTTTTCTGACTTCATAGAGTAAGTCGTGGCTGCTTTGACTTGGTCAACCCTAGATTTGACCAAAAACTCAAACTTGACGTCTTGGCTTGCTAAGAGTACCAAGAGATGCGCTAGGCTAGGGTGCACTGATATATCCAGAAATTAGGTCCATCCCTTCACTTAAGGTTCCTCAACAAAAAGATTAGGGTTTTTGCAACTACACCTGCTAGTAACCCAAGTGGCAATGCTTTGGTGACTACTCGTGCTAGAAACCCTAGTGGGAATTATTCGATGAGCTTAATATCCTTATGGCTATGTTTCCTTCCAATGATTAGAATGGATGAAGGAGGTGTGGGACCATAACCTGTTAGAATATAATGTATGTGCTCGTTTTACAATTAACAATATCACTATTATCACCCAACCATAGGCCAAAGCCACCCTCCGAGCACCTTAACCTTGACAGAGAATCACTCCAGAAGAAAACCCTAGGCTAGATAGCCAAAAAAAGGGTAGCGCACCTTTCCCCAAAGATAGCGCACCAACAAGAGCTGATCAGATAGTCCAAACCCTAAACAAGAGATAGTCCAAGCCAAACATGATCTTCTAGCTGCAGCAACTGCAATGGAAGATCTCCTCCAAATCTGTGCACAAAACTGGGCACTGTAGTGCACACAAGTGCTGCTCTGCAATTCTGAGATTGCCCTGCGAGAATGAAGACTAACATCCTGTATTTATAGTAATTTTGGCTAACTACCTGGGCCAACTTCTCATTCTGGGTATCTGTCTGTTCATTATATATTATTTCTTCTGGCTGACTTCTTCTCTTTGAAGCTAATAACCTAATAAAAGTTATCTTCTTTAGCTGACATATCTTCTAGGGTTATTAGCCAACTCATTAGGGTTTCTTCTTGCTTCCAGAAATATTCTATTCTCGTTAGGTTTACACGTGGAGGTAAATACCTCCCGCAGCTACTATAATATCAACGGTGAGATGCTAAGAAATCCTTCTAGTTTTGAGAAGGACTGTGAGAAGAATGAATGGTGGGATTCCATGACTGAGAAGTTTAACTCAAACTTAAAAAATGATGTTTGGGAGATTTCATTGAGATTTGTGGGGGAATTAGTGATTGATTCTAGAAAGTTGTAGTTGATGGGAGTATTGAGGAGTACCATGACAAGATTGTTGGGTTATCTCGGAAAGAGGAGTTGGCCTTGTTGAGGTTGGTGCTTCAGTGTTCATAGTTCTTGAGATGCATGGGAAAGATACCCATTTTTATAGGTTAATGGAGGGAATGCATGGGTTGTTTCATGTACCATGAGCTTGGTATTTTAGGATTTATGAAATTTTTACAAAGTTTTATCTTTGGGGTTTTGATAGATCTGATCTGCTTGGCTTGGTCCTATGTGTAGATGTCGTTATCTTTGTAGAGAATTTTAGAAACTTATGATGTGGTGCAAATATTTTGGCCTATGAAGTTGACTTAAGGGGTGATGGAGTTTGATAGGTTGTTGTTGGTGTTGGCTACTCTCCTCTATTCTAATATGATCTTCTTATTGACCCAGGGTTCATGTCTTTCAGGTTTCCAACAAAGATTCTAAAACTATCGGCCCTCCTGGTAAACCAGAAGGCAACATAGTGCACAGAATGCACTGCGCAGTCTCACCCAAGATAGCTTTAATGGGTGGTTGTAAGACTCATGTGTTTACAGCCTAGGATTGAGTGTGAGATATGGGATCTATATTCTAAACCATTTATTATAACTGGTGATTACAACCTACTGTTATTCACGACTATGCAGTAACTCTACTAGTGTAGTCCCTCAATATTGCAACAACATTTAAACAAGCAATATAATAATGCATTCATTCATTAAGTGCAACAACAAACTACTGAAAATAAGATAAATATATGCATGCATTCATCACATTACATGGATATTACTGTGGTTCACCCCCTCCTAGGCTACGTCCACAAATATTTGGCTCTTGGCTCTTTTATTATGGTAGTTCTTCATCTTCAGCGTTGCACACTTACAATTCTCCTTAGATGGGTAAGATCTATATGAGGCAAACTATATCACACTAGTCTCCTTAGCCTATGCTCTAATCCTCGAGATCTACCTTTCATCCTCTCCTCTAGCTCCAAAGCTTACAAAATATCTCATACAACAAAATATTACCTATTGGAACAACAACTACTACAAAATCCATGAACAACCTCAACAACTACTACAACCGATGAACAACGAATGACAAACCCTCTATAATACCTCAATATCGGTATTTATACATCTTTGGCTCTTCAGCCATTACAATACATTACCAAAACCCTAACCCTATTTTCGTTAGGTATTCCTTTCTTTCGCGTGTTGTTCTTCCTTCTAGCTGTCAATTTCCTTGTGCACACTTTCTTGCATGCACACGTGTTGTGCTTCCTTCCAGCTATCGATTTCCTTCTGCATTCTTTCTTACCCCACAATCATCCTTATTTCTACTTCGGTCTGCTTCCAACAGGCCCCCAACACTAACATGTGGCTTGTCCCGAGCCACCTAATCCTTCTTAACTTCCTCGATCTCCTAAGTGATCATCTGGAACTTCTCCTTGAGCTATGTTGCTTGCGTCAACACCTGCATGGTCTTCTCCTTGATTGTGTCCACTACCTGGACTACAACTTTGTCGTTGATCAATCCTGCACATTCTGCGTGGGTATGTGCTATCTATGTCTTAGCTTCCTCTGCCCATGCTAGGACTTCTACTACCTTCTTCTGTAGTGGTTCCATTTCATCCCGAGGCTCTTAATTCTGGGTTTGCGCAGAGATTATCTCTGCTTGCAATCTCTTCATGTCCTGCATCCCTTTGAAAAATTTCGGGATTGGTATTTTCTTCTGCCTCTGCTTGAGTTCTATGATCATTGTGTTGATCCTTTCTTCTTCCTTGTCCCACCATTGGACCTGTTGATCCTCCTCCAACCTGGTACAAAGCTGCGTTTCTTTATCGAACAAGTCAGATGTTGTGATGACCTGCTACTCTATCTCTTGCAGCTGCATTGTTTCTTCCTACTTCCTTTTCTCTTTCATTGCTGGTGTCATGGTTGGTATGAGCTGCTCTCGAAGATTCTCGATCTACTTTTGGTATTGCTTGATTTCCTACGCAATCTGATCAACATTTTCTGCTACTGCAAGTTCATTCCCCTGCGCGGTGTTTGGAAGCTTCTCAAAAATTCCTCCTACTCTTCATTCCAGTTCGTTTCTGCATTCTCTTTCCTCCTAAGTTTCGGACTTGGCCTGCTCACAAAATTTTTCTAGCGCCTCCCGCTTCTCTATTTCTCATTGTAATTCGATTAAGTCTTTGTATGCACAAGATTGTACATCGTGGTTGACGCTAACCTGCAACTTGTGTAGTGCCCTAGATGGAATCCACGTCAAGACCAATTGGATGTGGTTTAAATCCTTCAAGGGTGTCTGCCCCATGATTTCGTCCATGCACAACATACTAGGTGTGATGTAGACCATTGCATTTGCATGCATTAAGGAGTGGAATGGATCTCCTTCCTCTACCTCCACTCTTTCCTCATTCTATGGCGATGATGGTTCTATGCCTCTGTTGTTGCTTGCTATCTGTACTTCCTCAAATTTCTTAAGGAACTGCCCCCATTTCTGCCAAATTTTTTTGAAGTTTGTCCCTATGATGTGTTGCATGGTTGAATTCCTTAGATAGGAAATCCTAGACCATTTGGGCTATCATATCCACGTCATCATCTGTAATCGTATATTCAGTAAGCAGTCTTTGTGCCTTCATTTTCTTGTGCGATCCTCCAGTCTGCATGGCTGGTCTTTTGCTTCCCCCTGTTTCCTGGGAATTGGGACTTGTTGCGGTCTCTTACACGGCCTCGGCCTGCTTCTACTTCTCTTTGGCCGGCTATGTATTCCGCTTCTCCCCCTTCTGGGTTCCCATTTTCGTTGGTCCTTCATCTACCTATGATGTCTTGCCTTGGCCCATTCTTGGTTTCTTGGGCACTTAAATTTATGGAGGCTGTGTTTCTCCCTACTCTGCCTCTTCCTCTACTGTTCTTTCTGACACTTCCTAGGTAATGGCTGGAATCCTCCATTCCTCAGGCCATTCATTGATGACCATGTCAATATCACCCTATATGATGTAGTAGCACATTGGAGCCACTGTTTCTCTGGATCATTCTTTGCCTATATCCACATTGTTTGTCATGTCACCTGGAATTTGGAAATGTCTTCATATCGCACGACAGCTTCTGGTGTAATTCTTCACATATTGGAGATGGATTTCTGTAGGTCATGGAGGTACCCCTCAAAGATGGATCCATCCATCTTCTTGTTCCTCGACTCTGGCCTGGCTCTGAGCAAAAAATACCTCGCTCCCTTAGGCTTTGTTCTGGTACAAAAAACTACATACCTTGGTTCTCGCCATCCCATGAAGGCTATTAGTGTGATCAACCATGAGCAGTGAAACTTTGTGCCTAGGTCCTGTGCATCCTTGCAATTCTCTAGGAACAATTTCAATAAGTATGGTTCCCAACTCATTGAGGTGCCTTTAGCGCACTGGGTTGCAATTGCAACAACTCCAGCCAAGACTTCCTCCCTGTGGCAGTTCCTTAGCAGCTTGCATGTTAGGATTTTTGTGCCCAGTTGTGTGGCTGCATTGTTGATTTGTTTGATGATGATGCCTCTTGTCCCACTGGTGGTGACATACTTCTTCGTCATCTTTTACACTAGCGCTTTCTCCTTGGTTTTTTCATCCATAAACAACGTGGTATCCATACCCCGAATTGGTAACCTTATTATTTGCACAATAAGATCAACAGTTATGGGGAAGGGTTTGTCCAGCTATATGTCCCTTCCATGTGTGACTACTAACAATTGTTTGATGCATTTTTTTATGTATTGGCCTCTGCCAAAATGAGGTAGGTACAATAGACCTAGAATTCATGTTTTCTCCAGCCTAGTTGCCTACTAGTGTGGTTGGTTGATCAGTTCTCCAACTCGAGTTTTTCCCATGGTTTGTATAAAGACCCTCTACGCAAGCTCTGGGAACTTGGATTTGTCTGCTACATCATGATTTGAATATTTGATATTCCTGACATGGCCCAATAGCTCTGGTCATACATGTACCCTAGCTGGTATGCGCGGTAGAACAATTTCTGCTGCAGGTTTCTTGCGAGGTGACCTGGGTATCTGTATTTTATCTTTCTGATGCGGTGGCTGGCTCAAAGTTCCAGTGGCTTTTGGTTTCTCCTCTGTAACCCATTCTAGCCAAGACAAGACATCTTCAATGGTCTCCCTTGTTGGGTGTTTTGAGATGGTCGTTTGAGACTCATCTGGCTCCACTGTTGCTTCTGGATTTGGTGTTGTGCCATTGACTCTCAGAGCTACCTCTACATGCTCTGGTTGCATCTCCTTTAGGGTTTATGTTCCCTGGTTATGTGGCTCCTATGCTTCCACTGGTATTTCCTAGCTCATTCCCTCCAGTGCTGGTTGTTGGATTTATTCCTGGATAGGTGTGGATTGTACTAGTATCGTCTCTGGGGATGGGATTTCGTCAACATTGACGATCTTCGTCTAGTGTTGTTCATCCTCTACCAACAGTCCTCATGACCTAGTGTTAACTCTGGTTGTTCTGGCACTTTGGCTTGCTTCTGTTGGCTTCAGTGGTGCCATGGTGGTGACTATTGAATGTTTGTTGGGTTTGAATAACTTCTATGATCTTTGTAGTCTCGCTCTATGCATTCTAGCTGTTATTTCTCTCTCTCTATTCTCTTTTGTGAATAGACTAGTTTCTCCCATGCTCATGTGTTGTATCGACTTCCCATGAAGCTTGTCGAGGACACTTCCTCCATTATGGATTTAATGCACCATAATTGCGGGTTCAATGCATATTTGTTGGTTTCGTACTTTCCTTTACTCTTTCTTTTTCATCTCTAGTTGGTGCGATTAATGTGATGTCCCATCGATCCTTTCCGTCATTCAATTCCGCCTAGTGTTGTCTTGTTGTACCTCTTTTTATCGACTTTCCTTTTCCCGCTTGTTTCCCTTTTGATGTGACCATTATACTTTGCCTAATTTGTGTTTCTAAAATCGTGTGGCCTTTCTACCTCTGGCGTACTACGCCCTCTTTAGTTTTGTTTCCTTTTTGTTCCTTTTTGATTTTTTTTTTTTTTAACTGTGCAGTGGATGGTCGATTGTCCTTATACAACTTCAGTTGGATCCCATTGATCATTCCTCTGAGTTCTATGCCTGATAAATCCCTTAACTGTATAACTCCTCCATATTTGACAGATTTTACTTGATACAGTCCTAACCAATGCGTTCTGAGTTTTCCTGGGTGCTGAAATGATTTGTTGTCGTACATCAGTACTAGATCTCCTTCCTTGAACATTTTCTTCTTGATGTCTCTATCGTCCCAAGTTTTGTCTCTTTCTTTCTGGACTTGTTGGTGGAATCCTACCAATATTCGGTATTCCTCCATGGTTAGTAACTAATTTAGTCTCTCCTGTACTGCACCTCGTTCTGTCATTTGTATGATTGATTGATTGCTGTTGCTGCTACTGTTGCTGTCATTTGTAACTAATTGGTTCTAGAAATTCTGTGGCACCACTGCTTCTTGGCCCTAAACCAATTTAAATGGTGTGTGCTCTGTCAACTTTTTTCATGTGGTCCTGTATGCCCATAATAATCCTGGTACTTTGAGTAACCGGTCGTCTCTATTGACGTTGAAAATATTCATCAGCGCATTCTCCAAAATTTTGTTGAATGCTTCTACTGTGTCATTTGCCTGTGGATGATACGGTGTGCTCTTCTGATGATGGACTTCAAATTCTTTAGTCATAGCACTGATGGTACTGTTTATGAAGTGTGTGCCTTGTTCACTCATCAAAACTCTTGGGCACCCAAATTTAGTGATTACTTGTTCAAATAGAAAATGCCTTGTTATTTCGGTGCTGCAATCTTTTACTAGTGCGGCTTCCGCCCATCTTGTTAATTATTCCGTCGCGGAGATAATGTACCTTTCTCCTGTTCTTTTTGATGGTGAGTTGATTGGTCCCACAAAGTCTATTTCCCACTTGTCAAATGCCTGTAATGTTACTTGTGGTCATAATGGCATCTCGTCCCTTCTGTTGGGTTTGCCTACCCTTTGACAAACATCGCATGTTTGATAGTATTCCTTTGAATCTATATGAATCGCTGGCCACGATAGTCATGCATGCAATACCTTCTGTGTGGTAGCTTTACCTACATAATGCCCTCCTACCATTCCCTCATGGGCTTCTGCTAAAACTCTTGGTCTTTCATGCTCTAACACGTATATTCGCAAGATGTTATCTATGCCCATTTTGTATAAATGTCCTTCAATCAATTGATAGCTGACAACGTGGACTGCCAAGTTTTTCTTTTACGCGGTGCTATATTCTTGCGGCTCAATACCTATACTCAAGTAATGAACAATATCTGTGAATTATTCATCAGCAATCTGTACTGAAAATAACTATGCATCTGGAAAGTTGTCTTCTAAATTCATAGGTTCCTCTCCATTCATGACCCTTGATAGGTGATCAGGTCCTACGTTCAATTTTCCTGGTTTAACTATTACTTCAAAGTCAAATTCCTAAAATAGCAGTAACCATCAACAGATTATCCCCCCCAAACATTGGCTTGTTGACTAGGTATTTCAGGGTTGAGTGATCTGTGAAAATCTTAAAGTGTTTTCCCAATAAGTAATGCCTAAACTTATACAATGCATAGACCATAGCTAGGCCTTCTCTTTCAGTCATGTTATAGTTCTGCTCCGATTCTGATAACTTTATAATCGTGAATGCTATCGGGTGATCCAAGTCTCCCACTCCTGGTTGTGTCAAGATAGCTCCAAGTGCTATTGTGGATGCATCTACATGCACGTGGAATGTCTTCTCCCAATCTGGAAATTACTAATATCGACGCGATAACCATCTTTTCCTTCCAGGTATCCAGACTATGTTGACACTCGTCATTCCAATGAAACTTTGTATCCTTTCTTAGCATCTTTTCCATCGGTGTAGTGATCTACACATACCCTTTGATAAATTTCCTGTAATAACCTGTGTGTCCCAACATCGCTCTTAGATGACAGGCTGCTTTTGGTGGTGGTAAATTAACAATTACTGTGATCTTTGTTGGATCTACTAATAAACCTTGTTTGCATACTATGTGGCCCAATAGTATCCCAAATGGTGTTTCAAATATCCATTTCTTTATATTTAGTGATATCTGACACTGCCTACATCTTTCTAACATCAGCCATAAAACTTCTACATGGTTTTTCAACAGAATATAGGTTGTCCAATCATCCAGGTATACTTCAAGAAATTGATGGATGAATTCTTTAAATGTTGTGATGACCACTCTAGAGAATATTACTGGTGCATTCTTTAGTCCAAACAACATGACTGTGTATTGGTAGGATCCCCATTATGTCGCAAACATGGTCTTGTATCTGTCCTCCTATGCTATCTTAATCTGATGGTAGCCTGAGAATCCATCACTAAATGAGTAAGCTTCATGTCCTCCCACATTCTCTAACACTTCATCCGTGAACAGTGTAGGGAATGGGTCGTGAGGCATGCATCGTTCAACTTCCTCAAGTCGATGCATATCCTGATCCCTCCTTATTTCTTGTCCTATACTACCATTGGACTTATCCATTATGACTCCTCAACCGGTTCTATGATGTCATCTTCGAGCATCCTGTCAATCTCAACTTTGAATTTCTGCTTGTATATAGGGTTCAGTCTATATAGTCGTTGTCTAATAGGTCACGCTTCAAGTCTGAGTGGTATCTTCATCTCTCCTAATTCTCCTGCTATACCCTTCATCTCTGTAAAGGTTGTGGGAAACAAGTCATTGTATTCGCGCAAAAACTTTGTGATGCTTTCCACTGTTTGCTCATCCCAATAGTCTCCAATGTTGGCCATTTTGGGATGCTTGGTTGTCCCAATGTTGACTTTATTTACTTTTATCGGTGCGGAAATGACTTTTGATTCTATGGGTGGACCTTCCACGTCTCTTTCACCTTCTACCTCTTCAATCTAAATATCGCGCAGATCATCTTCATCTGGTGCTTCCTCTTGCACATGATAGAATGACATCAGTTCCTTAACTGTTTGTTTATTCCATTGTTTCTCTTCTGTGATAAATTCTATATCTGGTTCTTTGATAAATATTACTCCTCTTATCTGTTTTAGAGTTTCATCTATGCTGGGGTTTTCATGTTCGAATGAAAATATGATGGTAAAATTCTATCGCAATGTCGTCCATGTTGCAATTCCTTTGCGCAACTCTTGGTCTGTATACCAATTTGTTGGTATGCCTTCTAGGGTGTGTATGAAGTGATGAGGCCATTCCTCTGGGGGTGTCATTTTCCATAATTTTCTACACGCTTCCAAGTGTTCTGCTGGTGCCCTGTGTCCATCGTACTTCGGTTGCTTATTGTTTTTCTGTTTTGCGCCGAACCTTACGCACAGTAACCGCTTACATTGATACCAGTATGTGATTGTCTCTTTGTGTGCGCCCCACCATCTTGCAGGTGTGGAATTGAGTGCTAAGTCAAGTGCTAACAATCTCTGGTTTTCTAACACTTCATCTTCATATTCCATCAAGAATATTTCCAAATCGTTGATTCCATGGAAACTAGGTGGTTCTATTACTTCTGTGCCTACCCATCGTACTGCGCGATCTATTCTTGTACATCTTCTTGTGGAGACTTTGTGTAGCCTTTGCTGCTAGTTTTCTAAATCGATGTCTGAATGTGTCGCACATGAAGTAATGCTTCACCAACTGAGCACCCCATTTGCATTTGGTTTACGTAATCCTCATCATGCGTAATTGTTCTGTACAACTAGTCGATTTCCTCTAAGTCTAGGAAAGTAAGTTCTACAAACCTCTCCCCTTCTAATGGGTCTAATGGTGCGATGAACCTATATTTTCCAAACTCAAATGTCATTTTCCTGGTCTTCAAATTGATTATGGCCTGGTTGTCAAATGCCCAATCCATACCAAGAAATGTTGGATACGGTGTTGTGTCGTCTACTATTTCAATGGTTTCAAAGGCTGCTTTAGTGCACACTCCATCGAGATCTACTGTCACTCCTTTCAGTCTACTGATTGGTAAGACTCTATGTTGGTTTGCCAATTTTAATTGAACGGGTGAATATCCTAATGTTGGCTCTCCCATGTATTGCCATGTCTTCTTTGGTAATACATTCACTTCGGATCCTAGATCCAGTATAATGTCTCCCATATTGAAATCCCCAATGTTAGCATTCAGTCTAAATTCCCTACTTTTTCTTCTTCTTATGTGTAGGTGATTAATTTTTTTTGGTTCTATCTTTTCTTCCATCTCCCTACTACATTTTTCTAGTATGTTTTGCAAAATTTTCACAGATGAGGGATCATTTAAGACCTTTACACATGATTGCAGAAAGCCTTTGATTGTACTTACTTGTCCCGTAGACTGAATTTCGTTGGTATGATCCAATGATGGTGGCATCTCGTACTTTGGTGCTTCCTTGTTCTGCTACGCAGTTGAAGTCGACGCTATGTCCCCCTTCTAAAATTCTTGTCTAGCTTCCTTGAATATCTCCTTCTCCTTCTATGCGTCGAACTGCTTCTTCGATTCAGTGTTCTTCCTCACCCACTGATTTTGTTTTGGTTCTTGTCAGGCTGCATTGTTTCCTGTTTTCGCTCCTTCGCGAGTAACTATATTGATGTTTCGTCCTTCATCCCTTGCTTTGGTTGAGATCCACTGGAAATTCTGGTTGTTCTAGTTTCTCTTTTCCTGAATCTTTACTAGTAATGTCATGTCGAACATTCCTCTATGTCATGATATGATGCATGATAGTACATTCAAGTCACTGGTGGAAGTGGACATTCCCTTGCGTAATGTCTTAGTTGTTGAAAATTGTGACATGTGACTGGTCCTCTTCCTCATCCGAAACCTCCTCTGGCTTGTCCTCCGCCTCTATAGCCTGTTCAATCTCCTTGCAGCCCATTATACTAAGGCGTTTGATTATATTGCGTGGTATTGTACTGAGGTTGTGTCATATTGTACTGTGGTTGCATGCTATTGTATGCTTGTTGCGTAGTATTACACTATTGTTGCGCATTGTTGTATGGAGTTGGGACTGGATTGAACTGTGGCGTTGCTTGTCCTGTCATCATTTCGACCTATACTCTATATGCATCTAATGTCCTTTCTCACATCAAATCCATAGTTCTACAATATTTGTCATCATTGCCCACTGACTTAAAAAAGGTGCAATATGAACTCTTTGGGACTGTCTATTATTTTTGCATCATCGTGCAGTGATAAGGGTCGTGACCCAGTTTCTTGTAGATTTCGCACCATAGTTGATCCAGATTATTTTCAGCACGAAATGAGATCGGAGATATAATAAATAAATGCACATAGATATCACAGATATTCAATAATATAATAGAAATGTATCAGATATGCATCCATAAACACAGATATGCAGTAATACAAGATTTCTATTAATGAAAGAAATGTACAGAGACTGTAAAAATACAGAGTGAAAGACTCACTAGAATGGTGGCAGCTTATCTCTGAGAAGAGATGTGAAGGCTACTCGCATTCGCAAGAAGATGGTTACAATGAGGCTCTGAAGGCCTTTTTACAATAAGTAGGAATGTAAAAAACCCTAGGCATCCAAAAACCTAACCCTAGGAGAAGAAGCGCCAAAATTCATGTGGGCCCCGTCTGGGTAAGTTAGTACATCAACTTCTCGAGGTCATAACTTTTGCATACGATCTCCATTTTAGGCGTATGATAGCTTGTTGGAAAGGTATCATCGAGGAGATTCATTTTGGGGGATAAATAATTCCTTTTGTTATAATTGAGAACCTCGATCTCAAAAAAACCTTCATTTAGGCCCTAAAAATGGCCCCGGAAGTTAAAACCTGCTAAAAATAGTAAATTGCCAAAATTGCCAGAAAACTATTTTGAGCCAGTTGGAAAAGGTGGGGGGCCACCGATATCCACCTGGATCAATCCTCCCTCCTTATGAAGCAATTTTCTCCATTGCGTTGAGTTCCAGGGGGAGAGGAAAAAGCGTTTGTTGAATCTGCATCTTGGTGAGCTGCTTGTCTTGCTGGAGACGTCACGCTGCTCAGTTTGTGGAAGTATGTCACGAACCTGTTCAAGTTGAGGTTATTCAACAAGTCAAGATACATGAGAGGACAGTGTGCAGAAGGAATCTTTTCACATTGTTGCAACCTTGTCGATTTGCTTCTGTTGGATAGAAGGTGCTTGGGGCAAGGCTATAGTGGTTGAAGTGTCCTTTTGTTCTCCTTTTGAATAGATTGTGAAGAAGCTAAATATTACAGTATGAGATACTACCTTGTGACACTTTTTAGGTGGAATGGTAGTCAGAACTACCTCTGGTATTCTGTAGAGATGACCCCCCAAAGTAACAATGACACTACAGGGTCGAGATTCATAAACAACATGGCGCTTCCACATATATGGTTGGCCCAAGAGAACATCACAGACATCTAGTGGGGAAAAATCACATAATACCTCATCCTTGAAGGGATAGATACCATATGGCAATCGATACTACTGGCTGACACAAAGATCTCGTCCTTAGCGAAGCCACTCGATGTTGTATGGCTGTGAGTGTGGTGTTGTCGACAATCCCAACTGTTTGACAACCTCTGCTGAGATGAGTTTATTCTGGCTTCTTCTATCAACAATAAAATGCATCGGGGTCCCCTTCACCCACATATATGAATGAAAAATATGCTCCCCCTCTTAAGGATTTGTTGGTTCTTCTGGTTGAATTGTTGTGGTCGCAACAATAGCAGTGGAGTCTGCATCAATGATCTGTCCTTTACCAATATTTTCATAATCAGATTCTGAATCAGGATTCAACTCCTTGTCTTTGATGTCGGCCACCAATGACTATTTTGAGAGACATTCATTGGTGTTGTGCCAAGGGATTTTGTAGAAATCGCACCATTTTCCGGTGTCCTTCTTTGTCTTCCCGTGACCCTTCTTTTCATTTGTCTTGGACTAGTTTTCGAGAGACTGTTTGTTAGGGACGTCCTTATCATACTTTGGTTGTTGCGGATTTGCAGAACCAAAATCCTATTTTTTCTAGTGCTTAAATTTCTACTCGATTTTAACAACATATAGATAGGCAGCACTGAGTGATGAGATGTCCAGAAAATCCATTTCAGTTTGGATGTATCTGTGTAGAGCCCCATGGTATTTCAGAACCAAATGTCGTTCAGAGTCTTTGATACCCTGCTTGGTACGCAAGGTATGGAAGGTATTAGTGAACTCTGGAACTGCTTGGCCCCTCTCTTGCCGTAGTGTAGTCCATCTCATGTACTGGTCCTCATAGTTTCCAATAGGGTAATATTGTTCCTTTACCGCATCCACAAAAAAATCCCAAGTGGGATCGGCCCCATATATTTCAAACTCCTTTATGGAACTCTGCTCCCAATAAGTTTCCCACCAATGTTTGACATGGGGGAGAGCTTTAAGGAGTGTGAAGGTGATATTTTCTTTGTAAGAAAATTTGTGAACAGAGAAACAACCTTCTAGCAGATTTAACCATTTGTCTAGGGCTTCTGCATCTATCTATCCTTCACATATAGGAATATCAAAATTAAATTGTACCTTGAAAAGTGAGGTTCCCCAAAGTGTCCACTTGATGAAGATGCTCTTGTTTCTATCGAAAGGCATTGAAGGATGTGGGAAAAATTCTCCATCATTTTGTCCCTCTGTAGTGTGAGAGCTTGCTCAAGCAACAGACTGATAGGATCGTCTGCTCCATCATTTTTCTTTTCTTCCATCATTTAGGGTTTCTTGGGTGTGTAAGAGTGATTGTATTCAAGAGAGACAAGCTTGAGACTCAACTTGCTATACTTGGACCTCGTCAGGGACATGCACTACAAAAATGATCAAGAGCAACATGCTCTGATACCACTGATCCAGATTATTTTCGGCATGAAATGAGATCAGAGATATAATAAAAAAATGCATAGAGATATTGGAAATATTAAATAATATAACATAAATGTATCATATATGAAACCATAAACACAGATATACAGTAATACACAATTTCTATTAATGAAAGAAATGTACAGAGACTGTAAAAATACAAAGTGAAAGACTCGCTAGAATGCTGACAGCTTATCTCTGAGAAGAGATGTGATGGCTACTCGCATTCACAAGAAGATGGTTACAATGAGGCTCTGAAGGAATTTTTACAATAAGTAGGAATTCCAAAAACCCTAGGCATCCAAAAACCTAACCCTAGGATATGAAGCTCCAATACTCATGTGGACCCCGTTTGGGTAAGTTAGTACATCAACTTCCCAGTGTCGTAACTTTTTCATACAATCTCCGTTTTAGGCGTATGATAGCATGTTGGAAAGGTATCTTCGAGGAGATTAATTTTTAGGGATCAATCATGCCTTTGGCTATCATTGAGAAACTCAATCTCAAAAAACCTTCATTTAGGCCCTAAAAATGGCCCCGGAAGTTAAAACCTGCTAAAAATAGTAAATTGTCAAAATTGCCAGAAAACTGTTTTGAGACAGTTAGAAAAGGTGGGTGGCCACCGATTTACACCTGGATCAATCCTCCCTCCTTAGGAAGAAATGGTATCCATTGCGTTGAGTTCCCGGTGGGGAGTGAAAAATGTTTGTTGAATTTGCATCTTGGTGAGTTGTTTGTCTTGTTGGAGACGTCGCACTGCTCAGTTTGTGGAAGTATGTCACGAACCTGTTGAAGTTGAGGTTGTTCAACAAGTCGATATACATGAGAGGATGGTGTGCAGAAGGAATCTTTGCGCTTTGCTGCAACCTTGTCGATTTGCTTCTATTGGATAGAAGGTGCTTGGGGCAAGGTTGTAGTGGTTGTAGTGTTCTTTTGATCTCCTTTTGAACAGATTGTGAAGAAGTTGAATTTTGTAGTGTGATTTACTACCTTGTGACACTTTTTAGGTTGAACAGTAGTCGGAACTACCTCTAGTATTCTGTAGAGATGACCCCCCAAAGTAACAATGACACTACAGGGTCGAGACTCATAAACAACATGGCGCTTCCACATATATGGTTGGCCCAAGAGAACATCACAAACATCCAGTGGGCCAACATCACATAATACCTCATCCTTGAAGGGTCGGATACAATATGAAAAATGACACTGCTAGCTGACACGAAGATCTCATCCTTGGCGAAGCCACCCGATGTTGTATGGTTGCGGGTGTGGTGTTGTCGACAATCCCAACTATTTGATGACCTCTGTTGAGATGATGTTCTTCTAGATTTCGCTATCAACAATAAAATGTAGCATGGTCCCCTTCATCCACATCTGTGAATGAAAAAGGCACTCCGCCTCTTCAGGATCTGTTGGTTCTTCTGGTTGAATTGTTGTGGTCGCGACAATAGCAGTGGGGTCTACGTCAAAGATTTTTCCTTTACCAATATTTTCAAAATCAGATTCTGAATCAGGGTTCGGCTCCTTTTCTTTGATCTCTACCACCAATGACTATTTTGAGTGACATTCATCGGTGTTGTCCCAAGGGATTTTGTGGAAATCACACCATTTTCCAGTTTCCTTCTTTGTCTTCCCATGACCCTTCTTTTCCTATGTCTTGGACTGGTTTTCAGGAGACTGTTTGTTAGGGACGTCTTTGTCATATGTTGGTTGTTTCAAATTGGAAGAACCAAAATCCCGTTTGTTCTGGTGCTTAAATTTTTTCTCGATTTTAACAGCATATCGATAGGCAGCACCGAATGATGCGATGTCCAGAAAATCCATTTCAGTTTGGATGTATCTGTGTAGAGCCCCACAGTATTTCAGGAACAAATTTCATTTGGAGTCTTTGATACCTAGCTTGGTGTGCAAGGTATGGAAAGTATTGGTGAACTCTGGAAATTCTTGGCCCCTCTCTTGCCGCAGTGTGGTCCATCTCATGTATTGGTCCTCATAGTTTCCAATAGGGTAATATTGTCCCTTTACCGCATCCACACAAAAATCCCAAGTGGGATTGGCCCCATATATTTCAAACTCCTCTGTGGAAATCTACTCCCAATAAGTTTCACACCAATGTTTGACATGGGGGAGAGCTTTAAGGAGTGCGAAGGTGATATTTTATTTGTCAGAAAATTTGTGAACAGAGAAATAACCTTCTAGAAAATTTAACCATTTGTTTAGTGCATCTGCATCTATCTGTCCTTCAAATATAGAAATATCAAAATTAACTTGTAACTTGAAAGGCGAGGTGCCTCCAAAGTGGTCACTTGATTAATATGTGCTTGCTTCTATCGGTAGGCGTTGAAGGATGTGGGAAAAATTCTCCATCATTTCGTCCCTCTGTCGCGTGAGAGCTTGCTCAAGCAACAGACTGATAGGATCATCTGCTCCATCATTTTTATTTTCTTCCACCATTGAGGGTTTCTTGGGTGTGCAAGAGCGATTGTCTTCAAGAGAGACAAGCTCGAGACCCAACTTTCTATACTCGGACCTCATCGGGGACATGCATTGAAAAAACGATCAAGAGCAGCCTGCTTTAATACCATTGATCCAGATTATTTTTGGCACGAAATGAGATCGGAGATATAATAAAGAAATTCACAGAGATATCACAGATATTCAATAATATAACAAAAATGTATCAGAGATGCAACCATAAACACAGATATACAATAATACACGATTTCTATTAATGAAATAAATGTACAAAGACTGTAAAAATATAGAGTGAAAGACTCGCTAGAATGGTGGCAGCTTATCTCTGAGAAGAGATGTGACGGCTACTCGCATTCATAAGAAGATGATTACAATGAGGCTCTAAAGGTATTTTTACAATAACAAGGAATGCCAAAAACCCTAGACATCCAAAAACCTAACCCTAGGAGATGAAGTGCCAAAATTCATGTGGGTCTCGTTTGGGTAAGTTAGTACATCAACTTCCCGGGGTCGTAACTTTTGCATACGATCTCCGTTTTAGGCATATGATATCTCATTGGAAGGATATCATCGAGGAGATTATTTTTGGGGGATAAACCATATATTTAACAATCATTGAGAACCTTTATCTCAAAGCCCTCAAAATGGCCCCGGAAGTTAAAACCTACTAAAAATAGTAAATTGCCAAAATTGCTAGAAAATTGTTTTGAGCCAGTTGGAAAAGGTGGGTGGTCAGTGATATGCATCTAGATAAATCATCCCTCCTTAGGAAGAAATGGTCTCCATTGCATTGAGTTCCCAGGGGAGAGGGAAAAGCGTTTGTTGAATGTACATCTTGGTGAGCTTCTTGTCTTGCTAGAGACGTCGCACTGCTCCGTTTGTGGAAGTATGCCACGAACCTGTTGAGGTTGAGGTTGTTCAACAAGTTGAGATACATGAGAGGAAAATGTGCAGAAGGGATCTTTGCACTTTGCTGCAACCTTGTCGATCTACTTATGTTGGATAGAAGGTGCTTGGGGCAAGGCTGTAGTGGTTGCAGTGTCCTTTTGTTCTCCTTTTGAACAGATTGTGAAGATGCTGAATTTTGCAGTATGAGATACTACCTTGCGACACTTTTTAGGTGGAACAGTAGTCAGGACTACCTATGGTATTATGTAGAGATGACCCCCCAAAGTAACAATGACACTACGGATTCGAGACTCATAAACAACATGGTGCTTCCACATATATGGTTGGCCCAAGAGAACATCATAGACATCCAGTGGGGCAACATCACATAATACCTCATCCTTGAAGGGCCATATATCGTATGAAAAATGACACTGTTGGTGGACACGAAGATCTCATCCTTGGAAAAGCCACCAGATGTTGTATGGCTACGGGTGTGGTGTTGTCGACAATCCCAACTGTTTGACGACCTATACTAAGATGAGGTTCTTCGGGCTTCCGCTATCAACAATAAAATGCAGTGGGGTCCCCTTCACCCACATCTGTGAATGAAAAAGGCACTCCCCCTCTTCAGGATCTGTTGGTTCTTCTGGTTGAATTGTTATGGTCACGGCAATAGCAGTGGGGTCTGCATCAATGATTTGTCCTTTACCAGTATTTTTAGAATCAAATTATGAATCATGGTTCAGCTCCTTGTCTTTGATCTCGGCCACCAATGATTGTTTTGAGCGAAATTCATTGGTGTTGTGCCAAGGGATTTTGTGGAAATCACACCATTTTTCAGTGTCCTTCTTTGTCTTCCCATGACCCTTCTTTTCCTATGTCTTGGACTGGTTTTCGGGAGACTGTTTGTTAGGGATGTCTTTTTCATACTTTGGTTCTTGCGGATTGGAAGAACCAAAATCTCGTTTGTTTTGGTTCTTAAATTTCTGCTCGATTTTAACAACATATTGATAGGTAGCACCGAGTGATGAGATGTCCGAAAAATCCATTTCATTTTGGATGTATCTGTGTAGAGCCCCACGGTATTTTAGAACAAAATGTCATTTGGAGTCTTTGATACCCAGCTTGGTACGCAAGGTATGGAAGGTATTGGTGAACTCTGGAACTTCTTGGCCCCTCTCTTGCCGCAGTGTGGTCCATCTCATGTACTGGTCCTCATAGTTTCCAATAGGGTAATATTGTCCCTTTACTGCATCCACAAAAAAATCCCAAGTGGGATCGGCCCCATATATTTCAGACACCTCTGCGGAAATCTACTCCCAATAAGTTTCCCACCAATGTTTGACATGGGGGAGAGCTTTAAGGAGTGTGAAGGTGATATTTTCTTTGTCAGAAAATTTGTGAACAAATAAATATCCTTCTAGCAAATTTAACCACGTGTCTAGTGCTTCTGCATCTATCTGTCCTTCAAATATAGGAACATCAAAATTAACTTGTACCTTGAAAGGCGAGGTGCCTCCAACGTGGTCGCTTGATGAAGATGCGCTTGTTTCTATTGGCAGACGTTGAAGGATGTGGGAAAAATTCTCCATTATTTCGTCCCTCTATCGCGTGAGAGCTTGCTCAAGCAACAGACTAATAGGATCGTCTGCTCCATCATTTTTCTTTTCTTCCACCATTGAGGGTTTCTTGGGTGTGCGACAGAGATTTTCTTCAAGAGAGACAAGCTTGAAACCCAACTTGCTATACTCGGACCTCGTCGGGGACATGCACTGAAAAAACGATCAAGAGCATCCTGCTCTGATACCACTGATCTGGATTATTTTTGGCATGAAATGAGATCGGAGACATAATAAAGAAATGCACAGAGATATCGCAGATATTCAATAATATAATAGAAATGTATCAGAGATGCAACCATAAAAAAAGATATAAAGTAATACATGATTTCTATTAATGAAATAAATGTACAGAGACTGTAAAAATATAGAGTAAAGGACTCGCTAGAATGGTGGCAGCTTATCTCTGAAAAACTAGGCTAAATTGTTATGTGTTTTAGCATGCCTATATGAAGTTAGAAATTGCATTTAGTGTTGTAATAAATTTTTGGTAACTAAAGTGATTTTAAATTTAACTGATAAAGGAGATGATGCCCTAAGGGTTGTGAATATTCTCTCCTTAAAGTACATTTTTTTTGTGTCTATTTTTTTAAACTTTCCAAGTGATTTGTTTGGACATAGGTGCAATATATTGTTGTTGTAATTTATATTTATATTCAAAATACACTAAAAGTTTTAGGAAATAGATAAGGGGGACCTCAAGTATATGAGGTGGATTTTCTAAAGTGTTCCAAATCACATATTTTATAAATTCCCATAACTTGCATTCTAAAGTTGCAAAGGGGTGCAAACTCAAAACATAGAGGTGTAGTGATAGCTTTTGGGATTACTCCAAAAGTGTTTTCACCTAGCTATGAGAGAACTAAGGATGTTAGTCCATTGGTGATGCTTGATGGGAATATAGATGGCTTAGTTTGAGTGGATTCTTGACCTTGGATAGAGTTATAGCATAGCCCACTACTTAGGAGGTTTTTATTTTGATTGGCATGATGACTAACCTATTGGTGCACACAATAGAAGAGGTGCCTATGTTCAAGGATAAATTCGTGAGTGCGGACACAGACCAATCTCCACAGATCCACTTGGATCTGGAACAAACCGTGACAGAATACTACTCTTTCCCTAGTTCTAAAGTATTGAATGGACAAGAGAAGAAGGATGATGTACTTACTTGTAAAAGCTCTCCTTATCTCTGTTGATCCTCGCTCTGTTACGATGCTCTTGTG
>SNQJ01S0003706.1:414835-441386 GCA_010110895.2 Picea sitchensis | reverse complement strand
GTTTAGTTACTTGGATAGAATGTAATCCCAAGATATCTGGAGATTCATGAATTTGCCAACCATTCGAACTCCAACTCATCCTTCTAGAAGATTCCTTCTAGAAGGATCGAGAACTTATCCGTTTTCTCCCTTAAAAAGCATTTTCGCACCCTGACCATTAACACAGTGCGGAAAGTCCGCAGTCAGACTGAATGCAACCTGCGGAAATCAAGCATTTCCGCAGGACAATATATATGCAGCCTGCGTACTATCTTCAAAAGAGTGATTTTGAGAAGCTGATAAGTGTAACTTTCTTCATGAAAATGATCTTAAAGAAGAGTTAGATATTCCATCATCATGTCATTATCATGTCATCATCTTGATAACCAAAAATGTGGATAACAACCTACTTAGGAGGATGAACTCTAGGCACTTGGAAGAAATATGAGTTGTTCATCTAGGTGGTAATAATGGGTTATGGGAGGGGCTTTGGAGTGGGATGAAGGGGGTGGATGGGGGATGATAAGGGGTGGGAGGATGGGACAATTCCAGGAATCTTTACCCCCTACACAAGTTTTTTTTTTAAATTAATTTTATTTATTTGTTTGATTGTTTTTTTTTTGTTTTTTTAATATATTTAATTATAGTTGTTGATGTTTTTACTATTTTTTTCAATATATATTTTTAAAAATTTGTATTTATACTTGGTTTCTGTGTCATCAGTGGATCTTTTCTTGAGAAAGCGAGTTGTACTAGTTGTATTTGTAGTTGGAGCATTTTGAACATTATTTAAGCATTATCTAAGTGGGCAAGAGGAGGTGGGAGGTGTACCTAGATCGAGGGGGGTACTAAAGCCAAATATTGAACTTAACACTTTATTGGAAGAACTACATTGTTGGAGGTATTGCTACCAAGAGCATGAGTGGAAGTGTTCTTTCAAACCAAAAATATCAGAGGTATGGTGTTGTAGTAAGCGATTGGCCTCTCCACCACACAATTGTTATGTATAGTTGGATTTTGACTCATTAATGTTATTTGTTAAGAAAGGTGAGTTAGTTTGAGTATAAGACTGAGGGAGTGTTACCATATATTCTCATTGATCGTACGTGATACTCAAGGGGAAAGACCTATTACTAGGTGTTTCATTGGTAGGGAGGAAACATGACCTCTAGGTGTGATTTCCCCTACACCGATAGTTCCACATTGGAGGATAGGTTCAAATCAAAGTGAGGAAACCCATGTATGTATTAATAATTCTAATAATTTATTGTAAATTTATTCCTAAATTATCTTTAAGCTATTTGGAGGGATATTTTTATCAAACAACAACCCTCTCAGCCAATTCATGTTGGTTTTGGATTTTGCAAAGTGATATCAGAGCACTTAGGTTCTCAAAACTGAGTTCCTTTGAGGCGTAGATGTCTCCGGAAATTAGGTAAAGTTTAATGAATGTCAACCTTAGTTATGAGGAAGAACCTAGAAGACTTGTGCAAATTACACTTAGGAAGGGTTTTCGAAAAATAAATTAATATTCTTTACTTGTTATTTATTTATGTATTATTATTATTTGTTTAAAATCATTTGCATTCTACAATCACTATTATTACACTTACCTTCTTTTATTAATTCCATATTTGGAATTACTATTGACTCATTGATGTGATAGTTGTTAGACCTAGATAGACATGATAGGTTTGAAAGTTTATTTTGTGAGCTGTCATGCTAACTTTTAACCATTTCGAGTAATAAAATGCTTTATTAATTATAGGGCCTAAGTAGACTAAGATTGAAAACATGCACACTTTTATTCCATGTTTCTTGGTGATTGGTTGAGATTT
The DNA here is from genome assembly GCA_010110895.2 of Picea sitchensis. Lineage (NCBI taxonomy): Eukaryota > Viridiplantae > Streptophyta > Pinopsida > Pinales > Pinaceae > Picea > Picea sitchensis. The sequence continues at coordinate 439,569 of SNQJ01S0003706.1, read as the reverse complement.
ATTCCACTCTTGATGTGATTGGTTAAGAAGGTGCACTTTTTTTCAAACATTTTATGAACTCATGTGTGGGTAGTTACACTTCATTCACGAGGATGCACTTCATTAGGAGGTTTTGTTGATATTTTTGAGGGTGCCTCTTGTGTTTACCCGTGGTTTTACTAGAGCGCCTGTGTTGAGGTTGTATTGCCTCATGATTTTGTATCCAACACATGGTTTAGTGAGGCACCTTATCTATATAAGAAGGGATCCTCTTTACTTATAACTAGTTGGAGTATAAGAGAAAAAAACATGTGTTTCACTTGTGCTTGTATTGTTTTCTATCATGGTTTATTTCTTGAGAGTTTTTTTTCTTATCTAGGACTATCAAGAGTGTTTGTATCCAATAGGTTTCCTTGGATCAAGGAGCTAGAAAAGGCCACATGAGGAGCATGTTGATACAACTAAAGGAGCTTGTAAGATAATCACTTAGTGATTTCTTACATTCTTTAGTCATTTATTTCTAAATCTAGGGCATTGAGTCTAGCAAGTCTTTGTTTAATTTTTAATATTTTTAATTCTTACTCTAGGATAAAATAGGGGGTACCCTTTGATACTTAGGAGACATTTGAAAAACAAAGTCATCTCCCCACTAACAATTTGAAGCATCCAAGTACTTCTTGGGGAATTTACTAAGTACACCTAATGGTTGCGTGGAATCCAAAAGTCTAATACAAGGATATAGTTTCAAGAGAGGCCAAGTGTGACCCCACAACCCAAGTGGAAGTCAAGCATTGGAATGCTTCTTTATTTCTTTCTCACCCACTTTTAAATTTTAATTTTCCTTTAGTTTGTTTTAAGGGCATTCTAGGGTTTGAAGCTAAATTAGTTGATCTAGGTTCCAATTTTTTTCAAATCTTTAGGCTAATATTTCAGATCTAGTTAGACTTGATGTTTCTTTGCAATGGCCCGTGAGGGTTTGATGTATTTGGGACACTTATATCTTAGATGTTTCACATGATTCAATCTTTGATAACTCGCTTGTACTAAATAAACCTTCAAAGATTCACTCATTAACCTTAATGCTGCACTTTTGGAATCTATTGTTGAACGAGGGTTACATAATTTTGCTTATTTATATCATCATTACATCATGGTTTAGAGCAGGTCTAGTGTTCTTTTCTTAAAACCTAAATCAAATCTGTGGTTAAAACATATCTACATGCTAAATTGATGCACAAAATGTGTCAACAACTTGATCATTTAGTCCATGATTAGCCTCACCTTACTAGTTTAAATTCATGATCTAGAAGCTTAGTTTTTTGTATTTGAATTTCTGCTTCCAATGGTGCTATACTTCAGATTTAATTAGTTTACAAAAAACTATTTTTCTTCATAATCGCACTTTAATTTGAATTTCTGCTTCCAATAATGTTATACTTCAGATTTAATTAATTTACAAAAAGTGGTTTTTCTTCATAACCACACTTTAATTTCCTACTTTTCCAGTTAAATGGTTTAACATGGAATCCACTTGAATTCTTTAACCATACAAACATCATTTCTATCTTGGTAATTTCACATTGCCATAAAATGCTTCACTTTATCACCAAATTACTCTCTGGTTTACACCTGAAAGAATGAGGAATATGACAATATGTTGATGATGGATCTGCTCATATGTTAAACATATTTTTCATGCTCGAAATACTAACAAACATGTGGATTCTATTGGACATTTAATGAATTAAATATAATACTTCCAAGATGGTTTCATTGTGACATGACCTCATTCACAAATCTGTGGTAACAAATCTGTATTATTTTCCTTCTTTAACTAAACTTTCACACATCATTTAATCTAATTGAATCTGACCTCATTTCCATGGATAATGGTAAATCTCATTTCAGTTGCACTGGAGTTTAAATTGTACTTGCAAAATTTTCAATGGAAATAGATCTGGAACTTCTTCCTAAATTCACAAGTTTAACATAAATAGTTCATAATTTGTGACCAACAAAATTGGATGGAAAATAATACTATGTTGTCATGGAAAATAACATCTTAAACAGACGTGTGGAGATGGAGTTAGCATTTACAGTCTCTTTTAAACTCATGCTACATTTGATTTGCTGAGGAAAATTATGGTATAAATGGTCATTTTATGATTTAATCTATAAGTTTTAAGCAACAATTTTCTAAAACTCATTCTCGAATATATTTATTTTGAGCAACGAGCAACGACTTCTCATATATATTTTTTTTGAGCAATGATTTTCTAAAACTCATTCTCGAATTGTTTTCTACATTGATGGTTAATGAATTATCATATCCAACATTGATTATCTTCTCGTGATTGCACTATTACATTTACAAGTCTTTGTGTGTTTGGAAAATGTCTAATCATTTGGCACGACACATCTTGAACTTTCACATTTTGGTTTATCTCTGATAAATTAAATTATTATTCTTTGCATCACATCTAACTCACAATTATTAAGATTAAAATTGATTGTTGGGGTAAGAATACTAAAAACAATTTATTTCACCTCTCACTTATACAACCAGTTTAGCAAGATTGACTATAGGGATTCCCTCTAGACTAGGATACCTCCTTTCCTTAGTGTGAAGAGTGAGGCAAGGCAACCAGGTGAGAGTGGGTGGCTTTCCTAATGGTTGTCTTTAGATTTTCTCATTGAAATTGGGACTTTTCTTTTTAGGTGAGAGTTTGAGCAATAACATATATATAAGAAATAATCAAAATATGAGAAGGGGAGTCACATTATGTTCATTTCCATTACAATCCATAAAATAAGTCATATAATCTTGTTATGTCTCCTATGATACTCATAAGGAATTTCAAGCTCTAATTTCTTCTTCCTCCATACAAAATATTAATATATAATACCCAACCTTAACATGTACCCAACCCCAACACTCATAATCTAAATCAAATATTAATACCATGGAGTTGTTACATTACAATTTCAAATAGTTACAACTATCTACAACTTGGCTCATCTCAATGAGCTAACGCATTGGTCTGAGGGTGTGTTGGCATGGACTTCGTGTGCATACCTAAAATCCTGCAAAATAGGGTCCTTTAAAAGAGTCTTAGAATAAATGTTAACAAATGAAAACAAAGAATATGTAACATTTAAAAATAAAATTAATATTTACTTTTTACATTAATTTAGATGAGAAGATTGTATCTAGTAATAAGAAAAATAAAAGACTTCTAATCAAAAGTTCAAAACTTAAAATTATTATAATTTGACATCAGATTTGAATATACATCTGATTTGATTGAATAAATTTAGAAATAATAAATTAATTTTTTTTACACATTTTTTTTAAAAGAGATATTTTTTTTATTAATTTAAAAAAAAAATAGTATGAAACATTGAGAAAAATAAGAAACCATCAATCTAGAAAGGAAACTGATATTTACGTTTAGCATCCAAATAAAGTGTTTAATGAAATTTGGGGAAGAATAAATGGCCTTCACCAACCGAATTTTGCTTTAACGTAAAAATGTACATAGCTTAGGTAAATATTCTTAAAGTCATTATTATATTTCAGTGCCCTTTAAAGGGATATAGAAGCCATTTGTAAAGAATCCTCCGAGCACTGAAATACAAACTTTAGGGTTGACGTCATTTGCAAATATTCCTTTCATCTTTATGGAACTACAAAAGGCGTTTTCCCACAAGACATTATGAAAGTTACAAATGTGGCATTGATTCCGATCAGAATTGCGTTGGAATCCCAATGGAAATGGGACCACATTGATACTAACGTGGAATGATTGGCATCCAAACCTCTTAACTAGGGTCCAGTCAAATTCTAAGAAAAACAAGATGGGGCCATTTTGGAGGGACACATACTTTGCTTGCACCCACCTAAAGTTAAGTCAAGTTGCTTGCCACTTGTTGAGTACGAATGGACTAGAACTAGAAAATAAATTATGGGGCCATTAGAAATAGAAATAGTGAATTATGATAATAGAAAAATCCAGTAAAATATTGTTTGTTGTTTTCAATTGAGGACAAATCGTTATCTACATGAATTGAAACTAGAAAATAAATTTATTTAAAAAAAGAATCCTAAGAGTCTAAGTGTTCAGCCTAGCCTTGACCCAATTTGAGTGAACATAAATTATAATCTTGTTGTGAGAGGATGAATTTTAATTTTCATCATTTGAGGAAATAATGTTTATCACCAAAAATATTTACCATTATCAAGAATATTAACTATTTTATTTTTTTAAATATTATATCCCCATAAATTTTTATTTTAAGAAATTATTGTAATTATTATTTTCAATTACTCCTTAAATTGTAAATCTTTTCACATCATTTGGTGACCAAATAGCCTTCAATAACCAAAACCTTATTAGTCAAAATGTCATTGTTATTATTTATTGTTAGACAAAACAACATAGAAATTGACTATAATCATCTACTTGGTGACTCCACATTCAAATAATCCACTGGAGGAAGGATCTTGCTGACCAAAAGATGACCATACGGAAGGGAAAACCCAGGTATCATTTCATGAGTCTTCTCCATGAACTCTTGTTTTTATTTATCAGTTCATTTCTCTCTTTCCCTTTACGTATAAAGAGGATTATCTTATGTTTTGTCTATTTAGATGATCATAAGTCTTCTTTTATATATCCATCCTTGGAAGAATAAGATCTGCATATTATTTGTGTTGTAGATGTTGATCATGTCTTCTCACATCAGCCTATTCAGAAAGATGATGTATGTATTCAAGTCCTTCATGAATCTGATCAGCCTTGTAACTATGAGGATGATGAAACTGATTTATCTCCTTCTCAGATCTTATTACCTTATGCTATTACTGTTGAGCCTTGTCTTTAGTTTGTTAAATCTCATTTTCAGCCCATTGTTGTCCAAACTAGAATCAAAGAGAAAATGTTTAAACATTTAAAGATTCCATCTTATCTTCATCCTTACCCTCTTGACTTCTTCAAGTATCTTCCATGGTTTTCTGGAGAGGATCATCTTACAGTCGAGAGCCATTTGAGAGTCTTTGAGAGCTTTGTTTATCAGTTTGAGGTAGTAAATGAAGATGTTACAATGAGGTTGTTCTCCAAATCTTTGTTTGGAGATGTTGCTATGTGGTTTAAAGGTTTAGGAGTCGATTCTATTGGTTCTTGGATCGAGCTATACAATGCCTTTTTAAAGTATTAGGGTGAGAACAAGTCCCTTGATCAGTACTTGGCTAATTGTAATGCTTTGAGGAGAGGGGAAGAAGAAGCTTTGGTTGTCTTCAACAGGAGGTTTTATAGTGTTTATCATAGCATGCCATTGGAAATCCGACCTTCCGAGACTGCTGCCATAATATACTATGTAATGGCTCAACATCCAGATCTTGTCCTTCTCTTGAGAGAAAGGAAATATTCATCTTCAAGATGTTTGTTTGAGGATGTTAAATAAGCCAAGGAGAACATTCGAGATGGCAAGAGGATTCGAGATCAAGCATACTTTGAAAATCTGCACGCACATGAACAACAAGACTATGAGTATATTTTAGATTTGGAGCAGCAAGAATGTAAGTACGAATCTGATTTGGGACAACATTTGGCAGTTTCTTCAAAGTATTCAGATTTTTCTATGGATCGGGATGAACATTATGCTTATAATCAGTTTCGAAAACATTTTGAGCATACAGTAACAAATGATTGTATAGATAATTACATGTTCTTAGTTGATCATTTTCAATAAGTTTTAAATCATGTTGTACAATTATCTTATGATCATTATTCTGGAGAAGAAATTGTCTCTCCTGATGATCAAGAGTTGATCTTGAAAGGAAAAGAAGGTTATTTATTTTCAAGCGAAGGAGAAGTTATGCATGAGCAGTTGTCTTTTCTAAATCAACACATTTTGAATTATGGATTTGAGGATCCAGTTGCATCTCTATTGGAGTCATATTTTTTAGATTCTCTAAAGGTTTTAGATTTCATTATTTCACCAACATTCGTGAGTGAGTATGGATTTATGAAAGAGTCTATATCATTGTTGTTATGTTCTTATTATTATTTATTAATTAGTAGCAAAGACGAGATCATTTCAGTCTAAAAATTACTTTAATGGTTGATGTTAAATTCTTCCTTTACCTGATCAAATTGGAGATCTGGTTAGAGGTAGGGTAGTATAGGAAATAAGCTTGGTTCTAAAGCATTTTATTTCCTCCAGTTTGCAACAGGTTTATCAGTCATTTTTCTTAAATAAGTGGTATATTTTGGTAGTGTTTTAGAGGTTGGTTGCATAGATGACTCCATAGCCCAATGGATAAGGAAAATGGAACTGCATGTTCTTGGCAGCTCACATGGAGCATGCCATCCCCTATGGAGCAAGATGTTAACACATAAGATTGTAAGAAGCCCCATGAGTCGATTGTAAGAATCCCCATGAGTCATACCTTTGGTTTTTTACATCATTACTATGACATGTCACCTCTCAATTGTATAAAAGGTTCTCTTTGTCATCATCCATTTGTTTAAATGTCAAGTTGAAGACAGTTGTATGTGCTCCCAATTCACTAGGAGAGTTCGCAGCGTACTCGTGTGCTTTATTCATTCATTTTCATCATTACCTTTTTTCATGCTAAGGGATTTCATTATTTTCAGAGACTAGTTTTAAGAATTTTTAGGGATTAGGTCTTTGTACATCCTAACAGTCTCCTTGAAGCATGCAAATCTTGTTTGAATGAGGCACTATGAACTTCGCTGGGAACTGGATGAAGGAGGGAGTTGGAGGTTGGAAAGTTTGCAGAAACCCATGTGCTAATTAAAAGATGTCATCATCGAGCCTAGATCCACCTGGTACTCCATGAGAGTGTACATCATGTTTGACGGTTGAGAAATGGATTTAGGTTGGTTTTCATATTAGCACTACAAAATTTTTTGCAAACACTTTGTTCTAGGACTGTTGAAACTTTCATATTTTTCATCCTTTCAGATTCATCCTTAAATGATTATATATAAAGATAATGGAGTTTTGCAGCATGTCTGGACTCCTAACATAATTTTTGAGGTATTAAAGCTTTAAAAAAATAAAATAGGTTGCTACATGAAATTTTGTAGCGTTGGCACTGCGAGCTGGTAATGTTGACCAATTGACTTCCAAGACGATTTTTGTGTGAACCAGGATGAATTTTCAAAATTCAAAGGAATTTATTTTCAATCATGGATTGAGAGATTCGAAGGAATCTTTGAGCCCTATTTTTCAGTTTTCATGATTTCTTGTTTGAGACATGTGTTTGCAACACGTATTCCAGAAAGCTAGAAATGAATTTCAAGAAACCGAGAGAGGTTTTTCTTTAGAACGAGTTTATCTACAAAAATTGTTCTCATATTGTACATAGATATTACGGTTTGAGAATTACAGGTGGCATTTTGAATCTTATTTTTTTATAATTTTGCCTCCTGAAAAGAAGGAAATCAGTTAAAACGTGTCATTTTTTGTTTGTAACTGTTTCTATTTTGGGAAATGGGTTGGAGTTTGTAATGTTCCCCACCTCTTGATAAAGAGGTATTGAAGAGACTCAGTGGCTTAGGCATCCCCACTAGTCCATAGTCTCACACTAAGGGGAAAGGTCAACTAGACTAAGGTTATATTCTTAAGTTGACTTGAGGAAAAAGGTAAGAAAGGAGTAAAAGATAACTCCATGAAAGAATAGAAGAGCTGGAAGAGTTAACCCTGGGAGTTAATGTAACTCAACATAGAAATAGGAGAAAACGTATAAATAGAAGGTTGGGGTGCACCTATGAGGCATTCTGGATTTTGTTATTTGCTTGTTATTGCTCTTGAGCATACAGTTTGGGGGTTTTGCTGTTACAAACCCTTGTGAGCAACTCAATGGTGAAATATCCACTCACCTTGTTCCAAAGCTTGGTCCCGGGGATGAAAGACTCCACCCACACCATTCTACGCTCATCACATATCCACCAATAGATTCAGAAAAGTAACAGGGCCGTACTGTTCAGGATTTTCCAGCAAGGGTGCATCATCATCTAGAGGAGAGTTTGATCTAGCTGATCAGAAGAGACGTTGGGCATTCAAACACTTGGGTTTTACTTGTAGGTGCTCAACCATAACTTTGAGGGTTTCTTTGAAGAGTTATCACCATAAGTTCTTCAACTATAGTTTGGGATGACTTGGAGGCTAGGAGGACGTCCTGTGATTCAGTATTTCTTAGATCTAGAGAGATCTACCTAGAATCTGGATCTGAAACTTCTCCCATGGGGTTTCCATTGCCCGATCTATATTCTTGGAGAGTTTCTCTCTAGAGAATTTAGAGGCCTCCTTCATCAGGGTCGAGTTATCTAGGGTTCCAGGCATCCAGGAGAGCACAACTTCATTAGAGGATTTAGTATTTGGAGGGGTTGGCCTTAGCATTTAGGCTTGATATTTCAGGAGGGAAATCTTGTCACCCTGATCTATCAGTTGGTAGAGTTTGGGCTCATTTGGAGTCTTCCTTCATCAGGGCCGATTTATTGAGGGTTTCAGCCTTCTACTGGAGCGTGGCATCTTCAGCTGGAGGAGTTGGCATCCATACGGCTCAGATCTGTTGTATTGACCTTCATTTCTTATCCATCCTTTGGAGGATTGTTTTGTATCAACGAGATCATTTTGTAGTAGCTCATATCTATTATCTATTGGGGCCATCTAAGGATTATTCCAGATCTGCTCTTTCTATTGTATTTAATTCATGCGTCTTATAATAAAGGTCAGATCTATGCTTGTGTTTTCTATATCTTGAATATGTTGTGATCTTGCATATGTTGTATGAATCTTGTATAAACACCACTTAAATAACTAGAACACTTCAATAACCACCTGCACATCAAACACGTCGGTGGTAGTTAGTGATTCCAAGAAAAATATTGGCTTGGGATCATTACAGTGGTATCAGAGCTTTGATCCTCCAAACCTGTGGAGGGATCGGCGCATGTAGAGGTACAGTGGAATATTTATGGGTAGAAGGAAGAAACCAAACAGTGAAACAGAGGCCAAAATGGAAGGGTCAGGGGATGACCGTGAGCCTCAAGGCTTGGCCTTCTTGGCAGCCGAATTTGACAAATTCTAGTAGAGTATAAATCTCACAGAGGGCAAATTGGTCTACCATTTACAGGAGAACCAGGAAACCAACCTAAGGGTACAGGCCGAAATCTCTGAAACCTTGAAGAAGGCTGATGATAATCTGAGGAATATTGATGAGAACCAATCCTGGATAATTTGATGTAAATGACCCATCAAGGGAAGGACCCTGAGACGTATGGGAATAAGGTGGCTAGTGGATCCAGTGGATTCCATGGTGAGATCAGATATAACCCAGAGAAATCTCCCAGATCCGAAGGAAGTCAGGGAGGAGGCACGTCCAATGGGAAGATGGGTAGCAGGGCCAAACCTAGGCCATACATGCCCGCGTTCACAGATGAACAGCTAGGCCAACATCTGGGTAGCAGGGCTAACCTGAGGCCATACATGCCCACATTCACAGATGAGAAAGTGCAACAGGAACAGGTGGATGATTTTGTTGAACAAATGGCAAGATGTACCAAGGAGTACTACAGGTTGGATATGAAAATTCAAACACAGATGTCTCTGGATCAGTATTGCCAACTCAAGTTCAGAAATAAGCCTAGGACGAACCACGGGAGCAGCTTTGAGTTTGAACAAAGAGCAAGGAAGATAGAGATTTCATACTTTGATGGTACGACCAAGATGACAGCACAAGCATGGGTGCAAAAGCTGGATACCTACCTACAGCTTAACCCCATGAGATAGATGGAAGCCATCAAGTTTGCCACTATCTACTTAGATGGCAAAGCTCATGATTGGTGGTATCATGGACTCGCTATACTAGGCCACAATCAAATAGTATCCTACCCATAATTTACTCAGAGGCTCATTGATAGGTTTGATCAAGGGGATCCTGAGCTACACTTCCGGGAGCTCACACAGCTAAAGCAAACTGGCATAGCTGAGGTATATATTGAATAATTTCAGAGGTTGGCAGTGATGGTGCAATACATTTCTCCAACCAGACTCATGATGCTCTTTACTGAGGGGTTGATGGAACCCTTGAAGGGTTGGGTAAAGGCTTTCAAGCCTACCAACCTACAGAAGGCTATCTAGAAGGCAAGGGATCTGGAGCCAGCTGCTAAGCCAAAATTCATACCCAGACCACCTCTTAACAATGGTGGAAGAGATCAAAGGCCTCCAATGAACTAGGGAGGACATGACCCAAGGGGTTTTGACAGGGGTCGTGGCAGAGTGGATGAGAACACCAGGAGGGAGCTGAGAAGGAAGAAACTTTTCTTCACCCGCAAAGAACCATGGAACCCAGCACACAAATGCATGGGCCGTGGTCAAGTGCACTACATAGAGGTCACTTCTGACAACGAGGAGGAGGAGGAGACCAGACAGATACAGAACATTGAGGTTGAAACTATTGAGGCAGTAGAAGTAGAGATCACAGGACAGGAAGGAAAGGATTGTATGGCTACCTTAGCGTCTATCAGTGGAGTGCCCAAGTATAACACTTTCCAGATGAGCGGGGTCTTGCAAGGACATAAGGTATTGGTTCTGATTGATGGGGGAGCCTCTCATAACTTCATTGATTTAGCATTGTTGAAAAGGAGGCACATACCCACAGTGGAGTTTGAAGGGTTCAAGGTGGAGGTAGCAAGTAGAGGCACTAATCCTTATGACAAATACATCCCTGGCATGAAGCTTACCTTGGGTAGGCAAGAGCTGGTACAGGATTTCTATGTTATGGACCTTCCGGATACCAACATCATCCTTGGTGTTCAGTGGCTGAGCACGTTGGGACCTATCACCACAAACTACAAGACCATGGAGATGTCATTCATAGAGGAAGGTGGATGAAAGATAGTGCTATGGGGCATGACAGGGAATCCCGCAAAGGTGGTCATGGCCGAGAGGCTGGAGGCAATATTTTGAAGAGATGAGATAGTGTACGCAGCAGAATGTAGGATTTCAACACGTATGGATGAGCGGGGCAAGGTTCACTACACCCCAGAGATCAAAGAAATCCTTGACAAGCACCACAAGGTGTTTGGACCGATTCCCCCAGGGGTACCACCAGACAAGGGGTTTGAGCATATTATTGAGCTAGAGGAAGGAGCCAAACGAATAATTACCACACCATACAGACATCCAAAGAAATACAAAGACGAGATAGAGAAGGCCATCAAGGAACTTTTGAACATGGGGCACATCAGACCAAGCACTAGCCCTTTTGCCTCTTTAGTAGTGCTGGTGAAGAAGAAAGATGGCACTATGAGGATGTGCATTGACTTCAGGGCCTTGAATAAAAAGACCATCAAAAACAGGTACCCGATACCAAGGATTGATGAGCTGCTAGACGAGTTGCATGGAGCTGTCTACTTCACAAAGATTCACCTCCGTTCTGGCTATCATCAGATCAAGATGAGGGAAGAGGACATCTCAAAAACAACCTTCAGATGTCATTACGACCACTATGAGTTTTTGGTGATTCCCTTTGGGTTAAACAATGCCCCCGCCACGTTCCAATCTTCTATGAACCATGTGTTCAACAGGCAGTTGAGGAAGCATTTGCTGGTATTTTTTGATGACTTGCTCATTTATAGCAAGATGTGGGAGGAGCATCTCAGACATGTGGATCAGATTTTGATAATCATGGAGGAATAATCACTATATGCTAAGGATTCCAAATGTGAGTTTGGAATGATAGAGGTGCTTTACTTGGGACACATTATTGGAGCCAAGGGGGTATAGGTACATCAGGAGAAAATAAAATCCATCATGGAATGGCCTACTCGTAAGACACTCACAAAATTGAGAGGATTTATGGGCATGTGCATGTACTATAGGAAATTTGTCAAGGGATTTTCTCAGCTATGTGCACCTTTGACCGATTTGACTAAGAAAGGAGCCTTCAAGTGGAATGAGGAGGCTCAAATGATGATGGACAAGATGAAGAAGGTAATGAGTACATGCCCAGTCCTGGCCCTTCCAGATTTTAGCCTACCTTTTACCTTGGAGTGTGATGCTTCAGGAGAAGGGATATGGGTCATACTGATGTAGAATAGGCATCCTCTTGCCTATGAGAGTTGAAAACTTAGGGGTCCCGAGCTACTCTACAACATTTATGACAAATAAATGTTAGCTATCATGCACACACTAGCCAAATTCTGACAATATTTGGTAGGTGCACAGTTTTTGGTCAAGTCAGATCATAACAGTCTCAAATACCTATTAGAGTAGAAGGACTTGAATGAGAGACAATAGAAATGGGTAAGCAGAATACAGGCCTACAACTTTGACATTGAATTTGTCAAAGGGAAGAACAATGTGGTGGTTGATGCATTATCCAGGGGGGCATCCATCTTTTCCATGACAGGGGTATCAGTTGACTGGAAAGACCATCTGGTAATGGAATATGCAAAGGATCAGTTTGCGTGTCAACTATTGGATGGGCAGGTACAAGATGATAATTTTAGGGTTATAAATGACCTCATCTACTACAAGGACCGCATCTTTTTGGTTCCTGGATTGGCCTTCAAATCCAAGATATTGCAGGTGTACCATGACTCATCGATGGCAGAACACCAGGGGATCAACAAGACATACAGGCAGGTGAGGGAAAGGTTCTCATGGAAGGGCCTCAAGGAGGACGTGATAAAGCATGTCAAGGAGTGTACTACATGTTAGGAGAACAAGGATGAGCACACGCACCCAGTAGGACTACTGCAACCCTTACCCATTCTGGAGCACAAGTGGGAAAGCATATCCATGGATTTCATCACTGGGTTGCCAAAGACACAAGGGAAGGACTGCATTTTTGTAGTAGTGGACAGGTTGACGAATTTTGCACACTTCTTCGCCATAGCTACCGACTTCAGTGCAGCATAGGTGGCCGAACTGTTTTTTAGGGAGATTTTCAGGTTGCACGAACTACCTAAGACCATTGTTAGTGAAAGGGATAGTAGGTTCATGAGTACATTTTGGCAGGAGTTATTCAGATTGGTTGGTATGGCCTTGACTCCTAGTACTAGCTATCATCCTCAGACAGATGGACAGACCGAGATAGTCAACAAGTGGGTGGAAGGCTACCTCATAAATTATGTGGTAGGGCAATAGAAAGCATGGGCCAGATGGTTGCACTTGGGAGAGTATTGCTACAACACCACTCAACATATGTCCATAGGCATGTCACCATTCAGTGCCTTGTATAGCTATGATCCTTTATCTTTTGTGGAGATTGATTTTGGTGACATCCAGGCGCCCATGGCAAGATTGGATACATTAGAGCCAAGATATTCTCAGGGAGCTGAAGGATCATCTACAAAGAGCGCAGAACTAGCAAAAGATCCAAGCAGACAAGCACAGAGTTGATCATACTTTTGACGTTGGTGACTTAGTCTATCTAAGGCTCCAACCATACATGCAGGCTTCCATAAAAAGAAGTGGAGCAAAGAAGCTACAACCACATTTCTTTGGGCCCTACAAAGTCAACAGGAAGATAGGGGTCATAGCTTATGATCTGGAGCTTCCACAGGGCAGCAGGATACATAACGTCTTCCATGTCTCTTGCCTCAAGAAAGCCATAGGCCATCACATCACACCCATTAAGGTATTACCTCCCATGGATGAAGAAGGACAGCTTGTTTTGATTCCGGAGGAGATATTGGAGGTTCGAGAGAAGAGGCTCAGGAACATAAGCATCAAGGATAACCTGATCAAATGGAAGGATCTACCCATTGAGGATGCTACATGGGAAAGTGAACAAGTGGTGAGAGAAATAGGTTTGGATTTGCTTGAGGACAAGCAATTTCTAGCAGGGTATATTGTAATGTCCCCCACCTCTTGATAAAGAGGTATTGAAGAGACTCAGTGGCTTAGGCATCCCCACTAGGCCATAGTCTCACACTAAGGGGAAAGGTCAACTAGACTAAGGTTATATTCTTAAGTTGACTTGAGGAAAAAGGTAAGAAAGGAGTAAAAGATAACTCAATTAAAGAATAGAAGAGTTGGAAGAGTTAACCCTGGGAGTTAATCTAAATCAACAGAGAAATAGAAGAAAAAGTATAAATAGAAGGCTGGGGCACACCTATGAGGCATTCTGGATTTTGGTATTTGATTTTTATTTCTCTTAAGCATACAGTTTGGGGGTTTTGCTATTACAAACCCTTGTGAGAAACTCTGTGGTGAAAGATCCCCTCACCTTGTTCCAAAGCTTGGTCTCGGGGATGAAAGACTCCACCCACACCATTCTACACTCATCATATATCCACCAATAGATTTAGAAAAGTAATAGGGTCGTATTGTTCAGGAGTTTCCAGCAAGGGTGCATCATCATCTAGAGGAGAGTTCAATCCAGCTGATCAGGAGAGACGTTGGGCATTCCAACACTTGGGTTTTACTTGTAGGTGCTCAACCATCACTGATGGTTTCTTTGAAGAGTTATCACCATCATATCTTTAGCTATAGTTTGGGATGACTTGGAGGCTAGGAGGACGTCATGTGATTCAGTATTTCTCAGATCTAGGGAGATCTGCCTAGAATCTGGATATGAAACTTCTCCCACGGGGTTTCCATAGCTCGACCTATATTCCTGGAGAGTTTCAGAGCATTTGGAGGCCTCCTTCATTTGGGCCGAGTTATCTAGGGTTCCAGGCATCAAGGAGGGCGCAGCTTCATTAGAGGATTCAGTATTTGGAGGGGTTGGCCTTAGCATTTCGGCCTGAGATTTCAGGAGGGAGATTCTATCACCCTGATCTATCAGTTGGCAGAGTTTGGGATCATTTGGAGTCTTCCTTCATCGGGGCTGATTTATTGAGGGTTTCAGCCTTCTACTTGAGTGTGGAATCTTCAGCTGGAGGAGTTGGCATCCATACTGCTCATATCTGTTGTATTGACCTTCATTTGTTATCCATCCTTTGAAGGCTTTTTTTGTATCAGCGAGAGCATTTTGTAGCATCTCATATCTATTATCTATTGGGGCCAACTGAGGATTATTCCAGATCTACTCTTTCTATTGTATCTGATTCATGCTTCTTATAATAAAGGTCAGATCTATGCTTGTGTTTTCTATATCTTGAATATGTTGTGATCTTGCATATGTTGGATGAATATTGTATAAACACCACCTAAATAACTAGAACACTTCAATAACCACCTACACATCAAACACGTCAGTGATAGTTAGTGATTCCAAGAAAAAAATTGGCTTGGGATCATTACAGAGTTCGAAATGGTGAGATGGAAAGGACCTATAGTGCTATATATTTCATGGTACAAGAGTATAGAAGGTTTGGAATGAGCTAAGAGTGGGGTCTTTCGACCCAAAGGAACTCACAGTGGTTATCAATGTGTATTTTTCTTTCTCTGTATCTTTTTTAGACTTGTGATTCCCTATTAATAAAGATCAGTATCTTTTATTTTCCATACTCTTGTCAATGCTTTGATAGTAGTCAATGAATGATTGATTCGTTTATTGTTTTTTTCTCATGAAATGATCAAATGAAGGATTCGTTATTGTGTTTATGGGTTAAGGTCTATCAAAGCAGTGATCTCTTTATTGTGTATTGAATACCAACGATATCCTGATGTATTTCTAATTCATTCCTTCATAGTTTTATTTCTTTCTATAATTTCATATAGCCTATTTGTTGATCTGAAGTTACTAGGGACACTTTTGTTGAAGGATATATTTGGGAATGTGTATGGTAGATGAATCTAATTGTCCTTATGGTCTGATCCATATAACTTTAAAGTTTATCTTTCAAGTTTTTAATTTAAATTCTTTGTATGTTACCAAGCTCACATGATCTACAGTCTAGGGTGACTCTTGAAGTGCTAATACCTTCAATAGTAACTCTTTTTACATCATTTGGGTAAACATATTTCGGTGACCATATGACCCCCAATAAGTGTACAACTGAAAATTGGAAGTGGACAGTTGCCAATGGTTGAATGTGCTCTCTAAATTTGGTGGTTTTGGGATGATCACAAACCGAATGCATAACAAAAGATGATGTCTTATATTAAATGGTAGTGATGGTTTAAGGAAGACCACAAACCAATCTGGTGGTTTATGGATGACCACAAAATTTGGAACCTGGCTCTAGGGCTCAAAGGTTTATGAAACATTTCCTAAGTTAGCTAAAATCTAGAATTTGATGTCTTCTACTAATTGGAAGTGCTCTCAAATGTTGGTTTAAAGATGACCCTAAAATGTTTTGTAGCAGAAGCTATAAGTATTCTACTAAGTGGAGGTTTAAGTAAAAACACTAACCATTTTCTAGCATAGGTTGAAGGTCCTCTACTAAGTGGTGGTTTAAGGAAAACCACAAACCGATCACGCTCACTTATCACGCTTCATTGTTACTGCTCGATTGATGGGACTTCGAAACTTGAATCCTGAATTTCAATCGATGATGTTATTCCCCCTGTCAAATACAAGGTGAGAAGACAAAATCCCTTTCACTACAATATGTGTCAATACTCGATAATGGATTCATCGGTATGAATGACATATATTCTTGACTATTGATGATCATTGCCAAGAAGTGATCCACCGATAGTGGTTCTTTACTCTTGCATATTTCTTGTTGTTAAAATAAATTTTTGAATGATGATTCTTGATCCAGGTGGATATCAGTGGCCACCCACCTATTCCACTGACTCGAAAAACAATTTTCCATCTTGGTAGTTTTTCGACAATTTTTCGTATTCCAAATTTTTGGGGTCATTTTGAGGCCCTAAACGATGTTTTTTGGGGATTTAGGGCCCAATTGAATGAAAAAGGTACTAACCTAGACCAATCGAAAAACATTCTTCTCGGTTAGACCTTTCCAACAATGTATCAAGCGCCCCAAACAGAGATCGTATGCAAACATTATGCCCCTGGGAAGTTGACGTATCAACTACCCCCGTCGGGAGCCCGCAAACCTTTTGGATTTTCATCTTCCGGGGTTAGGGTTTTGGATTTTACTTATGTTAAAAAGGCCTTTGGACCTCATTGTAAGAATCATCTTCTTGTGAATGCAAGTATATTTCACATATCTTCTTAGAGATAAGTTGTCACCATTCTAGCGAGTCTTTCACTATGTATTTTTACAGTTTTGTACATTTCACACATTAATAGAAATTGTGTATTATTGTATCTCTGTGTTTATGGTTGCATCTCTGTTACATTTTTGTTATATCATTGGATATCCGAGATATCTCTATACATTTCACACATTAATAGAAATTGTGTATTATTGTATCTCTTTGTTTATGGTTGCATCTCCGATACATTTCTGTTATATCATTGGATATCCAAGATATCTATGTACATTTCCTTATTATATCTCCACTCTCATTTCGTGTGGAAAATAATATGGATCAGTGGTATCAAAGAAGGCTTCTCTTGATCATTTTTCAGTGCATGCCCCCTATAAGGTCTGAGTATGGAAAGTTGGGTCTCGAGCTTGTCTCTCTTGAGGAAAATCGCTCGCGCACGCCCAAGAAACCATCCAGGGCAGAAGAAAAGAAAAACAACCTAGCAAAAGATTCTATTAATCTGTTGCTTGAGTAAGATCTCACACGACAGAGGGAAGAAATGATGGAGAATTTTTCCCACATTCTTCAACATCTGTCGATAACAACAGGCGCATCTTCATCAAGTGGCCACTTTGGAGGAACCTTGCCTTTCAAGGTACAGGTTAATTTTGATATTCCTATATTTGAAGGTCATAGATGTGGATGGCCTTGACAAATGGTTAAATCTGCTAGAAGGTTATTTCTTTGTTCACCATTTTTCTAATAGGGAAAAGATCACCTTCGCACTCCTTAAAGATATCCCCTATGTCAAACATTGGTGGGAAACTTACTGGGAGAAAAGTTCCTCAGAGGAGTCTGGAATATATGGGGTCAATCTCACTTGGGATTTTTTTGTGGATGCAATCAAGGAACAATATTAGCCTGTTGGAAACTATGAAGACCAGTACATGAGATGGACCACACTGTGGCAAGAGAGGGGCCAAGTAGTGTCATAGTTCACCAATACCTTCCATAACTTGCACACCAAGCTGGGTATCAAAGACTCCGAGAGACATTTGGTTTTGATATACCGTGGGGATCTACATAGCAACATCCAAACCAAAATGGATTTTCTGGATATCTCATCACTTGGTGCTTCGTATCGATATGTTGTTAAAATCGAGAATAAATTTAGGCACCAGAACAAACAGGAATTCAGATCTGCAAATCTGCAATAACCAAAGTATGATAAAGACGACCCTAACAAACAGCTTCCTGAAAACCAATCTAAGCCACAGGAAAAGAAGGGTCACGGGAAGACGAAGAAGGACACTGGAAAATGGTGTGATTTCCTCAAAATCCCTTGGCACAACACCAATGAATGTCACTCAAAACAGTCATTGGTGGTCGAGATCAAAGACAAGGAGCCGAACCCTAATTTAAAATCTGATTCTGAAAACACTGGTAAAAGATAGATCAACGACGAAAACCCCACTACTATTTTCGTGACCGTAGCAAGTCAACCAAAAGAACCAACATATCCTGAAGAGGGGGAGCACCTTTTTTAATCACATATGTGGGTGAAGGGGACCTCGTTTCATTTTATTGTTGATAGTGGAAGGCAGAAGAACCTCATCTCAGTAGAGGTCATCAAACAATTGGTATTGTCGACAACACCACACCCGCAGGCATACAACATTGAGTGGCTTCACCAGGGACGAGATCTTAGTGTCAGCCAGCAGTGTCAATTTTCATATGGCATCCAACCCTTCAAGGATGAGGTATTATGTGATGTTTCCCCTCTAGATGTTTGTGATGTTCTCTTGGGCCAACCATATATGTGGAAGCGCCATGTTATTTATGAGTCTCAACCTCGTAGTGTCATTGTTACTCTGAGGAGTCATCTCTAAAGAATACCATAGGTAATTATGACTATTTTCCCACCTAAACAGTGTTGCAAGGTAGTATTTCATACTACAAAATTAATCTTCTTCACAATCTGTTCAAAAGGTGAATAGAAGGATATTGCAACCACTACAACCTCGACCCAAGCATCTTCTAGCCAACAAAAGCAGGTCGAAAAAATTGCAGCAAAGAGAAAAGATTCCTTCTACACATATACATCTTATGTACCCTGACTGGTTCAATAGATTCAACCCTGCCAGAAACCTTCCACAAACCAAGTAGCATGACGTCTCTAGCAAGGCAAGCAACTCACCAAGATTTAGATTCAGCAAACGCTTTCCCCTCTCCCCTAGGAAATCAACACAATGGAGACCATTGCTTCCTAAGGAGGTACGATTGATCCATGTGGATATCGGTGGCCACCCACTTATTCCATGAGCTTGAAAAAAAATTTTCCATCTTGGTCATTTTTCGGCAATTTTTCAGGTTCCAAACTTTCGGGGTCGTTTTGAGACCCCAAACGACATTTTTTGCGGATTTGAGGCCAAGTGACTGATAACGGCACTAACCCGAGCCATTAGAAAATAATTATTCTCAATTAGATATTTTCAAAGATGTATCGAGCGCCCCAAACGGAGATTGTATGCAAAAGTTATGCCCCCGAGAAGTTGACGTATCTACTACCCCCATCGGGGGCCTGGAAACCTTTTGGATTTTTATCTTTCAAGATTAGGGTTTTTGATTTTAATTATGTTAAAAATTCCTTTAGAGCCTCATTGTAAGAATCATATTCTTATGAATGCGAGTATCCGCCACATCTCTTCTCAGAGATAAGCTTCCACCATTCTAGTGAATCTTTCACTCTGTATTTTTACGGTTATGTACATTTCGCACATTAATATAAATTGTGTATTACTGTATCTTTGTGTTTATGGTTGCATCTCTGATACATTTATGTTATATCATTGGATATCTGAGATATCTCTGTACATTTCTTTATTATATCTTCGCTCTCATTTCATGTCGAAAATAATCTGGATCAATTCTTCTTTCTACAATGCTTACAAGGATGAAGATCGAAGTACTTATCTTTCAGGTGACCAACTCGCTGACAATGTTGGCATTTCAAAATCTTCTCTTGAATTGGAGCAAGTGAATGTGAACATCTTGTAGCAATCCAACACTTTGAAACTGGATTGGTTTCGTGTAATCTAGATTTTGAAAGGTGACATCCTTTTCATAATTGATACTGGTTATGTGCTTGTTATTTTTTATTTCTTCCAAAGGTCTGATGAATGGCTTTGAAAGAGGAATTTGATCTTCATTTGTACTTGAATATGGAGTTGTCTCACTGAGTTATTATTGCACTGGTTTTTTATTTGAATTGACATCATCATCATTGCCACTATATGGATTAAAAACAACATACTCATGGTCCCCATTCAAAAAGAGGAGGTTGTTTTATGTTACTTTGGTACTTTTAGTAACAATTTATTCAAGAAATAATGCACTTTGTTGGATAAACATAAGTTTTCCACCCATTCCCTTCCCGCACATTCTTTAGAATCAACATCATCCAAAGGCGGCCCCAGATGGATTCTCACATGCCTTGTTGTTGGGGTGCTCTCCATCGGTTAATGGATCTGACGAGGACAATCACTCACTTCTAAAATAACAGTTGGGATTGTGAATTCCTTTGACAAGAAGACTGGTCGGTCCACTATTTTCTCTACTACCATTGACGAGAAAGCCATTATGCTAGTTGTTCTATCCAACATTCTTCTTCTTTGTGACTCCGAGAATTCACAACGTTTGCATTGATTAAGAAGGTGTGACAATATCGAATTTGGGACCATGAAGACAATAAGATGACTATCCCTCGATCAGGGTTTAGCTCCTTGACATCATACTTCATGATGGTGTACCATATCTCTTAGCTAAATGTAGAATGCTGACCATACTTTCTCTGGTGTATTCAAAAGCTCAGTGTGACTTTTTCTTTGTTGGATCTTGATTAACAACCACTTTGGCATATGACTCAACACCTACACTCTCCTCCATTCTTCACATCCTACTGAATATATTAATGTTTCCATTTTTTCATTTGACTAATTGTTTCAGGAATGGTAGAACACTTTGTGATGTTTAAACAATGGTTTTTCTCTGGGATTCTTGCAAAGTGAATTAGTTACAATATTTGTGCACATGCATCTATGCTTTCTTCTTATGAAGTGGCATTCAATGTAGACAAATTGATACACCTTCTCCCTATAATTGTCTTTTCAAATTTATGAAATAACCATCAATGTTTGATTTTAGAATCCGGTCATGGATAATGAGAGAGTGTTCCCTAGTCAAGGATGAGGTCATAGAATGCGCTCTCATAGTGTCAAGAGTTTCCACAAGATCAATCCTTCCAAGGTTAATCTCAATGTGCACTTAAATAAGGATTTAGGGTTGGCCAATGAGTTGAACAATTTGGAGTGATGGTTCTCGATGGTTCGTCCACAATAGAGATTCTAGAGACAAACTAGTGCCATCTTCTACCATTAAACACAAGTGACTTCAAGAGAAGCTTCGATATCATTTTGAACTTTGCAAACTTATCTAGAAGAGTAGATTTCTCCTCTTCCTCCTCTGGTTGTCAAGGAGTATTTCAAGTCCATTCTATCTATCTGTTCACTATTGATGAGGTAGACCCAGAGATAGCAACCATTAAGGGTGGAAACAATGAAATTGTTGGATGATTCACTGTGGTGTTGTCGTTGGTATCTTCCAACAAAAAAATTGGGTGGAGTTGCAAGAAACCTTGTGAGTTTTGATCTACGGGTTGAGTTGAGGAAATGTTAGATTTATTAAACACTCTAATCCTCTCTTTTGTGGACAATACAATCATCATTGACAAAACCACTCTATAATCTGTTGTAACTTGCTTGCAAGTTTCACAAGCCAAGGAAACACTACTGCAAAATCAGACTCGACTTCTTCATGATGAACTTAAGTGAAAGAATCTTCAACAACAATTTAAACTAGTTCTTTTTTAGAACAAACAAATTTTCGAAGAAGATGATGATGTCAATTCATATCAACAGTTAAAGAAGCAACAACTCAATGAGCTAGCTCCATATTCAAGTATAGGAAATGCATCTCAACTCTGCCTTCTAGTCTGCATGCCAATTTTTCTTGGGTGCACATCATCTGACCTCTAGCACTCTAAATGATTCTCTTCTCCATCATGCGTTACATTTATCACTGCTACAATTATACATTTGAATATTTAATGCCTCCTCACCATTCCTCTCTCTTCTCATAGGTTTCTATCTCCACACATTGTTGGTCTCTATCGCTAGTTGAAATTCTTTTATCATTGGTTGGTATCTATTGTTGCATTACCATCCTTTTT
The DNA here is from genome assembly GCA_010110895.2 of Picea sitchensis. Taxonomy (NCBI): domain Eukaryota; kingdom Viridiplantae; phylum Streptophyta; class Pinopsida; order Pinales; family Pinaceae; genus Picea; species Picea sitchensis. Next base: position 417,209 of record SNQJ01S0003706.1, on the reverse strand, counting down.
TGTAATGATGTTGTTGTAGAGGTTCCATTCTTTTCCTTAGAAAATTTCCTCTTAAAGCATATAACTCATAAACCCTAATACATGAAAACACTATGCTAATCTAGAGTAACTCTCCAGTGCCTTCTTTTCCTCATCCAAAACCCTAATTTTTGTGCGACACGTCTTTCCAATATATGCAATCTCCATTCTTCTAGTCGTGCTCTTCTGAGAGCATCTATTGCACCTCTACAATCTCTCTAAACTATCAATGCTCATCATCCTAATACCACTGTTAGACACACGAGATTAAAAACAAGTATGTAGTGCATTTGATTCATCAATATGATACATGTATAAATACATAGTCTTGAACTTTTGGATTCATATTCCAAGGTCTCTTGGACTCCCAATGATTGTTGCACTATCACTTGACCTTTCACATTCCTACACAAGTGACTAATTCCATAACCCTAAGTAGGTTAGGTTTCCAATAGTTCTCCACCTTGTTGTGATGTTGCTTCCCATTTATTTTCTTCTTTTGCCTTCTTTTAGGTTTTTTTTCTCTTGGGATGTGCTTTTTTCTTCCCCTTTTTTTCTTTACATGTATTCCTTGCAATGACATGGGAAAACGTTCACCTCTATCAGACATTGATATCTAAATTAAATTAAATAAGGTTGTAACAAATACTAGGGGCCATCGTATTAGGTACCACCAACATAATGTAGTGAAAAAGATGAAAAGGTTGCATTGTTCAACACTAGTTGATCCGGATTTTATGAGCAGAATGAAATGAATACAGATTATTAACAAGTGCTTAACAAAAAATAACAGAGATACAGTAAAACCGGTTTTCTATTCAATAACGAAATAAGCTGAAACTGTAAAATGCAGCGGAAACAAGCTTGCTGGAATGGTGGCGGCTTATCTCTGAGAAGAGATGTGACGGAAGCGCGCATTCACAAGAAGAAGGTTAAAATGAGGCTCTGAAGGCCTTTTTACAATAATCAAGAATGCCAAAAACCCTAGACATCCAAAAAACTAACTTTAGGAGATGAAACGCCAAAAGTCATGTGGGCCTCGTTTGGGTAAGCTAGTACATCAACTTCCCGGGGTCGTAACTTTTGCATACGATCTCCGTTTTAGGCGTGTGATAGCCCATTGGAAAGGTATCACCGAGGAGATTCATTTTGGGGGCTCAATCGTGACTTTGGATATCATTGAGGAGATCTATGCCGAAAAACCTTCATTTAGGCCCTCAAAATGGCCCCAAAAGTAAAAACTGCTAAAAATAGTAAATTGCCAAAAATGTCATAAAACTGTTTTGAGCCAGTTGGAAAAGGTGGGTGGCCACCGATATCCATATGGATAAATCCTCCCTCCTTAGGAAGAAATGGTCTCCATTGCATTGAGGTCCCCCATTAGATGAGGAAATTTCTGCTAAATTTGGCCCCGGGTGAGCCACTTGCCTTGGTGCAGGAGCTGCCCTGCTTTGATGACTCGATAAAGTTGGATCCTTTGTTGTCGGGTGCCCTTGATCTGTCTGTCTGCAATATGATCATTGGATGCATGTTGTATGTAGCCGGGGTTGAGCTCTGTTGGTGTTAGTTGTTCTGCTACTTCTGAGGTGTCCAATAATGGTGGGAAATAAGGGCGAAGGAGATCCATGCTGAACACTGGGTGCAGGCCAAGGAAAGGAGGAATGTTGATCTCAAAAGCATTATCCCCCATGGCCTTGGTGATAGTGTACGGTCCATAACGGAGTAGGCAAAGCTTCCGATGGGGTCCTGTAAGGCGTTCTTTCTGCAAGTGCAACCAAACTTTGTCACCCACCTGAAACTTATGCGGCACCTGATGTTGATCATGGCGTTGTTTGTACTTGTCATTGGACTTTTGTAGGATATCCTGAACCTGTTGGCGGATGTGCTGGATCCGCTCAATGAACCAGGTGGCTTTGTCAGCTTCATTTGGAGAAGGAGATGAGTCAATCGAGGTGACCACAAGGGGAAGTGCAACATCTATGGGACCCAATGGTTGGAATCCCAACCCCACTTGAAAGGGGTTGTGGGCGGTTGAGCTATGCAAGGCTCGGTTGTAGCTATGCTGGACATAAGGAAGGCTCTCATTCCATGTGCGAGGGTTCTTTGAATTATACATGCGAAGGATATGCACAATCATTCAATTTACAACCTCGGTTTGGCCATCTGTCTGGGGGTGGAAGGTCGTGGATTTGGTGAGATTGGTGTTCAACAATGACCAGAGGCTTGACCAGAATGTGCTGAGAAATCGACTATCCCGATCTGAGACAATGGTTTGTGGGATTCCAAAATGTACCCAGACTCGTTCAAAGAAGAGCTTGGCAGTGGCCTCTGCTGTGATGCTCTTCTTGCAGGCAAC
>SNQJ01S0003706.1:383760-412762 GCA_010110895.2 Picea sitchensis | reverse complement strand
AGTGGGCTTCCCAGATCAGCTTCGCTCGCTCACTTGATGGAACACAGATATGGCCCAGACGACACAACAACCCATCCTGAAGATGGAAATTATTGACAACTGCATTTTCACCCAACATTTGGTAGGTGGTGGCGAAGTCAAGGTCTGTCTCATAGAGTTGGGGCCATCCGGATGTCTCATGGCTGTAAGAGTCTAGCACCGTGGTGAGTGCCGCGACTGGCGGTCTACTGAGGCAATCAGTGACATGATTGGTGCTTCCTGTTTTATACTTGATGTTGAGGTGGAACTGCTGCAAGTATGTGGACCACTTTTGATGGCGGTCATTTTGCAGTTTTCCCTATGTTTGCATGAACTGCAGTGGCTTATGATCAGTGTGGATGACTATCTCCTTCCCAAGAATGTAATGTCTCCACTGGTGACATGCTTGCACAATGGAGTACATTTCTTTGTTGTAAGTAGGGTACTTACGGACACTGTCTGACAGTGTCTCACTATGATAGGCCACGAGGTGGCCGTGCTGAGTGAGAACGACGCCCACGGCATAGTCTGAAGCATCTGTCTCGATCTCAAAGGGATGTTGCAGGTCTGGTAGTGAAAGTACTGGGGCTGAGCACAAGCGCTGCTTCAAATCATCGAACACTTGTTGTTGGGACCGGCCCCATGCAAATTTCCCCTTACCACCACCCCTGTTTATTTGGCTAAGGGCCCATGCAATATGGGAGAAACCCAACATGAACCTGCAATAGAAATTAGCAAGTCCCAAGAAGCTCCAAAGCTCAGTGAGTGTTGTTGGGGCTGGCCAGTCACGGATGACTTGGATCTTGGCTGGATCCACATGTACGCCATGCTGATCAATGATGTAGCCTAGGTAATGGACCTTGTCCATGCCGAAGGAGCATTTTTCCAGGTTGGCGTATAGCTTGTGCTGCCGCAGGGTGTGCAGAACCTGCTGAATATGTTGCAAGTGTTCTTCCTAAGTCTTACTGTAAATTAGAATGTCATCTAGATACACCACTACAAAAGTATTGGTGAATGGTCACAGGATATCATCCATCATCCTCATGAAAGTGGCTGGAGCATTTGTCAAACCAAAGGGCATGACCAACCATTCAAAAAGTTCTTCCTTTGACTTGAAGGCGGTCTTCCATACATCTGTCTGTTCTATCAGGACCTGGTGGTAGCCAGACTTCAGATCAATCTTACTGAAGTATTTGGCCCCCGTGAGTTGATCAAGGAGGTCATCGATTCAGGGAATCGGGTACCGGTTTCTGACAGTGATTTTATTTAACGCCCAGTAATCAATACAGAGTCACCAGGTTCCATCTTTCTTCTGTACCAGCACGATTGGGCTCCCACAAGGTGATGATCTAGGGCGTATGTGCCCCTTGTGGAGCAGTTCTTGGATCTGTCTCTTGATCTCCTCATTCTCTAACAAAGAGCGACGATAGACTGGCCCATTGGGCAGCGGTGCACCGAGGGTCAGATCGATGGGGTGCTTGACCTGGCAGTGCAGAGGTACCCCTGTAGGTGAGGAGAAGATATCTGAGTATTCTTCCATGACCTTATCTACTTGCTTCTGCTGTGTGGAGAGGTCGGCCGCAGAGACCCTGGATGTGGCTACGATATTTCGCTTATTCTGAGAGTGAATCACAAAGAAGACAAACTTCCCTGTCTGAGAGATGACCTTCTTGCATTGCTTAGCAGAGATCAAGGAAATAGCACTAGGTGGGACTGCCTCGGGTATCCTGTACAATTTCCTGTTCAAAGTAATAATAACACTACGAGGCCTAGACTCATATACAGCATGACATTTCCATAAATAAGGTTGGCCCAAAAGAACATCACAAACTTCAAGAGGAGCAACATCACACAATACCTCGTCTTTGAAGGGCTTGATGCCATACGACAGTCGATACTGTTGGTCGACGTGGAGATCGCTTCCTTGGCGGAGCCATCCAATGGTGTAGGGTTGTGGGTGCAGCATTTTTGGTAGGGCCAGTCGCTTGACGACCTCTGCTGAGATGAGGTTCTTCTGGCTACCGCTGTCAATGATGAAGTGCAATGGGGTGCCTTTTACCCACATCTGTGAATGGAAGAGGTGCTCTCCTTCTTCAGGCTCGTCTGGTTCACCAGGCTAGATCTTGGTGGTAGCAACGGTGGCACTGGGTTCCGCATCAATGATCCGTCTTCCCCTTTCTAGTTCTGTCTCGAAGTCAGAATCTCCATCTGATTCGAAGGCTTTCACTTCGACCACCAGCGACTACTTTGAGCGACAGTCAGCAGTGTTACGCCAAGGGCTCTTATGGAAGTCGCACCACTTCCCAGTGTCTTTCTTTGTCTTTCCAATGTCCTTCTTTGCTTGTGGCTTGTACTGGTTGTATTGATATTGTCCATCATTGCCCTGTCCTTTGTTCGGTGGGTTGGGGCCGCCCTTTCCTGGCTTTTGTTGTGCGGGGTTCCCAGGCCCAAATTGCCGCGTCTTTTGTTTGAGCTTCTGCTCGATTTTGACGGCATATCGGTAGGCCACGCCCAAGGATGAGATGTCTAGAAATTCCATTTCGGTATGGATGTATCTATACAGAGCACCGCGATACTTGAGCACCAGATGTCGCTCTGAATCTTTGATACCCAACTTGGTGCGAAAGGTATGGAAGATATTTGTGAAATCTGGCACTGCTTGGTCTCTTTCTTGCCGCAGTGTTGTCCATTTGGTATACATGTTATCATAAATTCCGATAGGGTAGTATTGTTCCTTAATAGCATCCCTGAAGGATTCCCAGGTGGCCTTGACTGAAAATAATGAGGTTTCCTCTGTTTCCTTTTGGTCACAGAAAGTTTCCCACCAATCTTTGACATGGGGAACGGATTTGAGGAGCGCAAAAGTAATCTTTTCTCTATTCAAAAATTTATGAACAGAAAAATACCCTTCTAGTAGATTCAACCACTTGTCTACAACATCTACATCTATCTGAACTTCAAATATAGGAATATCAAAGTTTATTTGTACCTTGAAGGGGGTGGCGCCTCCATTCGAAGAAGATGCATCGTCTATTGGTAGTCGCCGAAGGATTTGCACGAAACTATCCATCATCTCGTTCCTCTGTTGTGTGAGGGATTCGTCAATCAATAGTTTGAAAGGATCTCCTGCCCCATCATCTTTCTTTTCTCCTGCCATGGGAGGTCGCTTGGGCATGCGAGAGCTTCTGTCCTCAAGAGAAACAAGCTCAAGACCCAACTCTTTGTACTCCGACCTCGTTGGGGACATGCATTAAGACGACAAGGAGCAGACCGCTCTGATACCACTGATCCGGATTTTATGAGTAGAAAGAAATGAATACAGATTATTAACAAGTGCTTAACACAAAATAACAGAGATATAGTAAAACTGGTTTTCTATTCAATAACGAAATAAGCTGAAACTGTAAAATGCAGCGGAAACAAGCTTGCTGGAATGGTGGCGGCTTATCTCTGAGAAGAGATGTGACGACAGCGCGCATTTACAAGAAGAAGGTTACAATGAGGCTCTGAAGGCCTTTTTACAATAAGAAAGAATGCCAAAAACCCTAGACATCTAAAAACCTAACCCTAGGAGATGAAACGCCAAAAGTCATGTGGGCCCCGTTTGGGTAAGCTAGCACATCAACTTCCCGGGGTCGTAACTTTTGCATACGATCTTTGTTTTAGGCGTGTGATAGCCCATTGGAAAGGTATCGCTGAGGAGATTCATTTTGGGGGCTCAATTATTCATTTATCTATAATTGAGGATATCGATGCCGAAAAACCTTCATTTAGGCCTTTAAAATGGCCCCGGAAGTAAAAACTGCTAAAAATAGTAAATTGCCAAAAATGTCAGAACATTGTTTTGAGCCAGTTGGAAAAGGTGGGTGGCCACCGATATCCATCTGGATCACTAGTGCAGATGTGGTAAGTTTTATTTACTAAATCATTGACTTTATTTTTGAAGATTATTTGATGGTTTGACCTCCACATTATGGTAGACGTCTCTAAAGAATCCTCCCAATACAATAAATTCAATATGGTTTGAGTGATTTTTTGTAATACATATTTTATCGCTTGACATTGATATTTATGGTATGAAAAAATAATTTGTAGAACTGGGCTACAAAAAAACCCTTTCTATCAAATCATAACCTCACTATTAATTTGTAAAGTTCTAATGGATAAGGATAATGAACCTACAAAGAGGCAAGTTCTAGGAAGTCATTATACTTGATAATCTGGAATGGTAAGGGATAAGCACCATGTAGCATCTGCACATATCTTAATGATGTTGGTGTATGTGTAGATATACATAGTTGGACATCTGTACATATACAATTGATGGTGTATAAAGTCTCCCTAGTACTTATCTCTCGTACTAATTCTTGGAGCGTAAACCATGACATGATGGTTCAGCATAATCCCCACTTATTTCTATCATAATTGCAATGGAAAGTGGTATTGTTGATTCATATATGCATAGGAAGATATTAATGTGTAGTTCAAGTTCGTAGACTACTACACAAACCATACTATCACACTTTCTCCCTTGATGATGATAGTGGGTAGTCTTGTAAGAGATGAAGCTTGTTTAGATGTTATCCATAGATGTACCATTATTAAGTTGTGAATAGGATTTTTGGTTGAGTTACTAGACAAAGTTGAAAACTAACCTCTAGGAAGCTCCTCGCAAAAATTGATCATCATACTTGTGCTAACTTTGGAAAGGTGGTTGTATTGTAGTGATTTGCACAATCTTTTCTACCTAGTTCGTAGAAAAAAATATTGATGTATCCTAGTGAAATACATCCAATGAAGCACAACAATGCACATTAAGGGCCCAATGAAAACAAAAAAAAAATTATGAACAACCTAGATTCATTTTGGAGGGAAAAGTAGGGTTTTTATAATCATGTGCACACATAAAAATAGACATTGAAAGAATAATACTTGCAACATATTACATTTAAGGCATTTTTGGAGGGGGTGGCATCAGTTGAGAAAATTTTCGTCAATACTAGTGGATATTTACCAATAGTTTGAAGAATTTATTTTTTAAGGGGGTGCGATCACTTGAGAAATAATTTGTAAAGACTAATCAATACTTACCCGTTGTTTTAGGTAAATTGTTGGCCACCTATCTCAATCCACATGTCCCATTCTCTTTGGGTTTGAGACTTTGGGTTGTGAGACTTTTGGCTTGAATTTGATCAAGTGTCTAGGTTGTTTCAAGTTGTACACTCAAAGTCTCATTGTAATCCATTGTGTAGGGAAGTGAGGGAAACCAACAATGCATTGTTGCATAAGATTCAAGTCTTTTTTGATCAATCTCAAGCTTCATACCCTGCATATTGGCCATGCATGTTACACATGAAATACTTGTTGCTTGTGATTTCCAATGAAATGTTAGTGACATGTATTTTGTTTTAGATTTTTCCATAACAAAATAAACATGTGAATGTTACATGTAAAAATTAGGTTGTGGTATTTGTAAGGTTGTTGAAATTTATCATCATGTACATGTAGTAGGTAGGCAAGTTGCTTTCACGTAGTAGTTACTGTATTGTCATAAAACACAATAACATTGAGACAAAATTACATCACAAATTGTACTAAAATAGGTTATAAATATGTACTTCCTTCCAACAATGAAATTATTCAACATCCAAACTGAAAACGATGTAATGGGATACCCTCATAGTTGTGTTGATCTCCCATGACGAGGAAGATGAAGGTGAGGGATCATCATCAACTTTGGAATAATAATCACTCTCCTCCAAGCCAACCTATGACACCTAGCACCTCCCTAGAGCCACTGGAGTCCCCATCATCGATATACACTAAGATCTCTTGAGTCGACAATTGGTGAGAGTTTCCAACATGGGCTTTCATTTCTCTAATGGGGAGAGCTCAATTCTCCTAGCAAAAAAGCATATGTCATCATGCAAAAATTATCCAATGGTATTTTATTGTTTAGTGAGATCCTAGCAAGCATATGATATCATGCAACAAATCCATAAGAGGTAATATGTTATGCCTTCTTTTTCTAGATCAGTTTCTTTTCGACATGGAAATAAATCTCTATTGTTTGCATGTGCTTACTAGCACTCTATCTCTACAACAACATTGCTTGAATGACCCCCTTTGTGTGAAATCATAGCACCTTCTTCCTCCCAAAACCTTTGATGAATCCTACACCTATATGGCTATAGGTGATAGTCATCAATAGAATATAGTCTTAAGGGTAAGGGAAAACCTTGATATTTGGACACAAATATAATGGAATGTCATTGACCTCCCTACATGAATATCTGATGCATCGCTAAGAAGGGAATATTCTTTTGGGCGATTGAAGGTAAACATTATAGTAGGCTTTCATTTGTTGTTGACGTCATCTTGCTATCCTTTTTGATGGTGATTATAACCTTCTGTGCTTGTCCAACCACTAATGATCTCAATCAATCCAGTTTTTGTTGTTCTTTGTAATCAAATTCATAAACTCGACTATTAAATTTTAACATCTATTTCATGACAACCTATGATCTCAAATCTTAGAGTAAGATTAATGGTGGGTAATAAAAATTTGTCGGAATTCATCATGTAATAGTGAAGGATGAAATTCTAAGTGAAATTATTATAGAATATCAAACAAAGCATTAATTCTACAAAATAGTTGATTAACTAGTGAAGTTATGTTAGCAATTGATTGATCAAGAAGGTATCTCATTGACATAATTGGACCTTTGATTCCTATTTTTTTTCAATTTATTGAGATATGCATTAAAATGTTTGTATCAAGTGCCCAACAATGTGATTGATCAATAGTGGTATCAACCAAGCATGGACCCATCTTCCAAAGACATTTGATTTGATTTGGAATTTTCTTGACATTGTTGTACTATAGGAGAGTTCTTTTGTTATTGTTTTGTGTGTGTGTGTGAAGTTGTTTGAAGTATGTAGACCATGGGTATATTGGTTTCATGGCATGACAATGACAGCTTGACTTGGTATAATCAACTAATGGTGGATATTTTCCCTTGCTTATTATTTACTTCAATTATTTAAATATTTCCTGTAGCTACTTGGCTAGAAGTATCATGGCTAAGATTCAAACCCTTGGAGGATTGTTGGTGAAAATAAAACTAATCTTATAGCTAGGATCAACTATTATTAGATCGAATTAGAAAACAATGAAATCTAAACCCTAAGTTATGTCTAAAATAACTTAATGTAACCATCAATCAATTATGAGAAGGACCTACCTGGTTCTGATGCTTGGTTGGAGAAAAATCTTTTGATTTGATTTTGTACCACCTGTCTTTGCTCCTATCCATGCCTTTGGACCTGCACACAAGGAAACAAGTACCTTTCTCAAATTTTTTAGAAGAAACAAACGATACACATGAAATAACTACCTTAACTAATTATCAAGCAAGTTGGAACCTTACCAAAACACTGAAAGAGATCAATAATTGAACATTAACATAGATTTTGGGGGAGGGAAAGGAGAGATATCTTGATTTTAATTAGAATGAAACAATGGTACAAAAAGATATACTTGATCCATTGTCGACACCTTCTGTAACTTTCATCTGAATTCCTCCATCCTCGAGCCACTCAATATCGCTTCAGGACTCTGAAATCCCGTCCACATAAGAATGAGGAAATTTGGGAGGTCTTAGGCCTCAAATCAAGAAAGGGAGAAAATGCTCGAGGAACAGGGGCTGCTTGAGGGATGAAAGTAAAAGAAAACACAAGAAAACAACAACCTTTTATCTTTCTAAAAAGAGGATAAATATGTTATTGTATCAGTGCTCTTAGTCGTTCCTTCCATCAGGCCTCATTTTATACCAATTCAAGTTTGTTGAGATAGTTAGTTTGTTGATTATGGTTTGAAGGATTTAATGTTTTCCTTACAGTTTATCGTATTGCATTGATATCCTGTTGTTTTTAAGGGGGAATGCTCTTGATGTTTTGACAAAGTAAACCTAACTTGAGATGTCCAGATGTTTGATAGACTAGGATTTTTTGTTAAGATTGACTAGATTGGGCCTGGTTTATTTGTTTACTAATGAGTGTTGGGGTATGTAGAGAATAATTGACCTATTGTCTTTTTTGAAAAAAATTGGGGAATTGTTCACATTAAAAAGGTGTGGTCAAGACCACTGAGTACATGAGAACAGTTTCAGATTTTCACAAAAAATCGCCAAAACCGGTTGAACTATGCCTTCCACCCAACAAAAGACTTGCCTTCCCCTAATATCTATCCATATCTTGACACTACTACTTCACTAGAAAGTATAGATCTGGTAATAAATAACACTAATACATATATTGAGACAAAACATAGATATAAATTACAATATTTAAAATCTAACTACCATTGCCAAGCTAAATGACTCCCTTTCCCTACTGGTCCCAATCCTTCAATGCCACCACAGGTTCATTGAGATCTGGAATTGGATCCACTAAGACTGCTGAGACGACCCTCACACTGCCAGATGAAGAATTTTTTCCACTGATCTCCTCTCTCTCTGCCAACCAAAATTAGTATATATTATTGTATTAATTTAATTTGTTTTTCTCATTTTTTTTATTTTTACTTTTTGACCAGTGTAGATTTTTCAAGAAATTATAATAATAAATTAGCTTTTGTTCACACATTTTTTAGTGATATTATTACTTTTTATTAATTTAAATAAAGAATGGTTCAAAACATTGAGAAGATTAAAAACCTTAGTTTTAGAGCAAAAGGATATTTATGATTAGCATGGAACAAATCTATAACCCATATCTCATTAATATTAATCACAATTAACCAATTTATAAAGATGTTGAATAATCCACTTCGTACAATGCTTATTAAGATTTTATAAATAGATTAGTAAACTAAGTAAACTTGATTGTGAAAAAAACTCCACAATTAAATACACTTGAGTTAAAAGAGTCTTAGTATAAATGTTAACAAATGAAAACAAAGAATATATAACATTTAAAAATAAAATTAATATTTACTTTTCACATTAGTTTAGATGAGAAGATTGTATCTAGTAATAAGAAAAATAAATGACTTCTAATCAAAAGTTCAAAACTTAAAATTATTATAATTTGACATCAGATTTGAATACACATCTGATTTGATTGTTAGAAATAATAAATTAATTTTCTTTACACATTATTTTTAAAAAGGGATATTATTATTTTTATTAATTTAAAATAAAAAATGGTATCAAACATTGAGAAAAATAAGAAACCATCAGTCTACAAAGGAAACTGATATTTACGTTTAGCATCCAAATAAAGTGTTTAATGAAATTTGGGGAAGAATAAATGGCCTTCACCAACTGAATTTTGCTTTAACGTAAAAATGTACACAGTTTAGGTAAATATTCTCATAGTCATTATTATATTTCAGTGCCCTTTAAAAAAACTGACGGAACCTCATGTCTAAATATATAGCAGGAATTGGAAAAAATTGCACTGCAGAGTAACGTTCCTTTCTGGAAAAAATTGCACTACAGAGTAACGCTGCTTTCTGCAGGGATTGGAATACTTTGGCGAAAGCATAAGATTGTGTGAGGCTCCATGATATAGAAGCCATCTGTAAAGAATCCTCCCATCACTGCAATATAGACTTTAGGGCTAACGTCATCTGTAAATAATCCTCCCATCTCTGCGTTACAGATTTTAGGGCTTCACTTTTTTGGAATGAAGAAATATTTAATTGAACCAGTCTGCAAAATGAACGTGTCCACAGAACCATGGTCATATTTCTTCCAAGGGATAGGGATAACGGAACTGCAAAAGGCCCTTTCTCGCGAGACATTACGAAAGTTACAAATGTGGCATTGATTCTGATCAGAATTGTGTTGGAATCCTAATGGAAATGGGACCACATTGATACTAACGTGGAATGATTGGCATCCAAACCTCTTAACTAGGGTCCACTAAAATTCTAAGAAAAGAAAGATGGGCCATTTTGAAGGGACACATACTTTGCTTGCACCCATCTAAAGTTAAGTCAAGTTGCTTGCTAGTTGTTGAGTATGAATGGACCAGAACTAGAAAATAAATTATGGGGCCATTAGAAATAGAAATAGTGAAATTATGATAATAGAAAAATCTAGTAAAATATTTTTCTCATTGTTTGTTGTTTTCAATTGAAGAAGAATCATTATTTTTTTTTCCAACGGTCTTATTGTTTCAATTGAAGAAGAATCATTATTTTTTTTTCCAACGGAAAAATTTCCGATTATATATATATATATATATATATATATATATATATATATATATATATATATATAATTTGTGTTCATTACAAGAAAATTACAGTTGCATTTAAGTGCAAGAAATTTTATAACTTTAGTGGCGGTCTTTCAACCAGCTTGGGGTGAAAGTTTATAAAAAGTGGCGTGGGGAAAAAACATGTCGAAGCTGATAAAGGAATTTGAGAGATTTATCGAATTGAAAAGAAGAAAAGAGTGAGCCTGATAATCAGATAGTTTATCTAGCTTTCATATCAAGAAATCCCGCTGAGGTTGGAGGATAAGATTGATCTTATTGTAGGGATAGAAAGAGGGGAGGGCCCTCATGTCCTTCTATCCAAAGATTGTATGATATGACTCCCACTATTTTCTGAAGTGTTGTCTTCGATAGATGATCCACAGATTTATTGTATTCCCAATGTATATGGATGTAGCTGTGTTTTTTGAAGGTGGACTGTAAATGCCTAATTCTATCTTTCCAGGCTAGTAGGGAGACTACTTGGAGGTCACCCCCGTTGCTCAACCACTCAATGACAATTATGGAATCCCTAAGAACTTGGAGAGAATCTACGTGGAGTCTAAAGGCCAAAAATAGTGTGGCCCAAGCACCCAAAAGTTCTTCCCTGGTGTTGGTTCCCGGGCCACAGTTGAAAGTCCACTTGTAGAAAGTGTTTTGTGAGATTTTTATTAGTCCTCCAGCTCCACTCTGAGATCCATTTGTGATCGTTGCGCCATCAAACCAGCCTGTAGTAATAGCTTCAAGCTTAGGAATCTGCTTGTATCGGTGTAGTTTTGTCTTGTTGCCAAGTGAATCATTCCAAGAAAGGTAAAGACCAAGAGCTTTGGAGACTGTTGCACTTGTTGATGGAATTGAATTTTCAAAAATGGTAGAATTTCTTACCAGCCACACAGTCCAATAGATTAATGGTGGGAGGTGAATATGGATGCGCTATTTTTGTGTCCACGATACAAAGCAGTCTACAATCTTTGTCCCATCCTAGGTGGTGTGTATATTGAGAACCAGAGCAATTTTTAGCCAAACCTGTTTGGTGAAGTGGCAGTTGATAAAAAGATGGTCGGCAATTTCTGAGTCATGATGATAGAGATGGCAATAATTTGGGCCAAACCAACCCTTTCTAAGGAGATTATCCCAAGTATTTAACTTATTTTTGTTAGCATCCAAGTAAATAATTTAATCTTGTGCGAGATGCGCCAAGACTAGATGCGATTTTTCCATCCACTGATGTTTATGGGCCATATCATGTTAGAAATTGTAGCATATACATTTTGGGCTGTGAGATTACCTGAGTGATCACCCCTCAATCAATGAAGGATATCTTTTGAATTTGTGAGGTGTATACCTAGATGTATGAGGGTCAGGAAGAAATTGTTCCAGTCACACGCTACATCTGAGCTGAGGCCAAGTGTAGTGTTGGAGATCCAAGAATTAGGCAGAGCATCCAATCTGGAGGAAGCCCAAATTTGGTATAAATATCAGATGTTCTTTGAATGTAGAAGAGATAACAGTTGTGTAGAAAGTGTTGTTGAGATGTCCAACCCTAGAATGCAATCTCACCCAAGAATAATGTTGTGCCTCGAGCCTCGGTGCCAGCAGAGCCAAGAGGTGATTAGATGTTTTTCTTTTATTAAGTTCCTCCAGAAATGTGAGGCCGCATTGGTGATATTCATCTCCGCCAATAGCCAACTTTTAACTGTGTGGTGTCTGAGATATTTTTCTAAAATTACAAAATTCCATATGCTCGGTCTAGTCAGGGCACACCAAAGAGAAGTGGTTGCAAGGGCTTGGCTAAAGAGGAGAGGATTCTGAATCCCCCAGCTGCCCTTTTTTTTTGGTTTAGCCAGGGTTTGCCAGCTGCAGAGATGTTGTCGAGGGTATTTAGAACAACTAGACTAGAGGAATTTGAACATCATATTGCGAAGTTTTGTGAGGACCGAGGTAGGGATGGAAGCCAGGGCCATCCAATACACTGCCTTTCCTTCGAGGACAACTTTTAATAGGGTAAAACACCCTCCAAGAGATAGTCACCTCGTGCACTAGTGCCCAATTCTTGTTTCCACTTTGACAAGGAGCCAGTTCCAGTCTGATGGCTTTTAGAAATCAGGTTGTAGATGATATCCCAGATAGGTGAGGCCAATGGAAAGAGGTAAAAAGGAGTGGGGGAAGATGTCTTTAATCTAGCCCAGAGATGAGTAATGAATGTTTGCAAAATGGAAGGAGGATTTGTCCCAGTTTATAGTCAAGCCTGTGGCACTACAAAATATGTGAAGAATCTCCTTTATTTCCAACCATTCATGTAGGGTGCCCTTAGTCAAGATGAGGATGTCATAAACAAAAAGGAGGTCAAGGATCTTGATGTTCCTGGATACCTTTAATCCATAAAATTTTCCTTCATCTTGGGCAGTCTTGAGGAGCAGGCTCAAAGCTTCCATTGCCAAAATAAAGAGTAGAGGAGAGAGTGGGTAGCCCTGCCTCAGACCTCTGCCCATGCAGAAAAAAGTGGAGGATTCTCCATTGACCAATATGGTGAGGTTTGCATTGGTTACACAACTCATTATCGACTTTATCATTTTTTGATTGAAGCCTGTCTGCACTAGGATCAATCTGAGAATGTCCCAGTCGATGCAGTCGAATGCCTTTTTAAGATCTAATTTGAGGACAAGTGATTTGGATTTTTTGGTTTTGATACTGTGTAGGCACTCTTGGGCCATGCCTATAGCATCTATTATCTGTCGGCCTTTTAAAAACCCCAACTACTCATTCAAAAGGAAACGAGAGAGGATGGGCTTGATCCTGATGTCGATGATTTTGGAGATGAGTTTGTAGAAAATATTGCAGAGGGAAATGGGTCTATAATTTCCAAAGGTGGAGGGGGCATATTCTTTAGGGATAAGGGAGATTAAAGTCGAGTTCAAGGTGCCAATCACTTTTCCACGAAGTCTGTTGTCCTCCACTAGCTCCAAGAGATCTAGGCCAACCAAGTTGAAAAAGTGCAAGTAAAATTCTACCATCTAGCCATCTGGGCTTGAATTATTGTCTTTAGAGAAAGATTTTAGTGCAAAAGAGATCTCCTAAAGTGTACAAGTTCTTTCTAGAGATAGAGTATCATCTTCTGATACTGTGTGGTCGAAGAGACTATCCACCAAAACTGAGCTCTGCAGATTTGCAGAGTGGTTTTGTTCGAAGAATGGTTTGTAAAAGTTGACTACTGCAGATTTTATAGCTTGTTGTCCTTTGTGCAATGTTCCATCCCCATCTAGTATTTCCCATATGTGTTTTTTATTTCTGCGAGAGATGGAAATTATATGGAAATACTTAGTGTTGAGATCTCAACATTTTAGACATGTGGATCTACTGCGTTGTCTCCAGGTGGATTCATTTTTTAGAAGAATTGAGTTCCTTTCCAATTCGATAACTTTTAAGATGTGACTACCAACACCAATGGTCCCCGCATTGGCTTCATATAGAATGTGGTCCTGGATAGCAGTTTCAAGTTCTAGAAGATGAAGTGCATTCTAATGTTGGTAAGTAGCAGCCCACAATTTTATATGAGCTTTGAGGCTTCTGAGTTTCCAAGCAAATCGGTTTCGTACACATGGTTCAGATACAAAGTTGTTAGCCTTCCAAACATCTGCAACTATGTTATTGAACTCAGCTTCAAGAATCAAGTCCGCATTAAGCTTGAATGGATAGGAAATCTTGCAGGAAGTTGATTCCAAATGCAGGATGATAGGAGCATGATCAGAAAGGTAAGGGAAGCTTGCCCAATAGTGGATCTTGTCCTCCATGGAGATGAGGTTCTCTGATAAGAAGAAGTGATCTAGCCTCTTAGATATGGAGTTTGTGCCCAATCGCCCATTACGCCAAGTAGGAGAAAGAGTGTCTGGCACAAGATCCACCAAGTGATGAGTCGTGAAGAGAATCGTGAAGAAATGAGCCAGAGTATCTGAAGTGGCAGAGTCCCCCCAAACTTCTCCAAAAGATGTTGTGAGATTTAAATCTCTAGCAATGATAAAGTTGTGGAGGTCAAGTAGCCCCCTAGTTTCTATCTTCTCCCAAAAATGTTGTCTGTTGGAGCATGGACCATAGATGTTGATGAGGTTGAGCCTTTTATTTGTGGAGCGACATATGCCATTCAATAGAATGTCTCCACAAAAAAGATAGGGAAGAAAATCAAAATGGTCTGGATTCCAAGCCACTGCCAACCCTCTAGAGGTGCCAAAAGAGTTAACTGAGTAGGTGTGCCAGTTGGGTTGGACCTGATTTAGAAATAGTCTGGCCTTTTTACTGTCTACCATAGTTTCTTGTCGAAAAATGATGTCCAGAGAGATGCGAGAAAGAAGTCTTCTGAAAGAGGTATCTTTTAGGTGGCCCCCAACCCCTCTAATGTTGAGGGAGAGCAAGATCATGACTTTGCTCTTGCTAGGTCTTTCATGCCTCTAAGTGCCCCAATATCAGTAGATGTGTGTGGATATTCCACAGAGTGAGTAGGTGGAATTCCCTCCCTACAGTGGGCGCTACGAGTTTTGATCAGAGAGTGTTCAAACCCATGACCTCTAGACCAAGTGTGGTCTTTTCCCTGGGAATCAGAAGTTGTCTCAGTTGATATTTGACTAACTCTGACATTTGATGGATGCATAGATGAACCTCGGTAAGTAGGCAATGGAGTAGGTGTTGTTACTTCTTTGTAGGAGGGAAGAAGAGAGTTTAAGACATCTCCAAGGGTATTTTCTCCAATCTCAGTCTCACTCAGTCCCAGAAGTTGAGGGAGATCCTCCTGCATGATAGTTTGTTCACCAGAATTATCAGTCATCTGAAACTGTGAAGTATTAAGTGATATGTCTGGGGTGTGATCCCGCGGGGCCAATGGGTGCGTTTTGGAGGGACTGTGAGAAGGAAAAGTCGGTAGAGGGATCAACACAGTAGAAGGAGAGTTGTTTTTTGAGAGTGTGGGATGTATAGGCATTGTGTAGTGTTCCCCCACCTCTAAAGGATCGAAAGAGGGAGTGATTAGGGAGGGAGTGGTCAGGTGGAAGGTCAACGCAGAGGAGTATGGTGTGTTTAGAGCGTGTCGAGGAACTAATGTTGGCTGAGTGCTAGTCAAAGTCACACTAATGAGATCATATTTGGTAAGAGGAGGGGGTTCAATAGGTGGTATAGAATCTAAAAGAGTGTTTGTCAGTCTAGGGGATGAGGAAGCCAGAATCCAGTTAAGAAGGGGTGAGTTTTCAATGAGGTCTAGTTCTAGGGAGGAGAGTGAGGAAAAAAGAGTCAGGCATATAGATTTGAGCTTACCAGTAATGGTGTTCAGTCTAGGAGTGAGGCCATCGTCTGGAAAATATAGAAGATGCATGTGACTGTGTGCATGATTTCAATCCATATTTGTAGCAAGCTCAAGCATAGTTTCTTCAGATGTGTCTTCTTCAGGTGCATCAGTGTAGGACTTTATGAAGTGGCTAGTCTGCCTATAGAGAGTGCATCTGAAAGAGATTCCAAGATAATCTATCTTCTGGTGTGTGATGTGTCCTCGCCAGTCTATATCCAGAGATTCAAAAAGTCCCTCATGTATATCCAACTCGACTAGAATCCTCTCCAGTTTCTTGTCTGGTCCAGTGAGGGTCTTGGAGTCAATATTAATGAAGTGCCCAAAGAGTTTCCAATAGCCATAAGAGATTTTTCATTCCAAATATGAAGAGTTAGACCAAGGAGAAGTACCCATAGATGTCGAAGACGAAAGTAATATTGAGAAGGATCAAAGCTCACTCTTCACCGTTTTAGCATGAGGTTTTTTTCGTCCAGAATCCAGATTCGTTCCAAGATGTTTGTGGCATCCTCGGGATTTTTAAAGTGAAAGTAAATCCATCCCCTCCCCATATGTGAGAGAGAAGGGACATACCCCAAGATGGGCCTCCAATATTTTGACAACTAGGTATCCAAGTCCGAATGGTAGAGGTGTCTATAGGATATCCTACCCACAAGGCTACAAAGGGCCATAGAGACAGACTCTTCCAGTCCAATGTTGGTACCGAGAATTATTTTCTTCATATATGTTTTTGAGGCCCAAGGTCAAGATGAAGATGTCTTGCCTCCATGAGAATGAGGGTGAGTCTTTTGAGCAGTTCCTGTGTTAGTAGCAGGTCCAAGAGGAGTCGTTCAAGCCTGTATGCATCGAGTTCTTTGTAATGGCCCTTGGCAAGTAGCAGGGTTGGATGTGTAGAATCTAGTGGTAGGGACTGTGTTTGTAGGTATACAGTCCGGAAGGGTAGGAGAGTCAGCATCTGGGGAAGGAGGTAAGTGGGAAGGCTTCAGGGTGTTTTGGTTGGGTATATTAGATGGAGTAGTGAAGGGGAGAGTAGTTCGATATGTGGAAGGAGAGTCAGAAGGAGAAAAGTGCTTGGGTGGATTTGTGGAGGCAAAATGGGCTAGAGGTATAGTGGAACGCTTGGTAAGCTCATCAACCGATGAAAAGAGGCCTGCATTGTTCCAAAGTGCCTCGTCAGCAACACTCATTAGTTCTCTAACTTCTGCCTCCATCAGGGGGGAGTCTCGTGAAGGAGAAGAGCTAAAAAAGGTTTTAAATAAGAATAAACAGTAGTGAGACAGATAAACTAGGTCAGGGGATTTGTTTGTAGTTCATGTGTTCAAGGTAAGTAGGTGAAAAGTGATGGGGTCAAGTTCACAAAGGTCAAGCTCACCAGCAAAGAGGACTCGCAGGAGAGCAGTCTCGCCCTAAAATTCAAGAGGGAATTATAAAAACCTAAAGAGTCTCAGACTTCCAAGATGTCTACCCAAGTTGCAGATCTCATATTTCATTATCCAGATCCTCCAAATAGTCTGTCATGGTTACGAGTCTCTGTGCTCAGAGTCTGGGAAATAGTGGGGCCGAGTCTGTCATAGGATGGGTCGAGTCAATCAAGGAGGCCACAAAAACAAGATTTGTTCTATAGGTTGTACGTCTTAGTCTGCGTAGATTCCTATTCAGACAAGCACACAAATCTGGAAGATGAACTATGGCTCTCGGGCCAGAGCGTGAATACTGTGATGGTTGGGGGTGGGTTCCCACTTCCACCCTTCTCTCAATGAATGTCCCATCTGTGACATTTCCAGTTCCACATGGTGAAGGCCTGAGAGCATTCTGACGAATCCATCCTTATAGACGAATCAGTATCTACATGAATTGAAACTAGAAAATAAATTTATTTAAAAAAAGGAATCCTAAGAGTCGAAGTGCTAAGCCTAGCCTTGACCCAATTTGAGTGAAGAGGAATTTTAATCTTGTTGTGAGAATATGAATCTTAATTTTCACCATTTGAGGCCATAATGTTTATCACCAAAAATATTTACTATTATCAAGAATATTAACTATTTCATTTTTTAAAATATTATATCCCCATAAATTTTTATTTTTAGAAATTATTGTAACTTATAAACTTTGGGAACAAATTTATGAGTTGTCTTCAACAATATCATTATTATTTTATATTACCCCTTAAATTGTAAATCTCTTTGCATCATTTGGTAAATATTATTTGGTGACCAAATGGCCCTCAATAACCAAAACCTTATTGATCAAAACGCTATTGTTATTATTTTCAATTACTCCTTCAATAATAACTCTTTTCACATCATTTGCGTAAACATCGTTAGATGACCATATGACCCCCAATAACCAAAACCTCACTAGTGAGAATGTTATATGGGACATTAAGAAGAAATTTATATGAGACATTAAGAAGTATGAGTTACCTTTAATTATATGATATGTAAAAAAATAAAAGTCATAGTTATGCTTTTAAACTGAAGTGTTTAAACTATAGTAAAAGGCTAAATTCAAATTAAATTTTCTATATCTCATTAGCATAATTACTTTGTACTTCAAGTCAATTGAGTGTAGCTTGGATGGTTGTGAGGAATGATTGTTATCCTCCCTACCCAGGTTCAATTCTCATAATGACATGAATAAAGCTCATAATGAGTATGTTGTAATGGCTTCGAACCTATATGTATTGGAAAGTTTCTTTTGATTCTTAATTGAATAGCAGGGCAATTGCTATTTCCAAGGGAAAATATTCCTTCTCGTGAAAAAAAAATACTTTGTACTTTAAGGGTTCCTCTAGTTTAATTTAGAGTTTGCTCCCATCAACATCATATTGACATAGATCACCATGTTTCTCAAAAGTACCGTATTTTCTAGATCTACACCTCAAATCTTGAGATTGAGGACTATTTTTATATCCAAATGCCATCCATATTATGAAATTAAAGGATATTTCTTTTTCTTTTTCACAAATTCACTTGGTTCTCTCAAGGCACTCGACAACTAGATATTCTTAGCCCTCTTCCTTCGAGAGATGTTTAGCCTTCATCGACAACTAACAAGAGGCCAATTTCCCCAACCAATATGCATCAAGTTGATTACCTCTTATTTCCAAGACTCCAACACTAGTAGGAAGAGGACCCATGGCCAAATTCCAAGCTCACATGATAAACCTACGAAACATTGTAGACCTAATGACTTCCATGGTCTCGCACCATCACACATTTCTTTGCAACCATGAATGTTAAAATCACTTCATTAGAGCAAAATGTTTGGGCGAAGGAACCTCTTTCGTCTTGAGTTTCTTCATTGTTCTTGTTGGACAAATGAGATTAAATATAAGCATGTAGTGCATTCTATTCATCAATATGATACATGAATAAATACATAGTCTTGACCTTTGGATTCATATTCCAATATCTCTTGGACTCCCAACGACCGTTACACTGTCATTTGAATTTTCATATTCCTACACAAGTGACTAATACCATAACTCTAAGTGGATTAGGTTTCCAACATCACCCCCCTTAATCTAAAGGGGTGTATATGAGTCCAAGAAGAGAGTCGAAGTATGGAAGTGTTGTCTAGCAGAATTTGAAGGTATTCTACTAAGTGGTGGTTTAAGTAAAACCACAAACCAATCATGCTCACTTGTCATACTTCCTTGTTACTGCTCAATTGTTGGGACTTCGAAACTTGAATCATGACTATCAATCATTGATGTTGTCCCCCCCTATCGGGGACAAGGTGAGAAGACGGAAATCCTTTCACTACAAGATGCATCAATACTCGAGAATGGATTCGTTGGTATGAATGACATATCTTCTTGACTATTGATGATCATCACCAAGAAGTGATCCACCCATACTAGTTCTTTACTCTTACAGATGTCATGTTGTTAAAACATTTGTTTGAATGATGCTTATGCTTTTTGTAATGCTTACAAGGATGAATATCGAAGCACTTCTCTTTCATGTGGCCAACTCGCTGACAATGTTGACATTTCTAAATCTTCTCTTGAACTGGAGCAGGTGAATGTGAACCATCTTGTAGCAATCCAACACTCTGAAACTAGATCAGTTTGGTGTAATCCATATTGTGAAAGGTGACATCCTTTTCATATTCGATATCAATTTTGTGCTTATTATTTATGATTTGTTCCCAAGGTATGATGACTGGCTTGGAAAGAGAAAGTTGATCTTCATTTGTACTTGAATCTGAAGCTAGCTCACTGAGTTGTTTTTGTGTTGGCTATTGATATGAATCAGCATCATCATCATCATTGCCATTATATGGATGAAAAAAATCATACTCATGGTCCCCATTCAAAAAGAGGAGGTTGTTTTATGTTTATTTGGTCTTTTTAGTAACAGTTTCTTCAAGCAATAATGCGCTTTGTTGGATAAACATAAGTGTGCCACTCATTCCCTTCTTGCACGTTCTTTAGATTCAGTGTCATCCAAAGGTGACCCCAGATGGGTTTTCACGTGTCTTACAATTCCCTAGTGTTGGGGCTCTCTTTTTCGGTTAATGGAGCTCACGAGGACATTTGATTGCTTCTAAAACAACAACTGGGATTGTGAATGCCTATGACAAGAAGACCACTCAAGCCATTGTCTGCTTCCCTGCTATTGATGAGAAAGCCATTGCACTGGTTGTTTTATCCAACATTATTCTGGGACCACGAAGACAACAAGATAACTGACCCTCGATTAGGTTTTATCTCCTTGACATCGTACCTCAAGATGTTGTACCATATCTCTTAACCGAATGCAGAATGGCGACCATACTTTATTTGATGTATTAAAAAGATTAGTGTGACTTCTTCTTTGTTCGAGCTTGCAGAAAAACCACTTTGGCATATGACTCAACACCTAAACTCTCCTCCATTATTCACATCCTATTGAATATATCCATGCTTCCATTTTCCCATTTGACCAATTTTTTTGGGAATGACGAAATTCTTTGTGATGTTTAAACAATGTTTTTTCCATGGGATTTGTGCAAAGTGAATCAGTTACAATCTTTGTGCACACGCACCTATGGTTTCTTCTTGTGAAGTGGCATTCAATGTAGACAAATTGATACCCCTTCACCCTATAATTTTCTTTCCTAATTTGTGAAATAACCATCAATTTTTTATTTTAGAAGTTGTTCATGGATAACGAGAGAGAGTTTCCTAGTCAAGGATGAGGTCATAGAATGCACTATCATAGTGTCAAGAGTTTCCACAAGATCAATCCTTCCAAGGTTAATCTCAATGTGCACTCCAAGAAGGATTTAGGGTTAGAAAGTGGGTTGTACAGTTTGGAGTGATGGTTCTCGATGAGTCATATGCAATAGAGATTATAGAGACAAACTAGTGCCATCTTCTACCTTTAAACACGAGTTACTTCAAGAGAAGCTTCAATGGCCTTTTGAACTTTGCAAATTTTGAACTTTGCAGACTTATCCAGAAGAAAATATTTCTCCTCTTCCTCATCTAGTTTTCAAGGAGGATTTCAAGTCCATTCTAGTCATCTATTCATTGTTGATGAGGTAGACCCAGAGACAACAGCCATTGAGGGTGGAAACAATGAATTTTTTGGACAATTCACCGTGGTGTTGACACTAGTAGCTTCCAACAACAAATTTGGGTGGAGTTGCAAGAAACCCTGTGAGGTCTGACCTATAGCTCAAGTTGAGGAATTGTTAGAGTTATCGAACACTCTAATCATATCTTATGTGGACAATACATTCATCATTAACAAAACCACTCTACATTCTGTTGTAACTTTCTTGCAAGTTTCACAAGCCAAAGCAGCACTACTGCAAACTCAAACTTGACTTATTCACGATGTACTTGAGTGAAAGAATCTTCGAAAACATTCTGAACTAGTCCTTTTTCAGAACAACCATATTTTTGAAGAAGATGATGATGTTCATTCAGATCAACAACCGATGAAACAACAACTCAATGAGATAGCTCCAGATTCAAGTAGATAAAACGTATCTGACCTCTGTCTTCCAGTCTGTGTGCCAATTTGTCATGGGTTCACGTCATCTGACCTATGGCACTCTGAACAATTCTCTTCTTTAGCCCGTGTTACAGTCATTACTACTACCAATATACATTTCAATATTTCATGCCTCCTCACCACGCCTCTCTCTTCTCATACTTGGCTATCTCTACACATCGTTGGTCTCTACCGCTAATCAAAATTATTTTACCATTGGTTGGTATCTATCACTACATTTCCATCTATTTTTGTAATGATGTTTTTGTGGAGGTTCCATTCTTGTCCTTATAAAAATTCCTTTTAGAGCATAGAAATCATAAACCCTAATACATGAAAACACTACGCTAATCTAGAGTAACTCTCCAATACCTTCATTTCCTCATTCAAAACCCTGATTTCCATGTAACACATCTCTCCAATCTCTTCAATCTCTAGTCTTATATTCATTCTCTTCTGAGAGCATCTATTGCACTAATTAAATCTCTCTAAATTGTCAATGCTCATTGTTCTAATACCACTGTTAGACACGTGATATTAAAAATAAGTGTGTAGTGCATTTGATTCATCAATATGATACATGTATAAATACATAGTCTTAACCTTTTGGATTAGCATTCCAGGGTTTCTTGGAATCCCAACGACCGTAACACTGTCACTTGACCTTTCACATTCCTACACAAGTGACTAATACCATAGCCCTAAGCAGATTAGGTTTCCAACTGTTCTCTATCTTGTTGTGATGGTGCTTCCCATTTATTTTCTTCTTCTACCTTCTTTTAGGTTTTTTTTCTCTTGAGATGTGCTTTTGTCTTCTCCTTGTTGTCTTTACATGTATTATTTTCAATGCCATGGGAAAACTTTGACGTTTAGTGGACGTTAATATCTAAATTAAAGTAAATAAGGTTGGAATAAATACTAGGGGCCATTGGATTAGTTACCACCAACAAATTGCAATAAAAAATACGAAAAGGTTGCAATGTTCAACACTAGTGCAGATGTGGTAAGTTTTATTTACTAAATTATTGACTTTATTTTTGAAGATTCTTTGAGGGTCCACCCTCCACATTATGGTAGACGTCTCTAAAGAATCCTCCCAATACAATAAATTCAATATGGTTAGAGTGAGGGTTTGCAAAACATATTTTATCACTTGACATTAACATTTATGGTATGAAAAAGTACTTTGTAGAACTGAGCTACAAAACAACCCTTTATAGCAAATCATTACCTCACTATTAATTTGTAAACTTCCAATGGATAGGGATAGTGAACCTACAAAGAGGCATGTTCTAGGAAATCATTATACTTGATAATCTAGAATGGTAATGGGTAAGCACCATGTAGTGTCTACACATATATTAATGATGTCAATGTATGTGTAGATATACATAGTTGGATATCTAAACTCTTGGATCCATCAGTTCTGTAAAGCATGACATGATGGTTTGATACAATGCCCACTTATTTCTATCGTAATTGCATTGGAAATGCATTGGAAAGTGGTATTGTTGATTCATAGATGCATAGGTAGCTATTAATGTGTAGTTCAAGTTTGTAGACTGCTACACAAACCATCCTATCAAAATTTCTCCCCTAATGATGATAGTGGGTAGTCGTGTAGGGGATGAAGCTTGTTTAGATGTTATCCATATATGTACCATTATTAAGTTGTGAATACGATTTTTGGTTGAAGAGTTACTAGACAGAGTTCAAAACTAACCTCTAGGAAGCTCCTTGCAAAAATTGATCATCATACTTGTGTTAACTTTGGAAAGGTGGTTGTATGTAGTGATTTGCACAACACTTTCTACCTAGTTCGTAGAAAAAAATATTGATGTATACTAGTGAAACACATCCAATGAAGCAATAAAATGCACATTAATGGCCCAATGAAAACAATTTTCTTTTATGAACAACCTAGTTCTAATTTGGAGGGAAAAGGTAGGGTTTTTATAATCATGTACACACATAAAAATAGACATCGAAAGAATAATACTTCCGACTTATGACATCGAAGGAATTTTTTTGGGGGGTAGCATTGGTTGAGAAAATTTTCATCAATACTAGTAGATATTTATCAATGGTTTGAAGAAGGTATTTTTTAAGGGGGTGGGATCACTTGAGAAATAATTTGTCAAGACTAATCAATATTTACCAGATGTTTTAGGAAAATTGTTGGCCACCTATCTTAATCCACATGTCC
This sequence comes from Picea sitchensis, assembly GCA_010110895.2. NCBI lineage: Eukaryota > Viridiplantae > Streptophyta > Pinopsida > Pinales > Pinaceae > Picea > Picea sitchensis. Next base: position 388,956 of record SNQJ01S0003706.1, on the reverse strand, counting down.
CATTCTCTTTGGGTTTGATACTTTGGGTTGTGAGACTTTTGGCTTGAATTTAATCAAGTCTCTAGGTTCTTTCAAGTTGTAAACTCAAAGTCTCATTGCATTCCCTTGTGTATGGAAGTGACAGAAATCGACAATGCATTGTTGCATAAGATTCAATTCTTGTTTTGGATTTTCTGATCAATTTCAAGCTTCATACCCTGCATAGTGGCCATGCATGCTACACATGAAATACTTGTTGTTGATGCTTTCCAATGAAATGGTAGTGACATGTATTTTGTTTTTAGATTTTTCCATAACAAAATAAACATGTGATTATTACATATAAAAAGTAGGTCATGGTCTTTGTAAGGTTGTTAAAATTTATCATCTTGTACATGTAGTAGGTAGGCAAGTTGCTTTCATGTTGTAGTTACTGTATTTTCATAAAACACAATAAGATTGAGACAAAAATATATCACAAATGGCACTAAAATAGGTTAGAACTATGTACTTCCTTCCAACTATGAAATTATTCAACATCCAATTGAAAACTATGTAATGGGATACCCTCATAGTTGTGTTTATCTCCAATGAGAATGAAGATGAAGGTTAGGCATCATCATCAACTCTGGCATAATCATCAATATCCTCCAAGACAACCTATGACACCTAGCACCTCCCTAGAGACAATGGAGTCCCCATCATCAATATACGTTAAGATCTCTTGAGTCAACAATTAGTGAGAGTTTCCAACATGGACTTTCATTTCTCCAATGGGGAGATCTCAACTCTACTAGCCAACAAGCATACATCATCATGCAACATGTCTCCAATGGTATTTTCTTGTTCAGTGAGATCCTAGCAAGCATATGCTATCATGCATCAAATCCACAAGAAGAAATATGGTATACCTTATTTTTCTAGGATCAATTGCTTCTTGACATGAAAATAAATCAATATTGTTTGCATGTGCTTACCAACACTCTATCTCTACAACAACATCACTTGAATGGCATCCTTGGTGTGAAATCATAGCAACTTCTTCCTCCCAAAACCTTTGATGAATCCCACACCTATATGGCTATAGGTGATAGTCATCAATGGAATATAGTCTTGAGGGAAAGGGAAAACCTTGAGATTTGGACACAAAGATTAGGGAATGCCATTGACCTCCCCATACGAATATCTAATGCATCTCTAAGAAGGGAATCTTCTTCTGGGTGATTAAAGGTAACCATTGTAGTAGGATTTCCTTTGTTGTTAATGCCAGCCTGTTATCTTCTTTGATGGTGATGCTAACCTTTTGTGCTTGTTCAACCACCAATGATCTCAATTAATCCAGTTTTTGTTGTTCTTTGTAATCAAATTCATAAACTCAACCATTATTTTTAACATCTATTTCACAACAACCTATGATCTCAAATCTTACAGTAAGATGAATGGTGGGTAATACAGAGTTGTTGGCATTCATCATGTAATAGTGAAGGATGAACTTATGAGTGAAATAATTATAGAATATCAAATGGAGTATTAATTCTACACAATAGTTGATTAACTGGTGAATTTATGTTAACAATTGATTGATAATTAAGGTAGCTCATTGGCGTACTTGGACCATTGATTCCTATTTTTTTCAATTGATTGAGATATGCATTAAAATTTTTGGATCAAGTGCCCAACAATGTGATTGATCAATAGTGGTATCAACCAGGGGTGGATCCATCTTCCAAATACATTTGATTTGATTTGTAATTTTCTTGACATTGTTGTCTTGTAGGAGAGTTTTTTTGTTATTGTTGTTGTTGTTGTTGTTGTGTGTGTGTGAAGTAGTTTGAAGTATGTATATCATGGGTCTATTGGTTGCATTTCATGACAATGAGGGCTTGACTTGGTAGAATCAACTAATGGTGGATATTTTCCCTTGCTTACTATTTACTTTGATTATTTAAAGATTTATTGTAGCTACTTGGCTAGAAGTATCACAACTAAGATTTAAACCCTTGGAAAATTGTTGTTGCAAATAAAACTAATCCTATAGATAGGATGGACTATTATTAGCAAATCAGAAAACAATGAAATCCAATCCCTAAGTTATTTCTACCATAACTTAATGTAACCACCAAATAGTTATGAGAAGGAGCTAGCTGGTCATGATGCTTGGTTAGAGACGAATCCTTCAATTTTACCTTGTACCACTTGTCTTTTCTCCTATCCATGATTTTGGACCTACACACAAGGAAACAAGTACCTTTCTCAAATTTATTAGAAGAAACAAAAGATAAGCATGAAATAACTACTTTAACTAATTATCAAGCAAGTTAGAACCTTAATAAAACATTGAAAGAGATCAATCATTGAACATTAACATGGATTTTGGGGGAGGGAAAGAAGACAGATCTCCATTTTAATTAGAATGAAACAATGGTACACAAAGATATATGTGATCCATGTCAACACCTTTTGCAACTGTCATATGAATTCCTCCATCCTTGGGCCACTCAAGACCGCTTCAGGACTTTGAAAATCCTTTCCACGCAAGAATGAGGAAAATTGGGATGTCTTAGGCCTCAAATCAGGAAAGGGAGAAACTAATCGAGGAATAGGGGCTCCCTGAGGGCTGAAAGTAAAAAAAAACACAAGGAGACAACAAGCAAAGATATTTCTAGAAAGAGGATAAAATTGTTATTGTATCAATGCTCTTAGCCATTCCTTCCATTAGGCCTCATTTTATACCAATTCAAGTTTGTTGATTATGGTTTGAAATATTTAATGTTTTCCTTATAGATTGTTATATTGCATTGATATCATGTTGTTCTTAAGAGGGGATGCTATTGATTTTTTGACAAAGTAAACCTAACTTGAGATGTCCAGTTGTTTGATAGACTAGGATTTGTTGTTAAGATTGACTAGATTGTGTTTGGTTGAGTTTTTTACTAATGAGTGTTGGGGTATGTAGAGAATAGTTGACCTATTGTTACAAACTAAAGTGTAGTTAAATAGAAGTGTTGATTTTTAATTATAGAGGATACTGACAGATGATTACTAGATCTCCCGAGATCCTTCTTTGACAAAGGTTGTTTATGCGATGGACATAGATTGGTTTCTGATGATGTATTATTGTTTTGTTGTCTATTCGACTAATCATCTGGGACTATTTGGACAATATATTTTTGGAACTTGGAAATTGTTCTAATATTGTTAGCATATGTTATTGCTTATGTTAGGGACCTAACCTCCCTAACCCCTCACCTAGGTAGAATAATGTATTTTCTATGTAATAAAGGCCGACATTAGTTTATAAGGCCTATTTAATAAATGAGAACAAGTCAATGTAAGAAGACCTAATATAATCTTTCTCTTCTAGAAATATCTTCCACTCGAAGGTTCTTTAGAAGATAGAATTAGTATAAATAAGAGTAGGAGGCATGAGAAGTCTTTGTCTTGAGAATTATTGTAATAGAGCATTGCTCTGTTGGAGGTTTCCCCCTCGAAGAGACAAGTGAACATTATTTCCTATCAACAAAGGTATTATTTTGGTGTTTTGGTTTCATATCTTATGTTGTTCCATTGTTATTATCTGTAGTATTCATGTTTTCTGCTATTATAATAGATCTGGTACCTTACAAGTGGTATTAGAGCACTTTCCTTGGTAGGAATTGTGGGTTAAATTTTTTCAGGGTAGAGACGTATTCTGACATCTTAAAACTACAGAGATTTATTGTTCAACGCATAAATCTACGGTCGAGGAAACATACACGTAGGAAATACAAGAGGTACTTAATCTCACATTGTTGTAACCCCTATTGGTACCCCTTCGAGTGATAGTGCATCAGACAACACCTGTATATGGAATGGACTAGGTATCATGAGCCCTCCATATATCAACTGATCGACTGCCTAACTACTATAATTCCATCGAGAAAAACACTTGGGAAGATGCTCTCTAGTACCTGGGAAATTGGGTAGTACAGCTAAGGGTACGGTCTAGCCTCCTTTGTTGGTGCCCTGAGATATTGGGTTGAGTACTATTGTTTGATCCTGCACATATATCAGAGAGCTATAGCATAGGGAAAACCCTTGTCTGTAGAAAACCTAAACACCCTAAGCCTTGGGATGAAAATAGAGCAGAAAAGGAACAAACAAGATCTATTGTCCTACAACCTTTCCTCCTACATTCAGGGTGCAAAATTCCTACATTTCTTCCTCTTAAGAATTTGGACATTTTTCCACTGAAGTATTATTCAGATTGGAGTATAACTCCGTAGGACTTAAAAAAAATAGTGGTCTCATTGGCACCTTTATTCGGGACCTATCCCATTGGATTCCTCTCCTCACCCTGAACGCAGTGGTACCTTTCATTTTTAATATTTTTTTCCCAATGGACACGACGCCCTTATTTTCAACCTATCCCATTGTATTCTCCTTTTCTCCTTGATCATTTTGGTACCTATCACTTATAATTCCTTCTTTTGTGTGGTCCCACCCACCCATTTCCCCTTACAGGCATCCCTCATATCCAAATGGCCAACACTCGCAACTAATACCTGCAAACTTCCATCACTCAGAACAAGGACTCCCTCCAACAAGTGACTTCTGATCTTTCTTCCACAAATTTCCATCTTAAAAAATTTCAGGACCAATTCCAGCAACAATTTGACACCATGAATGCCAAATTCATGGGTGAATTTTCCACCCTCCGGTCTACTATCAACCAGTTGTTGAACCACCCCCAGGTCCCTTCCTCCTCGAAACAACCATCCCACTTATATGGTGTTGGTTGGACAGTTGGTTTTAATTGATTTCAACCCTTGGATAGTGATGTTGGAGATTGATGTCAACCCTTAGAGATTTATTTCAACCCTTGGAGAAGTTCGACAATGAAGTCCGGGAGCACAAAGTTATGTGTAAGGGACCCGCGTCTCATTGAGGTATAAAGGCATGAAGATCAGTAAATATGCAGGTAAGACTATCATGGATGGATAGTACACATCATTTCATTTCCAGTGATGCGTGGTACGTCACATAGTACCTCACAGTTACGGAGATATGGCCTTGAGAAGTTGGAGAACCCCTTAGTGTAATGCCCCATATTTTGACCTTAGGTAGTTAGAACATTGTTGTTTAACCAATCTTGATAGTTCAAAGTTTAGCATTTGTTTGGAGTCAGTTAGACTTTGTTAGACATTGAGATGTGTACCTCTAGGCCTATTTGTATGT
>SNQJ01S0003706.1:327473-367665 GCA_010110895.2 Picea sitchensis | reverse complement strand
TTTTGTGTATGTGGCACATTATGGAGATCAAAGAATTGCTCCATCTGAAGTATCCATGTGATTGGGTCCTTGCCATCAAACTTCCTCATGTCAATCTTAGGAACGTGGTTGGTCTTCAACCCAAAGTTGGAGTTTCTCCATTCGTAATTCACCTTCCTTGTGTCCACATCATGAATTTCATGGGATGCATTTTCACTTTCAGGTGTCTTATCTGCTACGAAATTTTTCAATACTTCCATGATCTTAGCTTCCATTGAATCCATCTTAGTATCCAACTTAGCTTCCATTGAATCCATCTTAGTATCCAACTTGGATTCCATTGAATCCATCTTAGCTTGTAGTTAATTTATGTCCCTACACATTTCTTCACCTTCATCAAGAGTCCAAGTAGGATTTTTTGGAGGCTTATTTGGTGTAGAAGTTCCCTTTTTGGGTGGCACGTTGGCCAAGTATCACTTTTGAACCTTGATTTTGAGGTGGTTCTGCTAGACAATATTTCTTCTGTTGTATCTCCCAATTTTTGGACCTTATGGGTATGAAACTTTATCTTATGTATTTCTCTTATATTTATTCTCTTCAATGCCATAGGTCTGATCAAAATTGGATGTCCCAAGTGGAATTTACGATAACTTCCCCACAACTTGCTGATTTTTGGCCTTTCCAGGAGATCTCACTTGTATAGTGTGCCCCACACAAAATAATTGATATAAAATTCTAAAACTCGCACCCAAAATACTACAGACTGTCCACGATCTAATGCAACCAGTCCCACACAATTTGGATACTCTAGGAACAAGTTATGATTGTTTTACCTGGAACACCTTCTTGAGACTAGCCAATAGGACTAGTCAGATACCCTATCTTACATAGGGTGTATCTACAAATTTAAGATGACCCAGAATATGAACATTTTACCACAGATAAATCACTAATTTCTGTAAATTTCCTCTATAGTTTAGGGTCTGAAACGTTACAGAAAACTTTTTATAGCGAAAATTCTGCAAAGACTCATTTCAGGATGATTCCAGAACCCTATATTGTACAGGCTATATCTCTGAAAGTGTAAGGCCTCGGGAGCTAAGTTTTGAACCCAACGTACCTTGATCCGTCTGCTAAATACCCTCCAAGCCGTTCCTTCTGAAACATTGTAGAAAATAAGTTATAGGGAAAATTCCATGGTGTCTCAGATGTAGCAGTGAAACCCCAAGACCTTGAGCTCTGATACAATATGTTAAGAACCAAACATCAATATAGCATAGAAAAACCTCAGGAAAAGTACTCAACACCATAAAAAAGAGATAATTTCAGATAATAATCCTCTTCGAGGGGGCAACCTCCTTTTAACCCACTTAAATGTTCAAGTACAAGATGATTCAAAATGAAAATGCCTCCTTGGTATATATAGGAGACTAGGAGGTATAATTACAACTAATGGCCTAAAGCTGACATAAATAAAATAACATTACTAATCTAATATGCCCCAATTAAGGGGTAATGGGCCAATATTAGGGCTTAACATATTGTAACATCATTAGATAGTCAGAAGCAGCATTAGTGTATGAAGAGCATAGAGAAGAAGCAGAGAGCTCTGTAAGAACACCCATGTATAGATATTTGGATTAAGAGAAAGAGGTTGATTCAAATTCATGGTTTCGTGTTTGTTCTCTGTGTATTGATGTTGAATGATATGCTCATGAATGTTTGCTCTCTGTTATACATTTCCTTTATATGTTGTGTATATGATCTCATGTTTTGAGTTTGAAGTCTGAAAGGGAGTAGGAATGAGTTTCAATTGTTTCTCTATCTGAACAAGGGTTCCTACAAGGAGTGCAGTTGAATTGTCCACAAGGAGTGCATTGAAAAAGGATTTAGATAGGGTATCTTTTGTTATCATTCGTTCCGAAGTGATAATTGGGCATAGGAGTCGTGCAAGGAGTGCACAGGTTGAGTGAAGTCTCAGGGTTGTGGACCTGAGTGAAGCATTGAGAGACTGCTGCAGTAGGTGTGCGCAGGGTTGACAGAAATTCAACACTTGGAAGTGTCTGAAGGTTGCCGCAAGGAGTGCACACAAGAGTCTTCTCTAAGACTCAAAGTTATAAGGAAGCTCAGGAAGGATAAATCCTTACAACCGTTGAAAGGGTTGCATAGAAGTTGTACCTGGAAGAATTAAGAAGGCGTAGTAAGTTTGCGCCACAGGTGGACAATTTTGTGGAGGAACACTTAGTTATTCACAAAAATCACCAAGGAGGAACGGACGGTCGGTATTCTTTGAGGAGGATTCACGAGGTTCCGTGAGCCGTCAGATCTCACAGAGAAGCAAGGGAGTTACTGTGAAAGTGTTGAAAGGTTCTAATCTTAGGAGGGGCAGGACCATAGATCTGAGCCATAAGGGCCATTGGATTTACATGTGGATACTTATATCGAGGTTTTGTGGGTGGAAGTCCCATAAATTTTGCAACGGGAATCGCGAAATCATGAAACGCGATATCCTGAAAGCCAAGAGGATTTGTGTGGGCCACGGAGGAGTCAGCAAGTGGACAGGTGGCATGCCATTTCAGAGTTTCATGGGGTGAAATACCAAACTCAATGCATTAGGATTCGCAATATTGCGAAGTCCGAAGTGCCGATGAAGTGAAGAAGCATTGAAAAGTCAAAGCTCGCGAGTGTATCGGAGTTTCGGCAAATCGGGAATCGGGAGTCGGGGAAACAAGTTTCTCGACATCGCGATATCTGAAATCACGATAAGGAAAATCCCGAAAGGGAAAGAGAAGGGTCAGTGTTGACTGTTTCGGGTTTCGGGGATTCGAGAGACCAACGCTTGACCACTGGATTCGTGAGGTTGCGAAGTCGGATCCCCAAGTGTAAAGAGGGGATCCTGTGAGAGTTTGTTGTGGGTGCAGATTTCCCGATAGGGAAATAGAAGAGCCATTTAGAGTTCTTCAGGCCATGGAAAAAGGAAATATCTTGTGAGCACGTGGACCTTCCAACCTATGGGTTGAGAGGTTGCGGGTGCGTGCGTCAGTTTGGTATCAGAGCACAAAAAGGTTCTTTGCTTTCTGTAGCAGAGAAGAAAGAAGAGTTCACCATGCCGCCAAGGAGAAGGGATGGGAAAACACCCGATCCACCAGAGGATAGGGAAATTCTGAGGAGAAGAGGCAGGTAGATGAAAGATCCAGCTATGGAGAGAGAAATGTGTGATCTACGAGCTAGACTCAAAGACATGGAGATAGCACAAAGACGTATAGTCAGTGCGGGGGATCTTAGTGATTCCGAGAGTGAAAATGAGGTTGACCATGAAGAAGAAGTTGCAGCCGAAGATGCATCAAACGAATGTTTGATCAGATTTATTGCAAGAATGGGTGCAAGATGCATCAAACGAACGTTTGATTAGAGCTATAGACACATACTTCGAATATGAAGATGTCGAAGAGGACAAGAAAGTCAAGCATGTTGTCACAAGATTGAAGGGACATGCAGCATTGTGGTGGGATGAACTACAAGCTGACAGACGCTGCAAGGGCAAGCAGAAGATCAAGATATGGGATAGAATGATCGTGAAGATGAAGGAAAAATTTATCCCCAGAGATTATCAAATTACTTTGTTCAGGAGGATGCAGAACCTGAGACAGAAGATGATGACAGTGAAAGAATACACTGAAGAATTCTATAAGTTGAACATCAGGGCAGGTCATCAGGAGAGAGATGATGAAAAAGTTTCCAGATACATGAATGGCCTAAGATATGATATTCAGGATGAGATGAGCATGGTAACCATCTAAACGGTGGAAGATGCTTATCAGATGGCTCTGAAAGCGGAAGAGAAGTTGAGCCGAAAGAAGGGTCAAAAAGGTCGAGGCAGAAGTCAGCCCAGAGGCAAATTAGTTGCCCAGGACAAATATCAGAAGCCTAAGGAGGACTGGAAGAAACCTTAGACTTGAACTGAGAGAGGTGGAACCTCACAGCAAGGCCAATATGCTGAACAAAGAGGGAAGCATACTGAGCAGAGAGGAGATTATGCTGATAACAATACTTTTCCTCATACTAGAGGTAGAGGAAGAAGAAGAGGTGGAGTAATAACATGCTTCACATGTGGAAAGAATGGGCACAAGTCTTACGAGTGTCCAGATAAAAAGAAGGAGAGTGGATAATCTCACATCGCCGAAGCACAGAGGCGGGATGTTGAGGCAGAAGACGTTGAAGGCGGAAGATCGTTGATGATGCGGAAATTTCTTTTGACACCAGAGAAGGAGGTGGAGAATTCAGTCCAAAGGGCCAGACTTTTCAGGACTTCTTGCAAGACCAAGGATAGGGTATGCAAGGTCATTGTGGATAGTGGTAGCACGGATAATCTCATTTCTATGGAGATGGTAGAAAATTTGTAGCTAGAGACGACTGATCATCCAAGCCCATACAAAGTTTCGTGGCTACAAAAAGTACATCAGGTAGCTGTCACTAAACAATGTTTAGTTGAATTTAAGATAGGAGGATATAATGATAAGATATTATGTGATGTCATTCCTATGGATGTTTGTCATCTATTGCTGGGTAGACCATGGAAATATGACAGGAATGTGATTCATGATGGGAGAATGAAAACATACACCCTAGAGAAGAATGGGAGGACTCACATGTTGCTTCCAATCAAGGATAAGGAGGTGAAACTGGAAGTAAGCAACACAGTACTTCTCATGAGTGGGAAGGAACTTCTTACAGAGGTCAAGAAGAAGGAAGAACCATAATTCATAGTGGTCAGAAAACCTAGAATTGTTTTAACCAACACGAGAATGGATGATTTACCAGAAGAAGTTCAGGAACTGTTGGAAGAGTTCGCTGACATAGTAGTGGACAAATTACCTCATTCATTGCCACCGATTAGAAGTGTGAGTCATCATATTGATCTCATACCAAAAGCCAGTTTGCCAAAAAAATCCGCGTACAGATTGACGCTACAAGAGAATGAAGAGGTTAAAAGGCAAGTCCAGGATTTATTGGATAAAGGTTTGGTCAGGGAAAGCTTGAGTCCATATGTTGTTCCAACAGTACTCAATCCGAAGAAAGACGGAGGCTGGAGGATGTGTACTAACTCGAGGGAGATTAACAAGATAACCATTAGGTACAGATTTCCATTGCTGAGGATGGATGATCTGATGGATTGCTTGAGTGGAGCAAAGTATTTTTTAAAAATTGATTTGAAAAGTGGTTATCATCAAATCAGCATGAGAGAAGGTGATGAGTGCAAGACAGCATTCAAAACCAACGAAGGGTTGTATGAATGGCTTGTTATGCCATTTGGCTTAACAAATGTGCCAAGTACCTTCATGAGGTTGATGAATGAAGTCCTGAGGGAGTTCATCGGAAAATTTGTCATTGTGTACTTGGATGACATACTGGTTTACAGTAAAACAGTGGCAGAGCATCTGAAGCATTTGGCTACAGTGATGCAGAGGTTACAGCAGGAGAAGGTGTTGATAAATATGAAGAAGTCCTCATTCATGAAGACATAGCTCATTTATTTGGGATTTGTTATTTTGGCAAATGACTTGAGGATGGATCCAGATAAGGTGGAGGTAATCAAGAATTGGCCATCATCGAAGAATGTTTTTTAGGTGAGAAGTTTTCACGAATTAGCTAGTTTCTACCGAATATTCATCAGGAATTTCAGTGGAATTAGCGCAGCGATGATGGACATAGTGAAGAAAAGACACAAATATTTTCACTGGACTGAAGAGGCTGAGAAGATTTTTAATCTATTGAAGAGGAAGATTATAGAACAACCAGTTATGGTGTTGCCAGATTTCCAAAAGACATTTTAGGTGAAATGCGATGCAAGCAGATTTGCAATCAGGGCAGTCTTGAGTCAGGAAGACAGGCCGATAGCATACTTCAATGAGAAGTTGAATGAAGCGAAGGTGAAATACTCCACATATGATAAGGAGTTTTATGCTATCATTCAGGCACTCAAGAAATGGAGACATTACTTGATCCCGAAGGAGTTTGTCTTATACAGTGACAATCATGCATTGTAGTTTGTGACTCAACAAGAAAAGTTGAATCAGAAACATGTCAAATGGGTTGAGTATATGCAGAATTTCACTTTTGTGATTAAACATATTTCTGGTACTGCTAACAAAGTTGTTGATGCTTTGAGCAGGAAGTGTTTGTTGTTGCAGGAATTCAAAGTCAAAACGTTGGGTTTTGATGATCTCAGGAACATGTACACAGATGATCAGGATTTTACGGAGGCGTATGAAGCAACTGAGAATCCAATTCTCAGAGATGAAAGCTAATGGATAGACTACATGATCCAGGAAGTATTATTGTTTAAGGGTAATCAGTTGTGTATTCCAAAATGCTCCATGAGGGGGAATTTGTTGAAAGAGAAACACAATGGAGGATTGGCAGGACACTTTGGTCACGACAAGACGTTCGCAAAGCTAAATGAGTCATATTTTTGGCCGGGAATGCGAGCAGATGTCAAGAGATTCGTGGACAGATGCAGAATTTGCCAACATTCGAAGGGAAGGAAACAAAATGCGGGGTTTTATCAACCATTGCCCATACCAGAAAGGCCATGGGATGCAGTTAGCATGGATTTTGTATTGGGGTTGCCAAGAACACAAAGAGGTTTTGATTCAATCTTTGTGGTGGTAGATAGATTTTCCAAGATGGCACACTTTATTCCGTGTCAGAAGACCAGTGACGCAACTCACATTGCGAATCTGTTTTTCAAATAAATCATTCGACTTCATGGCTTACCAAGAAGCATAGTTTCGGATCGGGACACAAAGTTCATAGGGAAATTTTGGAGGACCTTATGGAAGAAGCTGGGGACTAACTTGTCATTCAGTTCAGCTTATCATCCTCAGACGGATGGAAAAACAGAAGTGGTGAACAGAAGTCTGGGAGACTTGCTGAGAAGCTTGGTGACAGAACACAAGAGCCAGTGGGACAACATATTACGACAGGCAGAATTTGCTTATAACGACTCAGTTAACAGAAGCACAGGGCAGAGTCCATTTCAAGTTGTCTATGGCATGCAGTCGAGGGGAATTTCTGAACTGAGGGATTCAGAACAGACTGCGATTAGGAGCACTAGTGCAGAAGAATTCGCAGAGGCGATGAAGGAACTTCACAACTAGGTGAAGGAGCGTTTGCAGAAATCAAACTAGGAGTATAAGCGTAGAGCAGATCAACATAGAAGACAACTTAAATTTGAGGTTGGTGATTTGGTTCTGGCACATTTAAGAAAGGAAAGGTTCCCGAGAGGAACATATAATAAATTGAAGATGAAGAAAATCGGACCGTGTAGGGTCTTGAAGAAATTTGGGACAAATGCTTACGAGATTGAATTACCCGATGGGATCAGAATTTCTTCGATATTCAATATCTCATATTTGTACCCATATAAAGTTGAGGAGACAGGGACTAGAAATGAGCAACCAGTGATCCAGTGGACAAAGCAGATGCTAGTTGCATAAAAAGCGCAGATGTAGCGCATATTGGACAAAAGAGTGAGCAAGAGGACCAGGCGAAAGCAATATTTTGGATATTTGGTCAAATGGAAGAACCATCCAGTTAAATATGCCAGCTGGGAGAACAAAGCAGAGATCCAGAAGCATGGACAGACCATATAAGAGCTCATGGAAAGGAGCCCATGAAAATTTTCAAGCCAGGGAGTATGATGCAGGAGCATCTCAAGCGAGCCAACGCGGAGACAACGGACAGCTGGACAAGCCCAGTGAAAATTTTGAATTTCTCTTGGATTTGATGTGCGAGAATAAATGTGGCAATTTAATGAAGGTGCACTTGTAAAATGTAAATGGACCTTGAGCAATTTTCTCTCGTCCTTAGTAGGTAGAAGGCATTTATAGTAATTAATGCAAGTAGGTAGAATTGAATGTGTAGATTAGATAGTTTTAGAGCGCAAGAGGGAAACGGGATATAGACACCCTCATTGTGTATTGTAACATCATTATATAGTCAAAAGTAGCATTAGTGTATGAAGAGCATATAGAAGAATCAGAGAGCTCTGTAAGAACACCCATGTACAGATATTTGGATTAATAGAAAGAGGTTGATTCAAATTCATGGTTTCGTGTTTGTTCTCTGTGTATTGGTGTTGAATGATATGCTCATGAATGTTTTCTCCCTGTTATACATTTGCTTTATATGTTGTGTATATGATTTCATGTTTTGAGTTTGAAGTTTGAAAGGGAGTAGGAATGAGTTTCAATTGTTTCTCTATCTGAACAAGGGTTCCTGCAAGGAGTGCAGTCGAATTTTTCGCAAGGAGTACGTTGACAAAGGATTCAGATAGGGTAGCTTTTGTTCTCATTCATTTCGAAGTGCAGATTGGGCACAGGAGCCGTGCAAGGAGTGCACAGGCTGACTAATGTCTCAGGGTTGTGGACCTAAGTGAAGCATTGAGAGACTGCTGTTGCAGGTGTACACAGGGTCGAAGGAAATTTAGCACTTGGAAGTGTCTGAAGGTTGCTGCAAGGAGTGCACGCAAGAGTCTTCTCTAAGACTCAGAGTTATAAGGAAGCTTAGAAAGAATAAAGCCTTAAAACCGCTAAAAGGGTTGCACAGAAGTTGTACCTGGAAGAATTAAGAAGGCGTCGTAAGTTTGCGCCATAGGTGGACAAGTTTGTGGAGGAACACTTAGTTATTCACAGAAATCGCCAAGGAGGAACAGACGGTCAATATTCTCTGAGGAGGATTCGCGAGGTTCCGTGAGCCGTCATATCTCACAGAGAAGCAGGGGAGTTACTGTGAAAGCGTCGAAAGGTTCTAAGCTCAGGAGGGGTAGGACCATAGATCCGAGCCATAAGGGCCATTGGATCTACACGTGGATACTTGTATCGGGGTTTTGTGGGTGGAAGTCCCGTAAATGTTGCAACGGGAATCGCGAAATGACGAAACGCGATATCCCGAAAGCCAAGAGGATTTTTGTGGGCCACGGAGGAGTCAGCGAGTGGACAGGTGGCACGCCATTTCAGAGTTTCGTGGGGTGAAATCCTGAACTCAATGCATTAGGATTCACAATATTGTGAAGTCCAAAGTGCCGATGAAGTGAAGAAGCGTTGAAAATTCAAAGCTCGCGAGTGTATCAGAGTTTCAGCAAATCGGGAATCGGGAGTCGGGGAAACAAGTTTCTTGACATCGCGATCATCGAAATCGCAATAAGGAAAACCCCGAAAGGGAAAGAGAAGGGTCGACATTGATTGTTTCAGGTTTCGGGGATTCGAGAGACCAACGCTTGACCACTGGATTCGTGAGGTTACGAAGTCCGATCCCCAAGTGTAAAGAGGGGATCCCGTGAGAGTTTGTTGTGGGTGCAGATTTCCCGATAGGGAAATAGAAGAGCCATTTAGAGTTCTTCAGGCCATGGAAAAAGGAAAGATCCTGTGAGCACGCGGACCTTCCGACCTGTGGGATCAGAGGTTGCAGGCGCATGCATCAGGAGGGCACACTTGGGGTTAGAGATCTAGTGATTTAAGGTCAGTTTTATCATCTACAACGAGAGAAAATACTCATGTGATTTATCCATCACCTTCCCTACATGATTACAACCATTTCATGAAGTTTGGGGGGTAGATCTAATCCATGTGAATTTCTAGGGTGCGCTACAGCTAGTGAGGGCGCAACTCAGTTAGGAGATTTAGTGTTTTGGAGGAAGGAAAGAGATTGATTTTGTATATATTCTGCATGCATATATTAGAAGCTCAGGGAAGCCAATATATCCCCTTTCTATTATATCTTGGAGGTGTTATCAGCCACATTTTCCACTCTCCTATATCTTTTCCAGATCTTCTCTTCTCTTGTACTGAGGTCAGCTATATATATTAGATAAAAAAAAATCTAAGTTTGTGGCTATGCTTGTTGTTGTTACTATGTGTTTAATTTTTGTTTAAATATCAAGTCTATCATTGCAAACTATTTATTCTATCAAATTCACAATAAACCCAAACACAAGCTCAATGAAGCTACAAGTGCGAATTGTTTGACAAAACCCTTCAACCAGAAACCATTAAAACTGAAAAATTCCACATAGATCCACTTTGAGATATTATTGTGGTATCATATCTTTGAATCCTGCCAACCTGTGTGGATTTGATGATGAGAGGGTACATCAGGAAGAAGAAGGATAAAGGTATTGAGGAGCCAGAACATAGATGGGGGAAAGACCGAAAACAGGATATGGTAATGGTAAGGAGGTGCCAATTTAATTGGCATGAATAATGTTAGCGTAAGAAGTCACTCCTGGATTGCTTGCAGGAGAAGAGCCCAATGCCCATCAGTTTTATGTCACGATAGTTTGTAATGGGTGATCAAATGGGTAGAGACTCAGGAAGATATCACTCTAACTCAGGGACTGGGTCTGGTATGTAAGGAACAAAGGAGGTCTTCGTCTAACTTCAATCAACAAGTTGATTAAAAGATGAACAGGTGGAAGACTTTGTAAGAAGAGTGAGCAAACCACCTCGAGCAACAGGCCTTTCGGTAGTTTGTAGAAGAAAAGCTCTGAATGCAAGATCCTCTTGGTTTAGGGCTTCAGGAAACTAAAAGGGGCACTTGACTGGATCCTCCAATTCCAAGTCATTCAGCGCTAAGAAAGTTACAGAGACCGATTAGAAACAATGCAACTGTTACAGTGATCCAACCTACATCATCCTATAACAGTTACAACTCGACTGGATCCTCCAATTCTGAGCTGCTCTAATACAGTGTAAACAGAGATGTGAAAGAAACTGACATTCATAAGGCAAGAAATCTCAAAAGTCCACACATAACCAGGAATAACAGTGCTTCATTAAAGATTTACAACTGGGAGCCTTGCTCAACCATCGATGGATTACAAAATACAAAGATTGAGTCTATATACTCAGAAAAATTCGCCTAACGGAGGTGTGCTCAGTCATCCAAGGCCCGGTGTCCCTTCAACCGAATTCGGACGGATATTCTTCATTAGATGCCACCTTAACTGCGCATGGCTCCTGTAAGGGGATTAGTTGAGCCATTAAGAGCCGAGTTAGTGTGTGCATACCTCCTCTGGCTAGTCGAGGACTCAGCATGGCTTCTTTGGAAAAATTGGTACACAGGACCCTCTCGAGCAGACCATTTTCTAGACCCTCCATACCTTACACTTAATGAACGAGGAGAGGTTTCAACCACCCCCTCCCACCTTCATTTACTCCAAGCAAGAAACAGGATTGAGATCGGATCCGATGGCACCTGGAGGTCGTGATGGGCCTCTCTGTGACTGAAACACGACGCCTTTGGCCCCTTTTGCACAACCCCTTTATTTTCCGGTGATCACGGGTTGTGACCCTGCGCTTACTCTTAAAGGCACTTTCAACATTCGTGAATAGGAAGGAGTTAATCCTTGCTTATCACAATCACAATGAGCGAAATGCCGAGATGGATTAATTGGGTGCCACGCGTCCCCTTAGATCTGACGGTCCTGAACTCACTCGGTGATGCTGTGGGCCCAGGTCCTGGACACTCCCGGCACCTCGTGCATCGGGAATATGATAGAGCTGCTCCTTGCAGCTCGAAATCATGATGGGCGAAACGACGAGGATCCTAATCACGTGCCCGGTGTTTCCTGTGGATCGACGGCTGAGATTTCTCCGTGATATTGTGGGCCCAACTTTGAGCGCTTTCGGAGCTTCGTGGTTTGATGTTTCGAGATGTAGAATGACATGGAACTCTCGCCCTTCGAACTCCTGAATGTCGAAATGCCGACGTGGCTAGATCTTGTTCCACGCATCCTTTGGGATGGACGGCTGCCATCCATTCCTGCACATAATATGGGCGCTATCCATTGTGATAATCTCGGTGCAACTCCTCTAACCATGATTTCCTGCCATCCGTCGATCTGCTCTTATGGATGAATCTGGACCGTCGATAATATAATTTCGCCCGCTTACTCACTTGGAAGTTTGAAATAAGATTTTTCCGTGCTGCGCTGGGGCGCTTCTCATGTAACTTGCAGACTTGAATACTCTTGTGCCCCGGACAAGAAATGTTACTAACATTAGGCTCCATGGGGGATAGAGTCATCCCTGTGATGCTCTAAGGACTCATTTTGGAGCTCCAGTGCCTTCCTGTTGGGCTATGGGGTCATTCATTTTCCTGTTGGACGAAAAGAAAAAACAATATTTACAACCGCGAAAGAGCCATGTGCGGCTCAAGAGAAAAATATTTTTACGAAATGCCCATTCATAGGGCCATTGAAAACTTCCTGGTCCTTTAAATCCCATACCCTGTAGGTGTTATTCGAGAATACTTCGGATACTTTGAAAGGCCCGATCCACAGGGCTTTGAATTTTCCATGCTTGCTTTTATCTTGCTTAGGAGCATCCCATTTCAGTACCAGGTCTCCTATCTGAAACTCTTCCTTCTTGGCCTTCTTATCAAAAACCTGCTTGATCCTTTGCTGATGGTCCTGAATTCTGTCCATTACCTGCTCCCTAGCCTACTGGACCTCCACTAGCTGATGAATCCTTCTGATCATGTCATCAGGCTCCTCCTGATGATCCTGGAGGAATTTTGCTACAAGAATGGCTAGATGAGAAGGAAAAATAGCCTCTGATCCATAGACTAATTGGAAAGGAGAGACGCCTATAGATCTCTTTGTGGTCACTTGATCGGCCCATAGAGAAAATTTCAATCTTGAATGCCAGTCTTTCTTGTTGTCTTCCAATAGCCTTTTGATGATCCTTATCAGGATTTTGTTGGAGGATTCTACTAAACCGTTGCCCTGGGGATAATATGGGGTGGAGTGAATCAGTTTGATCCTGAATTGCCCACATAACTTGGCTAACGACTCAGCCTTGAAAGAGGCAGTGTTATCAGTGACAGCTTACTTGGGCAGCTAAATCTTGTGATGAGGTCCTCCAGGAATCCAATGATTACCTTGTGGAAAGCATTCCTGGTGGGGATAGCTTCAATCCACTTGGTAAATAAATATGTAGCAGTCAGGATCCATCTGTGTTGCCCACTGGAAGCGAGGTGAATTTCTCCAATGAAATCCAAGCCCCATTGCTGGAAAGGTCCTGAAACAACCACCGGATTTAACAACAATGACTTGAGCTGTTGTTTTCTTGCAAATCTTTGACATTTGGTGCAAGCTCGGACCCTTCTGTAGACATCTGTGAATACGGTGGGCCAGTAGTATCCAGCCCTGAGGATTTTGTAGGCTGTGGTTTTCTAGAAATGATGCCCTCCGCATAGGCTGTCGTGAAATTCAACCATGATCCTGTCAGCCTCTTGTGGATCTACACATTTCAAAAGCAACCCCAGGGGGTCTTTCCAATACAAAACCTGATCGACAAGGCAGTATCTAACTGCTTAGAGCTTCAGAGCCTTTGCCTTGTTTCTTTGCAGGCCGTCTGGAGGCCGCAACTCTTGCAGAAAATATATGACATCCTTATACCAGGGACATCGAGCCAATGGGGGATCCCTTTGAGGTTCTATTTCAGACAGCCGACCTTGCTGAATTCCTGAGCATTCATTGATGAAATTTATTCCCAAAGCTTGGAAATTGGCTTCAGCCAATAGCTTGGCTAAACCCTGACCTTTGATCAATTTGGTAGGCTTTATTTCCAGGTCAAATTCTAGAATCCTGGCTGTCCACTTACTCCTTCTCCTGTCTATGTCAGGCTGAATAAGAATGTCTTTAATAGCAGTTGAGGGGACATAAGCGATGATTTTTGATAGCAGGATATAGATTCTAAATTCCTTGAGAGTCTTTACTAGGGCATAGGCCTGCTTCTCCATAGTGTCATACCTGATTTCGGCATCTCTCAATGCTCGGCTGAAATAGGCAATAGGATTCTCTAGCCCAACCTTGTTTGTTTGTAATAAAACAATAGCCACCGTGTCAGGTGAAGCAAAGGAGAAAATAACGAAATCCTTCGAGTAGTCGGGACTGATAAGCACAGGGGCTTCAGTCAGGGCCTTCTTTATTTTCTCAAAGGAATGTTGTGATTCAGAAGTCCACCTTACTTCATTTCCTTTCCTTAACATGGTTGTTATAAGTTTTATCTCCTCAGCAAAGTTAGGCACAAACCTCCTCAGAAAATTAATCTTACCAAGGAAAGATTGGACCTCCTTCTTGGACCTCGGGATTGATAAGGCTTGTATTTCCTTAACTCTACTAGGATCGATCCTAACTCCTTCCACTGATATTATGTGGCCTAGTAACTTTCCCTCTTGCATAGCGAACAGAGATTTCTTGGGGTTTAATGAAATGCCAAAACTCCTGCATCTCAGGAAAACCTTCTTGAGATGACGACAGTGTTCTTTATCAGACTTTGAAAATACTATGATGTCATCCATATAGACAACTATAAATTTATCCTTTTCCCCAATGAAAGCTATGTCCATGGCACGTTGTAACGTTGCCCCTCCATTCATCAGTCCAAAAGGCATCTTGGCATACATGAATGTGCCCCATGGAGTGGTAAATGTCATCTTTTCCCTGTCCTCAGGCAGAACAGAGACTTGATTGTAACCAGAGAAACCATCGATCATGGACATCCTGGATGCTCTTGTTACCCTCTGCAGTATATGTTCCATCTTTGGTAAGGGGTAGTTATCCTTTCGTGAGCTCCTGTTCAGGTTTCTGAAGTCTACACAGAGTCTGATTTCTCCATTCTTTTTCCTTACTAGTACCAAGTTGGCCACCCACTCTGAATATCTCAGTGGTACGATTATCTGGGCCTACAACAGCTTCTTCACTTCCCTCTCCATAATAGGAAGCAGCATAGGATTGATATGTCTTAGCTTCTGCCTAAAAAGCTTTGCCTCACTTTTCAACGAGATCTTATGCTCAATGACATAAGTGTTATATGTTTTGAGATCTTCATAGGTCTAGGAAAACACATCAACAAATTCCCTCAGAAGTCCAGCATATTCAGACCTCTGCTCCTTTGTCAGACTTCTTGACAATTTGACAAACTTGGGCTCACTCTCAGTGCCAATGTTGCATTGAATAGTACCAGCGTCATCCTCTGAGATTTCCCCCTTTAATGACACATCATTTCTATCAAAAAGCCTTTCCAAACGAACCAGTCCCCTTGGAATGTGGTTGTTGGGGAGCTGCACAATGTTACACTTTGCTATTTTACTCAGAAACTTACCCCCATCAGGCTCTTCTTCAGAGACAGAGTCTTGGTCGATATGCATCTCCGAGAATTCTTCGACAGTCTCCAAGAATTTCTTGATATCGAGATCATCCTCGAATACCTTCCAATGTTTAACGTTGTCAGGTATGGAGGGCCTGTATTTTACTTCCACATCATATCTAAATTTGGGCGGCAGGGGTACTTTGAAACTGCTTGTTGATGTAGCCAAGGAATCTGCCACTGTGTTCTTCTTTCTTCAGACAAAAGAAATGTTGAATGCCAAGAAGAAAATATCAACTAGGTCCCATACCTCATTTCTGTAGCTTTTGAGTCGAGTGTGCTTGGCTTGATAAGCATTTCTGATCTGCTGGACCACCAACTCTACATCTTCGAACACTGCTACTTCCTGAATTCCCATTTCCCTTGTGGCTCTTAATCCTAGGACAAGAGCTTCATACTCTGCCACATTGTTGGTAGTTTCAAATTCTAGTTTGTATAACAGAGATATGGTTTCCTGAACATGTGACACAAAAAAAACCCCAGCTCTAGCGCCTTCTCTGGAAAAGGCTCCGTCAAAGAACATATTCCAGACGGGGGTGATAGAGGGAGGAAATTTATAGGAAGTGGTGGGAGGCTTTCTGAGTTTTAGAGGAGGCTTGAGAGCATTAGTGAGTTGTAGTACACTAGAACCTAAATCAGTGTCCAAGGAAAAAATGGGATGGTTGGTAGGATTGGCCTCATCACTGATTATATAGGCCAGTTGGGCTTCCCTGTATAGCCTTCTATGCTCTCCTCCAAACACTGGGATAGTAGCATATGTGAGGTCCATCTGCAAAGTTCCCCCCAGTCTTTTTATCCACGATCTTGATAACAACATACCGAAATTGGGGGGGACATCAACCACTACAATATCCATGACCACACTTTTCATGGGCAGCTGAAACAAGGTCACGACTAGGTCTTTGATAACTCCTAGACATTGAAATTTTCTGGAGTCAAAGGAATAGAGGTCATGATAGGCTCGGGTGACTTCCAGCCCTAACTCTTCCATGACAGTTTTGGGCATGAGGTTGTGAGAAGCCCCTGAATCCATCAAGCAATTGTGCAGTACCTTGTCATGTATGTTCAGGGAAGTGTAGAAGGGAGGGGATGAGTCATTCCTCTCTTCTACCATAGGACCTAGAATAACTGCGGGATTTTCATCTTGCAAATTGATGGAGTCTGTGGGAAGGCATGAGACCTCAGAATGTAAAATATTAGAGAAGCGTTTCTTGAATCCTTTATGTTTAATCAATTCGATTAGGGGCATAGGGATTCTGATCTTTTGAATTTCATGCTCGAAATTAAAAGAAGATGTAAACTTCGGGATTTCTCTTATTTTGGGAACCTGACTCTGGACTATGGGAGAGAGGGTTCAGATATTCTTACCTCTGTGACTATCCGCTATTTCATTAGCAGGCTTCTCTGTTCTAGTGGAGTGCTCAGGAACATCAGGTGCTACTGTATTTTTCTTAGACCTCATATCATACCTGCCTTGGCTACCACTAGCCTTGTCTCCCTTGCTCAGTTCATTTAGCTGACTGTCCATGAGAGACTCCTCATATGCTAATTGAGTGAGATGAGGAAAAGGAGGAGTGTCTCCGAAGCAATGGATTTCAGGATCCAGCTCATCTGTTTCCCCCTCTTCTTCCTCGGCCATAAAATTGTTTTGAAAAGGGGCTTGAATCTTCTGGTCTTCTCTGTCTCTTCCCCTCTCCCTTTGCACAGTCAGGGAAGTAATATTGTTTGGCCTCCTGAAACCTCCTTTGTTTTCGTAATTTTTGGGGCCCTTGTATGCTTGCCTCCCCTCCACCTTCATTCTCTCCATCTCTGCAGACAGAGACTTCACCATCTTGGTCAGTTCATCCACTTGAAAGTGGGGCAGTGATGGGCCAGAAGTTGAGGTTTCCGATATTCCCTTTCTTCTGTCTGCGTCGGCCTTGTTCCTCAGTCTATTAGCTGCTAATACATTGTATTCCACTTCTATGGCCGCATCTTGCATTTGGGCTAAGGAGGTGGCTCTTCTTTCCCTCAATAAAAGATAGAAATTGGGGCCAAACACACTAGCATAAGAAATCTTGGTCGAGGCTTCTAAGGGTTTTATTTTAGTAGGAATTTTATTATACATCTTATTGAATCTTTTGGAGAAGTCAGAGATAGACTCTCCTTCCATCTTCTTCAAAGACCCAAACTCTATCATGTAATACATGAAATCCTTCCTATCTCCCCACTGCCTCAGGAAAACATTATCCAGGGCTTCGATCCCAGCAATAGATACGGGGGCCAATCCTCTAAACCACTTCCTCACCTCACTATCCAGGCTCTGGACGAAGACTCTCATCCAGACATCTTCATTTTCAATGTTCAGGTTGTCTGCATAACTGTAGAAAGTAGCCAAGTGATCTTCCGCAGTTATGTCCCCTTCTCTAGTGAACTTAGGCATATACTTCAAGTAATCTCCAGCAGGGAGAGGATTCATAGGATGGGGTAGGATTAAGGGAGCATATCTGGTAGCAACTATGGCATCCATTCTATTTAGAGGGGGATTAGCACTAGCCATAGGAATATTAGGTGGAGGAGAACTTGGAGGAGAAGGAGTTCACGAACGGGCTACTGGGAAAGAGTCTCGAAGTGGAATGGGAAACAAAAGGGGATTTAAAGAGAAGGCTAACGGGTTCAAATCAGCAGATTCTCCTCTTTCTGTAGGAGTGGTAATAGTAACAAGAGGAGAAGTGGTAAAGATAGGAGTGGGGAAATCTTTTGTAGTCTTGGGTTTACGCCAAGGTACAACTTCAGAGGAGAGGGGAGTGACAAGGATTTCTTCCTCCAATCCCAGACCAGAGGGGGGAAACTCAATAGGAACACTCCCAAAGTTCAGGAAATGGGAAACCTCTAAAGGAGGTCTGTTAAGAAACTAAGAAGGAGAAAATGGAGTTCCTATAGAAGTAGATGGCGGATTACCTGGTTCAGTGGTGGAAGCTTCTTCTTCAGAGGTCTTTCCTTTTCTGAGAACCACCTCTGGATCGGTTTTAGGTGTAGACAGAGGCAGCTGAGGATGGGACCGCTTGTGTCTACCTTTGAAAGCCACAATTAACACAGCAGGTTCACCACAGTGGAGTCATCACAATGGAGTCGCCAGGTGCACAGTAGAAATCTTCAAAGGCTCTGATACCTAATGCACCTTCAGAATCAGAGACTCATTGTCATTCAATCCCGGGGAAAATTTTCAACTTCGTCCCTGGCAGCGGTGCCAGAAATGTTAGTGTCAGAAGTCACTCCTAGATTTCTTGCAGGAGCAGTGCCCAATGCCCATCAGTTTTATGTCATGATAGTTTGTAATGGGTGATCAAATGGGTAGAGACTCAGGAAGATATCACTCTAACTCAGGGACTGGGTCTAGTATGTAAGGAACAAAGGAGGTCTTGGTCTAACTTCAGTCAGCAAGTTGATTAAAAGATGAGCAAGTGGAAGACTTTGTAAGAAGAGTGAGAAAACCACCTCGGGAAACAGGCCTTTCGGTAGTTTGTAGAAGAAAAACTTTGAATGCAAGATCCTCTTGGTTCAGGGCTTCGGGAAACTGAAAGGGGGACTTGACTGGATCCTCCAATTCCAAGTCATTTAGCGCTAAGAAAGTTATAGAGACCAATTAAAAACAATGCATTTGTTACAGTGATCCAACCTACATCATCCTATAATAGTTACAACTTGACTGGATCCTCCAATTCCGAGCTGCTCTAATACAATGTAAACAAAGATGTGAAAGAAACTGACATTCATAAGGCAAGAAATCTCAAAAGTCCACATGTAACCAGGAATAATAGTGCTTCATTAAAGCTTTACAATTGGGAGCCTTGCTCAACCATCGATGGATTACAAAATACAAAGACTGAGTCTATATACTCAGAAAAATTCGCCTAACAAAGGTGTGCTCAGTCATCCAAGGCTTGGTGTCCCTTCAACCGAATTCGGATGGATATTCTTCGTCAGACACCACCTTAACTACGCATGGCTCCTGTAAGGGGATTATTTGAGCCATTAAGAGCCGAGTTAGCGTGTGCATACCTCCTCTGGATAGTCGAGGACTCAGCATGGCTTCTTTGGAAAAATTGGTACACAGGACCCTCTCGAGCAGACCATTTGCCAGACCCTCCATACCTTACACTTAATGAAAGAGGAGAGGTTTCAACCACCCCCTCTCACCTTCATTTACTCCAAGAAATAAACAGGATTGAGATCGGATCTGATGGCACCTGGAGATCGTGATGGGCCTCTCTATGACTGAAACCCGACACCTTTGGCCCTTTTTGCACAACCCCTTTATTTTCCAGTGATCACGAGCTATGACCCTGCGTTTACTCTTAAAGGCACTTTCGGAATTCATGAATAGGAAGGAGTTAATCCTTGCTTATCACAATCACGATGAGTGAAATGCTGAGATGGATTAATTGGGCGCCACGTGTCCCCTTAGATATGATGGTCTTGAACTCACTCGGTGATGTTGTGGGCCCGGGTCCTGGACACTCCTGGCACCTCACGCATCGGGAATATGACGGAGCTGCTCCTTGCGCCTCGAAATCACGATGGGAAAAACGGCGAGGAGCCTAATCGCGCGCCAGGTGTCTCCTGTGGATAGACGGCTGAGATTGCTTCATGATACTGCGGGCCCGACTTTGAGCACTTTCTGAGCTTCGGGGTTCGAGGTTTCGAGATGTAGAATGACATGGAACTCTCGCTCTTCGAACTCCCGAATGTTGAAATGCCGACGTCGCTAGATCTCGCGCCACACGTCCTTTGGGATGGACGATTTCCATCCATTCCTGCACATAATATGGGCGCTATCCATTGTGATAATCTCGACGCAACTCCTCTAACCGCGATTTCCCGCCATCCGTCGATCTTCTCTTATGGATGAATCTGGATCATCGATAATATAATTCTGCCCGCTTACTCGCTTGGAAGTTTGAAACGAGATTTTTCCATGCTGCGCTTGGGCGCTTCTCATGCAACTTGCAGACTTGAATACTCTTGTGCCCTGGACAAGAAATGTTACTAACAAATAACACAGGAACTACAATTTTCCATTGACAAGACACATTTTATCATGCATCACCATTTGGATGAGAGACATGAGTGCTTATCCAGAGGACAGGATGATCTTAAATTAGCCTTGACAACTCTTGAATAGGGACATGAGTGATTGGTTACCATATTGGAAGCAAGGAAGGACATGATTTCACATCTTCTCATGCAAATGGTACATAGAAAGGAACCAAAAAATAATGAAGGGAATAATGGGGCTAGTGGATCTCAGGGAGGAGAGAGGTATCATGCATATATAAGTCACAGGGTTCATACTGAGGGAAAAATTCTATTTGGGGGCGCAACCAATAGGGCCCGAGTGAGTAGTAGAATCACACCCAGGAATTACATGCCATGTTTATTAGACACACAACAATAGGATGCCAATGTGCCAGGGTGCATGGAGATAAAGGACAACTTTGAAGAGTATGAGACGGAGTATGAAACCTTGAGAGAAGGGTTTAGGAGATAGGTGTAGTTAGGAGAGTATTGTGGAATCAAATACAGAGGCAAACCTAGATATTTTCACAGGGGTAATCATGATTTGGGGAGAAAAGCACAAAAAATGGAGATTCCCCCCTTTGATGGAGCATCGAAATCTTCTGGAAATGCATGGGTATAGAAATTGGATGCTTATTTGTAGTTAAACCCTATGATGGATGTAAGACACCTAGATACCAATACGTAACACACCCATGACAGAAACCAGTCCGACCTCCTGGTCATGGATCTCTGATTTTGAAGCCAAACAATTCTCTAGGACCTTGATGGTCTCGTTCTATAGTTAAACACAGAACCTTTCAGTTTCTTGGTGCAGGTTTAAGGGAACACGCGACCTCCCTTTTCACCCTACTGCAAAAATGCAGTGTGTCGGGTGTTAGCTCCTTTTGTTTGATAAGCCCCCTCTTGATGTGACCTTGGCAATGACCATGCAATTGTGAGCACAACCACAAGAGGTTTGGATTCAAACTTCTTTTGGGCCTGCAATGCTCTTACAACCTCCATGTGTCCTCTTGACGAAACCACGGTTTGAATTGCGGTCTACCCTCAATACCTTAAATTCCTCGCAACTCATGTCCCCACAATGCTATGGGGTCGTCGATCTCAAGAACTTGACGATAACGGCTAAATCGACAATTCAGATCTACACCTCTCGGATCTATGAACACATGTCTTACTCAATCAATAGTCCTACCTTTATTCTGAGTGGTTAACCTTTCAACCCAGATCAATGGTCCTATGACCCTCTTCTCAATCGGTGGTCGATATCTCCTCTGGGTCTTTGAACTTCAGAGATCTCAACTCTCAAACCTATTTTCCCAATGGATTTTACCTGGAGTCTAATATCCACTGACGTGTGTCTCACCCAAATCTAACAATCGAGGATTACTTCGGGTATTCACCCAAAACTCATAGATTTACACCACATGTCCTCACACTTAGATCTGACGGCCCAGATCCAATCTCCTCCTGTGTGCTCTTCTAATTGTATGATCATGGATTCCCACTGTCAATATCTCTCATAGAGCACGATCCAACAATCACTACCGCTCCTTCTCTTGAGCTTACAAACTTGAAACAAGTTCCCCTCTTGGACCTCATCACCGCTTCTAAAGGCACTTATCTCTTTTGAGCTTGATTCTTAGGGAATTTAGAATTCCCACATACTCCTATGTTAGTATGATCTTGTTAGATCGACGATCCATGACCTTCCTTGATCCAACGGTCCAGATCACATCGCAACTTCGGGTTTCAAAATTTTAGTTGTGCCAACGTGCAAATCTCCCGATGTGCATATCCCCGATCTCGCCAATCCGAAGGTCAAGGAAGGTTCTGATAGATCCTTAGATATACAGTCCAGATCATGTCACAACTTTGGGTTTCAAGAGTTTAGTCATGCCAACATGTGAACCTCCCGATGTGTGAATCCTTGATCTTGCCAATCCAATGGTCAAGGAGGGTCCCGATAGATCCTTATATCTACGGTTCATATCATGTCGCAACTTCCGGTTTCGGGAGTTTAGTCATGCCAACATGCGAACCTCCCGATGTGAGAATCTCCGATCTCACCAATCCGACGATCAAGGAGGGTCCTGATAGATCCTTAGATCTACGGTCCAGATTAGGTCACAACTTCGGGTTTTGGGAGTTTAGTCGTGCCAACATGCGAACCTCCCGATGTGCAAATCCTCGATCTTTCCAATCTGACAGTCAAGGAGGGTCTCGATAGATCCTTAGATCTATGGTCTAGATCACGTCGCAACTTCAGGTTTTGGGAGTTTGGTTGCGCCAATGTCCAAATCTCTTGATCTGCGATCTTGTGAAGACTGAAGGAGTCAAGGCGTTAACGCCTATGCCCCTTCTTCAAATCTAACGGTCATGACAAACCTTGGATCTTCCCGAATGGATCTCATCTGTTCATCTTCCAAATGAAAGGATATCCTCTTTCGATACTTAAATCTCACTATTCATCCTGAGCTTTGTTGGATCTGAAGAGCTTAAGATTTTTGCGCTCTTTATCTTGAATGTATTGTATTGGAATAATTATTTCATTCACCTCTTACATTCAATTACTCAAATCTAGAACCTAATATGGTCTCGGTCTCTACCCACCTTGCAGAGAATTGGTGCATACATGCATTACCTCACCTGAGCTTAATAGACTCTGTCCTCGTAGTGATTGTGGGGTTCAACCTCCAAAATTAGGGGAGTACTCACTCGACTCTAGGACGGTGAGGAAATTCCCTAGAGAAGTTCTTTCGAGGAATTAAACTAGAACATAAGGAAAATCAAGAAGATGTAAAAATTCTCAAGGAACAAATGCATACTCTTAACTTAGTCATTCAATAAATAAACCATTTACAGGTATATAAATACAAGCATGCATCCATTATTTCCAATTCAAATCACAAGGCATAGAAACACTTATCAAAACCATAAGGTGTGATGCGACTACTGAGAGGGGTGCTTGTTTCCACCCAACCATGGTCTCAGCCACTCCCAATGTATTTATCACTAGCCACCCCCGAGCTTAGGCCATGATTCTTTGAGATTCACTCTCTTTCTTCCATTTCAACGTAATTTAGGGACAAAGTTTACTCTCCTTCTCCCAATACAGGAATAGATAAGGACAAAGGTTACTCTCCTTCTCCTGGCTCAGTCTCTATCCCCTATGATCAAAATTCACTTTTCTCTTTCAATCCTTCCTCGAAACTGAGAGCTTCGGCTCCCGTCTCTACACTCTTTGTAGGTTCCCTCTCCCCCCCCACACCATGCTTCCTTTCTTTCCTTCCTTAGCAAGATTGCGTGTGGCTCTAAATCCCAGTCTGTGGTCAGGTCCAGAAGCCTTACCGATGGGTAGTCTGCGCCATCCCTCATTAACTCTTGAAGAGGTCTTCCCACCTACCAATCTGACTATAATTCATTTCTGGGTCAAAGGGTTGTTCTGATCTGAGCAATAAATTCCAGCATGGTACTAGTTTGGTGCAGGTTAATGCAACCATTCTGGGTCCCTTCCACCACCTTTTTATTATCCATTATGGTCTCTCTTATCACATACCCTTCATAGCAGTCATGCAACCCGTATCCATTATCTATTAAAATAACAGAATTTACATTCATCGACGTTTTGTACAAAGGTCCATCAAATTAAACAATCACACTTTTGAGTTTGCCATAGTTCCTGGCCAATAAAGTTATATTTATAGACTAGGGGAAACAGGGTGTTACAATTCCCTCCCCCTTAAAGGAATCATTTTCCTCGATGATCTATTTATCAACATGATATGTAGGTACGGGAGTAAACAAAATTGGATATGCATGTCTCATGGCATCCTCCATTTCCCACGTAGCCTCATCTGGGCCAAAGTGATTCCATTGCACCTTGACCTATGCAATGGATTGGTTCCTAAGTAAGGTTTCCTTCCTGTCTAATATGCATTGGGGTTCTGGAAGGAATTCTCCCTCTGGCTCCACCTGGATCACAGACCATTCAATTATATGATTAGCATCATGTACATATTTCTTCAATAATGAAACATGAAAAACATTATGTGCCTTTATAGTGGGAGGAAGTGCTAGCCTATAGGCTATAGATCCCACTCTATCTAAGAATTCAAAGGGTCCACAATACTGAGGTGCCAATTTGGCACAGACTCCCATTCTCAAGAAATTCTTCCTGGTTCTAACCATGAGATAGACATGGTCTCCAGTCTTTAACTCTTGGGGCATTCTTTTCCTGTCAGCATAACTTTTCTGTCTATCCTGAGAAATCTCCATATTTTTCTTTATCTGAATTACTTGTTGTTCCATTTCTTTCATCATGTCAGTTCTGATTGTAATTATGTCCACTAGATTATTCCAGTTGATTGGAATCTTGCACTGTCTACCA
Source organism: Picea sitchensis (assembly GCA_010110895.2). NCBI lineage: Eukaryota > Viridiplantae > Streptophyta > Pinopsida > Pinales > Pinaceae > Picea > Picea sitchensis. The sequence goes on along the minus strand of SNQJ01S0003706.1, from coordinate 343,023 downwards.
TAGAGGGCTTCAAAAGGACTCATCTTCAAGGATTTATGAAAGTTGTTGTTATAGGAAAACTCTACCAATGGTAGGTATTCTTCCCACTTCTTAGGTTGATGCATTACATGCATCCTTAGCATGTATTCTAATATTTGGTTCAATCTTTCTGTCTTTCCATCAGTTTGAGGGTGATAGGTTGTGTTGAACAAAAATTTAGTCTCAAAATCGGCCATTAGGGATTTCCAAAAGTTTGAAGTGAATTTGGTATCTCTATTAGATAAAATTTCCTTGTGCATGCCATGCAGTCTGAATATCTCCTTCATGAAGATGTTGGCAATATATATCGCCTTGCAAGTTGACTTGACAGGGATGAAATGGGCAGACTTACTCAGTTTTTCCACCATGACCATGATGGCATCATTTTGCTTGGTTGACTTTGGTAATCCGGTGATGAAATCCATGGAGATGGTTTCCCATTTCCATTCTGGGATCAATAGGGGCTGTAATAATCCTGCTGGATGTCGGTGCTCTGCCTTAACTTTTTGGAATTCTAGGCACTTAGCTAGATAGTTAGCTATGACTTTCTTGAACCCAGGCCAACAGAATTGTTTCCTAGTGGTCGTTATCATCTTCTGATATCTCGGGTGACCCATATATGGTCTCTTATGTAGTTCATCTATGATGAACCTCTTCAATTCGTCACAGTTCGGAATATACCATCTATTTCTATAAGTCAGTAGCCCTTCCTCGAGCATTTGGTAGCCTTCATACTTCATCCATGTAGGCTCTTGTCTTAGGTATGAGGTCACGGTCTTGAAGAATGCATCTGTCTCTTGTGCATTTCTGACTCTTTCCTTGACATCTGTTTCACAGGTGCTTACTGTTGCCAGATGAATCATTTTTATACTCCTGCTAAGGGCATCGACCACACTATTTTCCTTTCCTTTTTTGTGTTTGATTTCGAAATCAAATTCACTTAGGAGAGCCATCCACCTAGCTTGTCTGGCATTCAGTTTCGGTTGATCAAACAGGTGCCTCAACCCACAATGCTCTATCATAAGCACAAATCTCCTTCCCATGAGATAGTGCCTCCACATTTTTAAAGCATGTACTATGGCAACCAACTCTAGACCATGGGTCACATAATTGATCTCATTCTCATTTAATTTCCGGGACGCATAGGAAATTACATGTCCCTCTTGTGTAAGGACTCCTCCAAGTCCTTCCTTGTAGGCATATGTACATATGAGGAAATCATTATCCGGGTCTGCAATCTTTAGCACGCATGCATGGGTTAGGAGGTATTTCAATTCCTGAAATCTTTCTTCAAATTTTGATGTCCAAATGAATTTGATACCCTTTTTCTGAAGGGAAGTGATTGGGCAGCCAATCTTGGAAAATCCTTTTATGAACCTTCTATAGTATCTGACTAAGCCCATGTAGGATGTGATATATGATACATCCTTTTGGGTAGGACATTCCATAATAGATATAATCTTATCGGGGTCCACTGCCACCCCTTCCTTAGAAATGACATGGCCTAAGTAATGGACTTGCTTTTGAAAGAAGTCGCACTTGCTAAACTTAGCGTAGAGATGATGCTCTCTTAGTACTTGAAGTACGAGTCTAAGATGTTCTTCGTGCTCCTCCTTGTTCTTGGAGTATATTAGGATATCATCAATGAAAACCAATACAAATTTGTCCAAAAATTTGCTGAGCACATTATTCATCAAGCACATGAAAGTGGTGGGGGCATTGGTTAACCCAAATGGCACCACTACAAATTCATAGTGACCATACCTTGTTCGGAAGGCTGTTTTTTCGATGTCCTCATCCTTAATCCGAACTTGGTGGTATCCAGAACTCAAGTCAATTTTTGAGAAGATGGTAGCACCTCCCAGTTGGTCGAAAAATTCATCAATTCTGGGTAAGGGGTGTTTGTTCTTTATGGTTCTCTTATTGATTTATCTGTAATCTATGCACAGTCGAAGTGTGCCATATTTCTTTTTTACAAACAAGATGGGCGCTCCCCACGGAGATACACTGGGTCGGATGTAGCCTTTTTCCATCATCTCCTTTAGTTGTATCTTGATCTCAACCAGCTCTAGCGTGCTCATCATGTATGGTGTTTTAGATGTTGGTACCACTGCTGGTGTAAGCTCTATCGAGAAATCAATATCCCTTCTTGGAGGTAGACTTGGTACTTATTCGGTGAACACGTCCTTGTCTTCTCTTAATATGGGATGGTCCTCTAAGTTTGGTTTGTCATCCTCAATGGATTCCAACACCTGTATTTCATATAAGGAACACCCTTTTCTATAATACTTCTTCATTTGAAGGGTCAATATTTTTCTCACTGAGACATGCTTCTGAATCCCTTGGAGGGTGATCTTTCACCCTTCTTCATTTACACATTCCAAATTTTTATGATAACAGTCCACTTTAGTTTTATAAGCATCCAACCAATCCATACCAATCAACAAGTCATATGATCCTAGGGGAAGTATGTTATGGGTCGCTCGGGTGGGAAATCCACCCATGATGAATTGACATGCTAGTATGGCCTCTTCCACCTTTCTTTTGGTCCCAGTGGCTAATTGCACCAACCACGGTTTAGGATGTATAATTGGTTGTAGTTTACACTTATCAACAGCCTGAGGGGCCACATAACTCAAATAAGAACCTAGATCAATTAAAATAGAAACTAGATGGTTGGCGATCATAGCTTCGAGCTCCACTATTGAAGCTTGGTGGTCAGCTTGATTATTGTCCAAGGCTGCATAGATTCATGGCATGCTCCTAGCCACATCATTGACGGTGGTAGCTTCTTGGATATTATAGACTCTCTTATTGTTCTATTGTCTATGTGGGAAGTCCCTCAATTTATGATCTTCTCCACAACCCCAGTATTTTAAGGTTTCCTTCTTGAGGTTATCGTTCTTTGCTGGGATTATCTTAAAAGGTTTATTTCCACTTTGAGAGGGGAAATTTTTCTTATATACACTTCTAGCAGGAAACCTTCCTCTAGAATCCTTTTCATAGTTTTGAAATCTTGAGGATTTAAACCTTTTCTTCTTGAATCCCGAACTACTCTTCTTCTTCCAGTCCTCGTGGGGTCTTGTCTTACTCCCAAACTATTAATAAAAATACCTCACCTTCCGGATAGCTTCTTCTAAGGTCTTCGGTTCATTGAATTCAATACTATCCTGGTAGGTCTGAGGTAACCCACTAATGAACTACTAAATTTTTGCTTTTTCATATTTTATGTAGGGTACATACCTCAGTAGTTCAAGGAATTTATTGACAAATTCATCTATGGTGAGTTGCCCCAGTCGGAGCTCGTAGAATCCCTTAGTTTACCCATCCATGTATTTTTTCTAACAAATACTGCTTCCTGAAGTATTTCTCAAATTGTTTCCATGACAAGTCCTTCTCATGGACTCCTTTCACATTCCTAAGGTCTTCCCACCATATGGAAGCCTTTCCATTCAGGTTGAAGATGGATATTCGAGCCTTCAAGTTTTCAGAGTAGTCATGGACTCTGAAATACTTCTTTAAACCAAGAAGCCAAGATTCTGCCTCTTCTCCCTTCTTAATCTCTCTGTCGAAAGAGGGTGGTTTGGCTTTCTTGAACTGTTCAAGACCATGGGTTTTGGAACGCTTCCACTTAGTTTCCTTCCTATGAGAATGCGAACTGACCCTGCTACTAGAAGATCCTTCAGAGTAGTCAGCTTCCTTTCCAGAGGACTCTTCCGATGAGTGTCCCCTGCCTCCAGGTTGGAACTTCTTCACGGTACTTCTCCCAGTGGGGTCACTTATTGAGTCATGTTTTCAGGTCTAAGGTGGACTCTGACTTCTCTTCTTGTGTCATTGGTCCACATGACTGGTTGCGGGTTCATGCTGTAGTTGCCTCTGTATGTCGGATAAGGTTTGTAGAAAGACTGTGTTAATTTATCTTTGTTTCTCTTGCTCCTTTATCAATCTCTCGTTGTCAGCCTTGAAACTCTGTAACTCGGCCTTGAGGCTCCTTATAGTTTCAGCTAGATCTTGAGGGGTTTCCACCACCCTCCTTTCGTCAGATTCTTCATCTCTATTGTGGGAGCCATTCCCCACTTCATGACACATCACCATCCTTTAGTCATGGAGTTTTTCCTCATGATTCACTGACTACTCAAGTGTTAACAAAAAAAAAACACTTATTGTTAGCTAACAGTATATCAGTTTATGAACAATACATGGTTCAATTTCTTAAATGCATACACTCAGTAGAAAGTTTCACTCTTTTCTTTAATAACATTTCGACCAGAATTTTAAGGAAGGGCAAGGTAGGGTGTCACTCCTTTAAGGTACTCCTAATAACATTTTTAAGCAATTCATCTGTAAGCCCAAGGAAACCAAGTGTTGTAACCATGCTCTGATACCAATTTGTAAGACACCCAGATACCAATTTGTAACACACCCACGACGAGGATAAAAATTTTCGATTTTCTTAAAGGACAGTATCTCCATTCATGGTTCCTAATTTGGAAGGTCAAGGAACCAGTCTGACCTCCTGGTCCTGGATCTTTGATTCTGAAGCCAAACAATTCTCTGGGACCTTGATGGTCTCGTTCTATAGTTAAACACAAAACCTTTCAGTTTCTTGGAGCAGGTTTAAGGGCACCAGCGACCTCCCTTTTTACCCTGCTGCGAAAACTTAGAGTGTCGGGCGTTAAGTCCTTTTGTTTGATAAGCCCCCTATTGATGTGACCTTGGAGATGACCACGTGATTGTGGGCACGGCCACAAGTGGTTTGGAGTCAAACTACTTTTGGGCCCGCAATGCTCTTAGAACCTCCACATGTCCTCTTAACAAAACCACGGTTTGAATTGCAGTCCACCCTCAATACCTTAAACTCCTCGCAACTCCTATCCCCGCAATACTATAGGGTCGTCGATCTCACAAAATTGACGTTAACAGCTAAATCAATGATTAAAATCTATGCCTCTCGGATCTACGAACACCTTTCCTACTCAGTCAATAGTCCTGCCTTCATCCTGGGCGGTTGACCTTTCAACCCAGATCAACGGTCCTGTGACCCTCTTCTCGGTCGGTGATCGAGATCTCCTCCAAGTCTCTAGACTTTGGAGATCTCAACTCTCAAACCTCTTTTCCCAATGGATTTTACTCAGAGTCTAAGATCCACTGATGTGTTTCTCCCCCAAATCTAATGATCGAGGATTACTTCGGGTCTTCACACAGAACTCATAGATTTGTGCCACATGTCCTCACACTCAGATTTGATGACCCAAATCCGATCTCCTCCCGTGTTCTCTTCTAATTGTCTAATCGTAGATTCCCATAGTCCAGATCTCTCACAGAGCTCAATCCAATGGTTATTTTTGCTCCTTCTTCTGAGCTTACAAACCTGAAACAACTTCCCCTCTTAGACCTCATTAGCGCTTCTAAAAGCGCTTATCTCTTCTGAGCTTGGTTCTTAGGGAATTTTAAATTCCCACATACTCTTGCATTAATCTTCTCGCATCAGATCAACGGTCCATGACCTTCCTTGATCCAACGGTCCAGATCACATCACAACTTCAGGTTTCGGAAGTTTAGTCATGCCAACGTGAGAATCTCCCTATGTGAAAATCCCTGATCTCGCCAATCTAACAGTCAAGGATGGTTCCGATAGATCCTTATATATACGGTCCAGATCACGTCACAACTTCAGGTTTCAATAGTTTAGTCGCACCAACATGTGAACCTCCTGATGTGTGAATCCCCGATATTGCCAATCCGATGGTCAAGGACGGTCCCGATAGATCCTTAGATATACAGTCCAGATCACATCACAAATTTTAGTTTTGGGAATTTAGTCGCACCAACATGTGAACCTCTCAATGTGTGAATCCTCGATCTCACCAATCCGATAATCTAGGATGGTCCCGATAGATCCTTAGATCTACGGTCCAGATCACGTCGCAACTTCGAGTTTCAGGAGTTTAGTCACGCCAACATGTGAACCTCCCAATTTGTGAATCCCCAATCTCGCCAATCCGACGGTCAAGGGGGGTCCCAATAAATCCTCATATCTACGGTCCAGATCACATCACAACTTCGAGTTTTGGGAGTTTAGTTGCGCCAATGTGCAAATCTCCCAATCTGCGATCTTCTGAAGACTGAGGGAGTCGAGGCATTAACGCTTACGCCCCTTCTTCAAATCTAATGGGTGTAATAGACCTTGGATCTTCTCGAATAGATATCATATATTCATCTTCCAGACGAAAGGATATCCTCTTTCGATACTTGAATCACACTATTCATCCTCAACTTTGTTGGCTCTGAAGGGCTTAAGAATTTTTCCCTCTTTCTCTTGAATGTATTGTATTGGAAGAATTATTCCATGCACCTCTTACGTTCAATTACTCAACTCTAGTACCTAATTTGGTATCGGTCTCTACCCACCTTGCAAAGACTCAGAGCATACATGCACTACCTCACCTGAGCTTAATAGACTCTATCCTCGCAGTGATTGCAGGGTTAAACCTCCAAAACTAGGGGAGTAATCACTCGACTCTAGGACGGTGAGGAAATTCCCTAGGGAAGTGCTTTCGAGGAATTAAACTAGAACATAAGGAAAATCAAGCAGATGTAAAAATTCTCAAGGAACGCACACATACTCTTAACTTAATCATTCAATACAAAAACCATTTACAGGTATATAAATACAAGAATGCATCCAGTATTTCCAATTCAAAGCACAAGGCATAGAAACACTTATCAAAACCATAAGGTGTGATGCGACTGTTGAGAGGGGTGCTCATTTCCACCCTACCATAGGCTCAGCCACTCCCAATGGATTTATCACTGGCCATCCCTGAACTTAGGCCATGATTCTTTGAGATTCACTCTCTTACTTCCATCTCAATGGAAGTTAGGGACAAAGGTTACTCTCCTTCTCCCAATACAGGAATAGATAAGGACGAAGGTTACTCTCCTTCTCTTGGATCAGTCTATATCCCCTATGATCATAACTCACTTTTCACTTTCAATCCTTCCTCGAACCTGAGAGCTTTGACTCTCGTCTCTGCACTCTTCACAGGTTCCCTTCCCCCCCCACCATGCTTCCTTTATTGCCTTCCTTAGCAAGATTGTGTGTGGCTCGAAATCCCAATCCGTGGTCAGGTCCGGAAGCCTTACCGATGGGCAGTCTTCTTGACGTAGTGAGAAAAAATTGTGACCACACTACCTCCACCTTGTCACGCTCTCCTGCTCATAGGATCGCTCTTAATCCCCTCTTCAGCTAAGCCGTAGTGGCTCTTTGGATTCCCTCGGGAATCACTGGTCAATATTCGACCCACAGGTCTTCCTCGCTTCTTCACAGCCCCTGCACTCTCTGTGAATGATTTCCCCACAGGAAACTGTTTGCCGAGCGTCGGGGTTTCGAACCTTCTGTTGTCGAAAGTCTCTTATCTCACCAATCCTCGATCTCCGATGACCCTTTTTCACATGTTGGCCCTCCTGAGCTTAGCCCCTAGCACATATGACCATGCGTCCACAACCGTGGCCTTACCTCCTTCCGAGGCTACTCTTATAGAAGTTTCAATGTTTGCAATGTCGATGTGCATGCGTCCCCTGGATTCGCGATCCTTTGATACCCGATGCCCTCCTTTATGCAATAGCCCCTTTCCGGCTATGTGATGGTCCACATGACCACTACTCGTGACTGTAGTCAATCCTCCTGTCAGGGTTTCGGGGTTTCCAGTGTCAATGTGCATACGCCCTTGGAACCCACGATATGTCGATTCCTGACTTCCTCCGGATTGTTGACAGGTGGCCTCCACTACACCTCTGTCCTCTTCCGCTGTGATGACAGTTGGCTCCCACTACGATGCCTTTCCTCAGTCCCACTATGCTAACAGTTGTCCCCCACTGATTGGGGTTTCGCAATGTCTGATACAATTGTTCACGGGACTCGTGAAACTCCGATTCCCAATTCTCCGATGAAGACTCTTGTCGAGCTTCTCCCAGTGGCGCTCGATCGTTGCCACGCGTCCCCAAGAATGGACGGTACCGATTATATCGGCATTTCAGGACTTTCGATGTCCTGTTTCCTTCGTCCTCGGGAACTCCGATTTCCCAATGAATGCTATCCCGATTCTCTGCAGATATCTACCATGTGTATCTGCAAACGGACGGCTCTGATTCAATCATTTTTTTGAGACCTGAGGGGTCCCGATTCTTACGACCTCGAGAATCCCGATTTCCAAATGGCCGATATCCCGACTGCTAAACATTGTGCAGCTCCAGCTCGATCCGACGGCTGACAGGATTTCTGCTCCAGATCTGCCGACTCAGATCAATTCTCCCTCTCAGCGCTCCTCCTGAGGCTTAACCTCTGCGCACCTTCTCCTGATCCAACAGCTGACGGGATTTCTATATGAGATCCGACGGTTGTTGGCCTCCTCCTTCTGTAGGCTCTTCCTGAGCTTCTCCTAGATGCTTAAAACCAATGGTCTAGATCTGTTTTCCTGTTGATTTGACGGCTGATGCTGCTCCTCCCGAGCTTATGCACTTCCTTCCCAACCTTGGGCAAATTGCAATCTTTCAAAGGCCTCAACCTTCATTTGTTTCCTCTGCGAGCTCTACAACCTTGAGCCTCGCCAATGCGCATAAAAGAATTGTTCCTCCTGAGCTTCTCTTCAAATATTTGAAGATTTGATCTCTACCTCCTGTGGAGTCTTTGCACATACACCGTGCTATCTCTCCTGAGCTTTTCAAACGCTCAGACCCCTTGAGGGGTTTTGGGTTTCTTCTTCTCTTTTCCTGCAGATGGAGAATGTAACAGCCTCTTGGCTGACTGTTTGCTCAAGCAACCTCTTGTTGAGTCTCTCTAGGTGTTCAACAACACAGTGAAGATCCTTTAGTGGACTCTTCCTTCAAATGGACAAACTCAAGAGAGTTCTCTTAACAATGACTCAATGCTCTCCTGGCAGAGTTTCCTTCTCTCTACGTGCCTATGCACCTGCTCAATGCCCACCTGGCAGAGCCTTCCAGAATCCTCAGTGATTCTTCTTCTCCCTCAAACTCTCAACAGATTTCTTCCTCCAGCACCTCGTGCTTACGCTCAATGCCCACCTGGCAGAGCTCCACAGAAATTACAGCAAGTTCTGTCTGCAACTGTGTTTCAGCTACACAGCCTTTCCTCCAAGGTATTCAACAACCTTGAGGTCTTCTCTCAGTTGATGATTTCATCTTCTGTGTCATAGCACGTCTTTGTCTGACTTCGTAGAGTTCAGAAGTGCATCCTCTGTGCACGGCTCTCAGAACCCGCAACGTTCTGTCACACCCTCCTGGTGTGAAGCCTCAAAGACCTTCGACCCTGAAATCAAACACAACTCTTTGAAAACATACAACCATAGCATACATTTACAGAATAAAGGGAACACTCACAGACATCCATGCAATACAGAACTCATGCAGGAAAAACTGTTGTTTATATTAACAATGGAAAATGCCTGTATTTTACAAAGGGTTCTTGAGCTCTCTCTGGCTCTTCTCCTACTACCTCATCTTCACTCTAAAATGAGATCTCAAAATCTCTTTTACTTGAGGGCTCATCAAGCTCTTCCCTCCAGGTCTACCTACTCTAATAAATTACATTCAATGGCTGTCTAGTCCAGCATCTGGATCTAGATCTCAGTCGATCTAGCATTAAAGCCTATCTTATCTACAGCCTGCACAAAGGCATGGCTTCCATGGCTCACCAGCCTAAAACATTTAATTACATTGAATTTCAAATTTCAAATGAGGTTGCTCCTCTCTTAAATGCGTGATTTGAATTCGCGGACGTGGATGGCTAGTTGGCTAGCTGATATGGAGAGATGCTCCTGCATCACTTCCCCATTCCCTCATTAACTCTTGAAGAGGTCTTCCCACATACCAGTTTGACTGTAATTCATTTCTGGGTCAAATGGTTGTTCTGATCTGAGCAATAAATTCCAACATGGTACTGGTTCGGTGGAGGTTAACGCAACCATTTCGGGTCCCTTCTACCACCTTTCTATTAGCCATAATGGTATCTCTTATCACATCCCCTTCACAACAGTCATGCAACCCGTATCCATTATCTATTAAAATAACAAAATTTACATTCATTGACCTTTCGTACAAAGTTCCATCAAATCAAACATTCACACTTTTGAGTTTTCCATAGTTCCTGGCTAATAAAGTTATATTGACAGACTGGGGGAAATAGGGTGTTACAATGGAGATGGATGCCATAAAATTTTCCACCCTATACTTGGAAATAAATGGCCATGAGTGGTGGTACCATAGGATGACTACTTTAGAACATTTACACATTACTTCATATGTAGATTTCACACATAAGCTCATAGATAGGTTTGACCAAGGGGATCCAAAGCTACATTTCCGAGAGCTCACCCAACTAAAGAAGATAGGAACAACTAAATCATTCATTGAATAATTTCATAGGCTAGCATTCGTGGTTCTAGATGTGTCAAAATCCAGTTTGATGATGCTATCTTCTGAAAGATTTACATAACCCTTGTGTGGATGGGCCAAGGATTTTAAGCCTAATACATTGTAGGATGTGATTTGGAGGACTAGGGACCTAGAGGAGGAAACAACCAAAAACAAGTTCACTCCATGGCCAACAATTACTCAAAGAGGAAAATATCAAAGGATTGTAGACAGAGGTAAAGGGAAATTGGATGAAGCTACCAGGAGGGAGTTGAGAAGAAAACAATTATTCTACTCTTGTAAAGAACCATGGGATCCAGGGCATAGATGCATGGAAAAAGAAAATATTCACTACATTGAGGTTCTTTCTGACTGTGAGGAGGAAGATTATGTGGGACACATTCAAAATATAGAAGTGATCCAAACAGAAGAAAATCTCATGCATGGGGAAGAAGAAGAAGATCCAATGCACAACCAAGAAGGAATTAAGAAGGTTTTTATTGTGTCCGTAAGTGAGGTACATAAATTTAGCACTTTCAGTATGAGAGGATTCCTCCAAGGACAAAGGGTCACAATACTTATTGATGGTGGGGCCTCCCACAATTTTATTGATGCTAATTTGGTGAATAGGAGACACCTTCCTATTGTTGAGTTTGAGGGATTTTTACTGGAGGTAGCAATGGGATACACCATGCCATGTGAAAGATATATCCCATAGATGAGTCTTTTCTTGGGAAGATATAATTTCACACAGGATGGACCTATCAGACACCAATGTTACACTTGGAGTTCATTGGCTTAGCACCTTGGGTCCTATCACTTCAAATTACAAAACTATGGAGATGTCCTTCAATTCTAAAGAAGGAAAGAGGGTGACATTGAAGGGGATGACAAAGAATGCTCCCAAGGTGGTTTCAACTATTACGAGGAAAAATCTCTCTATGGCTAGCGTAAACCACAACAGACGGAAATGAATTTAGAAATCAACTCTATCCTCAAACATGCTATATAAAAAAATATGCTAGTGAGATAAAAGAAAAGGCCTACCGCGTCTAGACGTTCGATGAAGTCCACCATTGAGCACTTGACCCAAACAAATATACCTACAACTAGTTATCAACAACCAAGCAAAGAAAGCATATGGTGATAATATAATATGTTAGCACATTAGATAGCATAATCCATTAATATACATAACAAATACGCCCATGGATAATAATTCAAATATTGGCGAGATATCAATTGGACGAGAAAAGAGTATTTCTATTAATATATGATCACCAGAAGTGAAAAAGTTACAGACTTCCGTTTCGGCATGGTTTGAAACCGAGAAACTAAGTTCCTTCTAGCTGGGCCTCCACCACTTCAATCCTCCACCAAAGGCAATCTCATAGAAGCAAGACAATGAAGTTTTCAATCAATAAGGGAAGAGCTTGGGGGATGAACAATGTGCTCAGACTTAAAGAACAAAGGGATGTAGACTCAATATGAAGTAAATAATTTCTCCAGAGTAATTTTTCTCTCAAAGTTGAATTCTTTCTCCTCTTTTCCATAGCTCGCAATTGGCCTGTTTATAGCCTTCAAATGGAACTAAAGGGTCGAGTTAGAATGTTTCCAGTATATGGAAGACCAAGGATCATAAATCTCCTGTCGTGACATAGAAACCCAACACCATTTTTCATTTTTTGGGCACAAATCCCAATGTACACGGGTTGTAGTGGTGCAGCGTGCGTATACGAATGTTGTATAGTACGCAAGGTGCGTACATGTGGAAAAAATGTATTTTTTAGTGGGTTCAAGGTTACCTACCAATGATGAAAGTGGGACCAGGGTGCATGATAGGACTACGATATCATGTGATTCTGAGACAAACTGAGGGTATGGTCGACATGCAAAGTCAAGAGTTCTAAGGAATGGCCGACACAGGTTGATAGAGTTCCTTTGAACAAGAGCATGAGACATATGGAGGACTCTAGCAGCATAGACTCAATGATGAAACCATGAGATGCAGGAGGCATCAATGATATTCTCCATAGGGACTGGAAAAGTAACTAGTCGGTGGAGAAAACTCTCTGTAATGAGCTCAACTTCTTACGGCCATGCTAAACCCAAAATTATGATGACAAATGGACTCAATAACTTTGTGCTATGTTCAAAGGTGACACGACTGTTGCCAATATAAGATACTACTCCCTTCCCTCCTGTCTTTTCTAGTTTTTCATAGACAAATGAATGTTATGATACAGAGGAGGAAATGAGTGTCGCAAGTAATAAAAACTAGTTCCAATAGTGGAACATACCTATGCTCAATGTAAGGAGATGCATGCGGGAGATGGACACTCAGGGGAATGTTTCCTCCTGGGTATAGGGTGTCAAATTGCGAAGGATATAAACGAGGATCTGCTTGGTTGAGGATGAAAAAACTGCTAAGGAAAACAGTTTATAACGTAAAGGGAGAACCGGTTATAGAATCAATACTGCAAGCAATGGCATGAGATGCAATCACAACTTAACGCCAAAAAATGTCATTTTTCATGATCTTTAGTCTATTTGGTGTGAAAAAGGGATAAACTTGTACCAAATAGACATCCTTTCAAATCCAATTTACGAGTGTGAAAGAGACAAGTTCACTCGTCAATATTTTCGCTTTTTGAAAACAAGTTGGAAAAGTTCTTAACTAAGACTCACGAGCTTTCAAGTCCAATTTAACGAGTGTTTAAGGATAAATTCATGAGTGCGGACACAGACCAATCTCCCCAGATCCACCTGGATCTCGAACAAAACGTGACAGAATACTACTCTTTCCCTAGATCTAAAGTATTGAATGGACTAAGAGAAAAGGATGGTGTACATACCTTATGAAATCTCTCCTTTAATCTCTGTTGTTCCTCGCTCTACTCCGATGCTCTTGTGATGTCCAATCACAACAACACAAACCAATCACAGCAAAGACATTAATATATTCAATACCTAGTCTATACATGTGATCAAGGAATCATGTAATAAGATGACATCATCATTATGGGAAAGGGACATATTCATGTATTGAATTAACTGAAAGATAAATATACAAACTGAGCCTTGATGTCATAGATCTCCTTTCAATGGCTTCTAGCTTTGACACACACACTTGCTCATGCATGAAGAAAATCAACTACTTTTGATGATCTTGCTCTTGTCTCTATCTGCTGCAGCATCAATTCTCCATACAATAATGCACCAATTCTCCAATAGATTTCTCTAGTTTGCCAACTTAACCCTTTCCATGAGTATTCTCATCAATTTATAGGAGAGAATAGGTTAGTTGCTAGGATAAGAATGATCCCAATAAATCTGGAATGCCAGCTTATAAACAACCATTCGAACACCAACTCATCATTCTAGAAGATTCCTTCTAGAAGAATCGAGAACTCATCCATTTTCCTTCTTTGGAAGCATGTTCGCACCCTGACCTTTAGCACAGTGCGAGAAGTTCGCACTCTGACTGAATGCAACCTGCGGGAATTTAGGATTCTCGCAGGGGAGTAATATGCAGCCTGCGAACAGTCCTCAAAACATGATTTTTTGGAAATGAATAAGTGCAACCTTTTTCAGGAAGGAGTCCTTAATGAGGATCTTGATTTGCTATCATCATAACCTCACCATTACATTATCACGATGACCAAATTTGTGGATAACAGAATGCCCCCCAAAGTCTGAGAGTGGAACCAGTGACAGTTGATAGACTTTGTAAGCTGCATGTGTGTGTCAAGAACCAAAAGCACATCTAATCGGAGACCTGCAAACATGCAAGCATCATCAGAGTATCATATATATCAATTCTGAGGTAGGCATTCCCATACTCAGATCATAGACTGATGACATAAAAATAAAGGTCATGGCCACCAATCATACACTGTGGATCCACGCAATCATAATGTAGCACAGCCACCTGAATACACTGTGGATCTGAGCGATAAATAATCAAGATGACATAGCCACGAAACATACACAGTGGATCTATGTGTCACAAAAATATACATACTCCATCGCAACCTGGATTACAAAGACAAGATTCAGGGTCTTCAATCCTATCACCCAAAGTACGAATCTGACCATGTGATCACATGTGTCGAAGTTGAACATGGTAGAAACCACTTGATTACCAGTCATTGAGGTATACTGTTAACAAGTGCGAGGGAAATCACCATTGATTTCAATGACTCCCAAGGTACTACAGTACAATCCATCAATTGTGAATAAATGAGTTGATGTCGAACAACCGATGGAATCTTTTGATCAGAGGTCAATGATGTAAACCTACTTTCGAAAGAAAGAAACTTGCCATTGAGGCATGCAAGCTCCAAGGTACTGAATAATTTCTATGTCTCAATCCCGGATAATGTGCTGATGTCGACGGAACAAGACTCGTCATAGGAGGGCCTTGATGTATCCCCCATCAGTGACACGAAATGAGTAACAGAGTTTGAAAGTGAAACAGAGTATGTGGCAATTGGACTTTGGACACAGGGAAGGCTGACACAAAGTGAAAGGATAACTGCAGATGGCCGACTCAATAGAGGTTTCAAATGGACAACTCTTGAACATATGGACGACACGACCAATGATTTGGCAGCATTGACTAAAAAACGACACATGGAAAGACCTTGTAATCAAATCGAATGAGATACAAATGGATTTCCCAAACCAACTTCAGATGATGAATAGGGAGTGTCATGTTCAAGAGCGACACTTACTGCCAATTAATACAAAAACGAAACATATCCCTTTCCCAAATTTTTCCCCCACCATTGCTGGCAAGTACCTCTTTATTTTTACGCAAGATTGAAGAGGATCACATATGCTTGTTGATATAAGCTCATCCTTCGGACGAGTCCCTCAGAGTATTTTTAACGAACCCTAAGAAGGAGTGGTTTGGTCCCTTCACGGGTCTATCAATGTTTGTTTAATGAGTCCAGAGATAGTAAACTCGAAGGTTTTTCAGGATTATAGAGTTTGGAAAAACACTTAAAAGAGAACTCTCTCAGTGCCTTTTTCGTACAATAGTCCAACGAGACCGAAAAAGGATTAAACTATCGCTCGGAGGATGCGTAAGTTCAAA
>SNQJ01S0003706.1:317135-327463 GCA_010110895.2 Picea sitchensis | reverse complement strand
ATGTCTCAATCCCGGATAATGTGCTGATGTCGACGGAACAAGACTCGTCATAGGAGGGCCTTGATGTATCCCCCATCAGTGACACGAAATGAGTAACAGAGTTTGAAAGTGAAACAGAGTATGTGGCAATTGGACTTTGGACACAGGGAAGGCTGACACAAAGTGAAAGGATAACTGCAGATGGCCGACTCAATAGAGGTTTCAAATGGACAACTCTTGAACATATGGACGACACGACCAATGATTTGGCAGCATTGACTAAAAAACGACACATGGAAAGACCTTGTAATCAAATCGAATGAGATACAAATGGATTTCCCAAACCAACTTCAGATGATGAATAGGGAGTGTCATGTTCAAGAGCGACACTTACTGCCAATTAATACAAAAACGAAACATATCCCTTTCCCAAATTTTTCCCCCACCATTGCTGGCAAGTACCTCTTTATTTTTACGCAAGATTGAAGAGGATCACATATGCTTGTTGATATAAGCTCATCCTTCGGACGAGTCCCTCAGAGTATTTTTAACGAACCCTAAGAAGGAGTGGTTTGGTCCCTTCACGGGTCTATCAATGTTTGTTTAATGAGTCCAGAGATAGTAAACTCGAAGGTTTTTCAGGATTATAGAGTTTGGAAAAACACTTAAAAGAGAACTCTCTCAGTGCCTTTTTCGTACAATAGTCCAACGAGACCGAAAAAGGATTAAACTATCGCTCGGAGGATGCGTAAGTTCAAATACTTTAACGAGCGTGAAAATAGCAAGGTCGCTCGGCAATCTTTTCATGTTTAGGGAGTCGTGAAAAGGGCTTAAAGTCAACTCCAGGGGGGTTCCTTTTTCGTATAACCACATCAAGCCTAGAAAAGGGATAAAACAACGCCCGACCACGTTCTAAGTTTTTCACAAGTGCTAGAATGGATAAAAGGCACTTGAGGTTTTTAGATCAAAAACCATAGAAAACCAAATAAACACACCACACTTCAAAAAGTTTTTTGGTCCATAATCGTCTCGTCATGTGCCTGCAAGTCAATTCACTCACTTTCGTATTAGTAATTAGGGTTAAATAGGCAAAATAATGAAATAAAAATGAAAAACCCACTTTCACTATAGTAAAAAGTGAATAAAACAAAATTACCATTTCATTTCACCATATGTTTTCCCATTTACCATTGTAGTGCCAAAATTACCATTTTACCTCCAATCTTCCAAGCCAATTTCTGGGAGCTTCGGGGCATCAAATCACAAATCGTTTGGATCAAACAGGTAAGTACTCAATTCTTTAACTTTCCATGGTTTAGTTTTATGATTTCATTGGTTAAAATTGAAGTTTTTGGCTGCATTTTGAAACCCTATGCGCGCGAGAGGATTCTC
Organism: Picea sitchensis; assembly: GCA_010110895.2. NCBI lineage: Eukaryota > Viridiplantae > Streptophyta > Pinopsida > Pinales > Pinaceae > Picea > Picea sitchensis. The sequence goes on along the minus strand of SNQJ01S0003706.1, from coordinate 326,092 downwards.
GCAGGCCACCTATACGGGGCCTGCGAGAAATCTTAATTCCCACAGGCGAGCTTAAGGTAGGGTGCGGGAAACCCGCACTGTGTATTATACTCAGCCTGCGAACATCGCAGAGTTAAAATTTTGCATAATGTTTTAACCAACAAAACCAATTTTCTCATATTTTAAGATTACTAATTATCTTCCCATGGCTATTGTGCAGGTTAATAGTCACACAATGGTGCTCGAGTTGAGAGAACGTGAGCACAAAGAGGATAATAATGCCACCAAAAATCACCCTCAAACCATTGCTTCTTTGAGGAACTGTGGTCTCCTAAAGTATTTCGAGATACCGGGCATGAGAGCCCAAGTTCATTTGTTGGAACATTTGGTCCAGATGTGGGATCCGGATCAGCAGGTCTTCAATGTGGGTGCCCATATATTGACGATTGATATTGAAGATATCTATTTTCTGACTGGTTTGTCCAGAAGAGGTTCTTATGTCAGCTTGACTGGTAATCGCAGAGGCGGTAGGAAAATGAGCGAGTATTGCCGAGACTATTGTGTGCCAGAGGCAGAAAGACAAAAGGGAAAAGTAGTTATTTGGGGAGTGACCGATATCACTCTTTGTACTATCCTGTTTACTATAGCTCGAATGGCAGGCAGTGCTGCTCCGCATATGGCTCTACAGAGCTACTTTCAATATGCCCTCGAGTGTCTTGAGCCTCGGGTTTTCAACTGGGCCGATGCAGTGCTACGTAGCCTCAAGAAACAACTAACAAAAAGCAGGCGTGGAGACCTCAAGCAATTTGCTTATGGATCATTGTTAGTATCCTTCTTCTGCGAGAGAGTCCCAGTGTACAGGCTTCAGGCAGATTGGCATTTTCCGGGTCCTAGGGATCCACGGATGCTACGATGGTGCCAGCTCATGGCTAGGCATGTGGCTGGACCTATCGTCAGGTATGACGATCGTTTCTTCGATTGGCTCCAAGGCCAGGTTGTGATGGTTGAGGATTATGCGTATGCTGGCTTGGACTTTCGAGGTGATCCTGACCTGGCCCTTCCTGAAGATGCACAGTGGGGAAATATTGGTAAGAATTACACCAACTTTTTAACTTTTTAGATGTTTTGTATTTTCATCATATTAAATGTTTTTGGTTTTGTAATTTTCGTCGAAGACTAACACCAAAATGTTTTGATAACACAGATGTTGGGGCATACAGGCTAGCTGGGAGTTCTCCTGTTCAGCGGCAAGGAGAAGCAATAATTCCATTCCCCCAGCATGCCGAGGACTACCTTACAGTGGAGCAAAACTTAGAGGGCTTGATGCATGATGTTCCAGATATGCCCCTGGAGGAGATCCCACGACGTGATCAGCGTCATACCGTGGGAGTTTCTGCCTCTATGGGTCGTCTGCTCCGTAGAGTAGCCAGGACTTTAGTATGCTATCGTGAACATCATTGATGTCACGATATCATTTATGTAGAAGCCATGAGCTTCCATTTTGATATTTTGGTCTTCAGACACATTTTGCAAAAAACAAACTTTGATCGTTATATATATATACATGGTTTTTACCGGCTTACTTTACACTTGTGTACATGTGCTTGATTTATAAATTGTTCAAATGCCTGTCTAATACGTAATTGGCTAAAGCATCTGTTAATGTATTAAGACTTCTCAGAATGTGTTGATATTCTATATGATCAAAATGTCTTTCCAAGAGGCGAATCCGCAAATATACTCTTAATAATGTAGGACTTCCAATAGAATAGACATTACTTAGTTGTAGCACCACTAGCTGCGAATCAAGACGCACAACCAAACGACGAATTCCAAGAGAGATAGCATCAACCAATAACTCAATCATGACGCTATACTCTGCTATGTTGTTGGTTGCTCGGCCAAAACATACACCTCGTAAAGATATAAGCTCGTTCGTTGGGGCATAGATTGCCCAGGCACCAGAAGCTAGGTTCCGAGTACTACGGTTAGCGCCGTCGGCGAAGCCAATATAAGGTAGCGAATACTCCGACATCTGACAATCAAACACAACGTAATCGTAAGGGTAAAAACCAAATAACGTCAAACGCAAAACTAAAAGTAATCACACACACTCAGTATGATACATAAAAATACAAGTACGTTATACACAAATGACTCATGCATAGTACTTCTTTAAGTACAACCCATTTCTGGGTTCACTCAAAGGTACCCCATCATAATCCACTAGCTCATATGCCCCTTTTGCCAAAACTTTGCTAACGATGTAAGGCCCATGCCACATTGGTTCGAATTTCCTAGCTCCTAAGACATCTTTATCTTGTTCATACAAAAGAACAAGATCTCCTTCAGAGAAGACACGAGGTTTAACATGCTTGTCATATTGTGTCTTAACACGTTTCTTATGGGCTTCGATTACCAAAGTAGCATCACGGCGAGTCTCGTCTAATCGCATCAAATACAACAGATGTTCCTCTTCGACAGAAGTATTTGGTAAAAGTTCTACGGCTAGTTTCAAAGACGGAATCTCACATTCTATCGGCAGAATGGCTTCCATGCCATAAACTAATCGAAAAGGCGTGAATCCTGTGGCAGACTTAACAGATGTCCGATATGCCCACAATGCCGAAAATAACATTGTGTGCCAGCTGGTTTTATGTATTCCTATCATCCTTCGAATCATAGTGATAAGAACTTTGTTAATGGATTCAACTTGGCCATTAGCCTGTGGATAATAGGGTGTTGAGCTATCATGTCGAAGGCCCAACTTCTCCGTGAGTTCAGACATCATATTATTTATAAAATGACTACCGTGATTAGTGACGATAGCCTGAGGAACACCAAAACGAGTGATGACATGGTTGAACAGAAAAAGTGTTGCAGTCTTCCCAGTATTATCGAATGTCGGCATTACCTTGGCCCACTTAGTAAAATAATCAACAGCTACAATAATGTACCCATGCCCCCCGGTCGAGTGAGGGTGACATGTCATGAAGTCAATGCCCCATTTAGCGAAAGGACCTACTGAGACTATAGGGTGAAGGGGATCGAGATGCGACCGAATCTTCTGATTATAGGTTTGGCATGCATGACACTTCTGAACAGCAGTGATACAGTATTTAAACAACGAGGGCCAAAAGTATCCTGCACGTAAGATTTTCTGGGCAGTAGCATACCCAGACATATGACCGCCACATGCTCCCAAGTGGCAATCATTCAAAGCTCTCTCAGCTTCTTCAAAGGTTAAACAACATCGAAACACAGAGTCAATACCTCGACGATAAAGAGTATCGCCGAGAATAATATAATGACATGCTTGATAACGAACACGACGTCGTTCGGCACTGGACAAAGCAGGTCGAAAAGTTTGAGTTTGGAGATATATAATGATATCTCCGTACCAAATATCGTTGGTACTTATAAGGAAAAGTGACTCGTCAGGTAACGAATCAACTGCTACTTTTTCCGTTGTAGTGTGGGGAAAATCACAAATCAACTCAGTGAAAACTAGGGACTTCTTCGATGTGGCGTGATCGAATTCCAAATCGAACTCCTAAAGAATAACAATCCACTTGGAGTACTTTCCCCCCAGCAATTGACGAGTCAATATATGTTGCATGGGGTTACAGTGTGAAATCATGGTAGTTTTCGTGGCGAGAATGTAATGACGAAAATGTTGGACTGCTTGAACAGCAGCCAAGGCCAGCTTTTCAACATGTTGGTATTTAATTTTCGTAGAAGTTAAACTTCGACTCAGGTAATATATAACATGCTCATCGTGGGCATCATCCTCTTGAACGAGAACCATGCCGATGGTATACTCGGATGCAGCTAAGTAAAGAAAGTAATCTCGACTATAAACCGGAGGAAAAAGAAGAGGAGCTTTGGTAAGGGACAATTTCAAGGTTTCAAAGGCATCATTAGCAGCTTTATCCTAGACAAACTTGGAACCTTTCTTTAGAAGACGTGTAAAACCCCGAGTAATTTCAGCGTAATTCGAGATGAATCGACGAAGAAAGTTTGCTTTCCCATGCAAACTTTGTAACTGGCGTAAAGAAGAAGGAGGAGGGAGATTGAGAATTGCCTCGACCTTGATAGGATCTACCCTGATCCCATGGCGTGAAACAATGAAACCGAGGAGACGGCCGGATTCTACGCAAAAGACACATTTATGCGGATTCAAGCGAATGCGATAGAACTGACAATGAAGGAAAATCGCACAGAGATGCATAGGGTGATCGACTTGACGTAAAGAGTGAGCCGGTAAATCGTCCAAATACAGTTGAACAATATGCTTGATATCGTGAAATGCGTAAGACATAGCACGTTGGAACGTAGCACCTGCATTCTTTAGATCGAAAGGAAGTTTACGGTAGGCGAAAGTACCCCAAGGACAAATAAAAGTTGTTTTGTGTTGGTCCTCGGGAGCAATATTGATTTGATTATAGCCGGAAAATCCATCCATGAGAGAAAAGATTTCGCTGTCGGCACAATCATCGACGATCTGGTCGATGAAAGGGGTTGGAAAATTATCCTTAGGACAATCTTTGTTGATATCCCGATAATCAACACAAACGCGAATACTACCACCCTTTTTATCGATCGGTACTGGGTTAGAAACCCATTCTGTCAATGCCACAGGATAAATAAAACCGGCTTTTAGAAGTTTTTCAACCTCAAGTTTAATGGCCGCAGCTTTACGTGGATGGACAGGACGGAGGCGCTGCCGGACTGGTTTGGCTTCGGGGTATGTCTTAATTTCATGCACCACAATAGACGGGTCAATACCCGACATCTCTTCATAACTCCATGCAAAGATATCACGAAATTCTTTAAACAAGGAAGTGTAAGTGACAATTTCGTCGGGAGAACACGAAGCTCCAATATTAACGTTCTCGACTATCCCAGGTTTCACTGAAATACTTATGGGTATCGTGGGTGAAATGTTACTCAGGTTCCCTTCAGCAAACACATCTCGTGTGGATTGGGGAACAGTGGAGATAACAACAACGGTCGACGGAGTCGAAATCCGTTGATAATTCTCAAGAGTCTGTTGTTCCAGAAACAGTATGGAACGATGATTCCCATCGTCCCAAGGGGTGTCATCCAATATGGACATGATCATCTCGTCAGTTGGAAAAACAACGTGGAAAGGATCAGGAGATAACTCCTCACAAGAAGAAGTAGTAGGGGTTGTTGATTGAATGGCTTGGTAATCAGACTCAATCAGACTTAACGGCATAACGTTGCCGAAACGAACATGATCCCCAGGATCAGGCACTGTCCAAGGGTCATCCGACACAGGAAGTGCACGAGGCGCGGTAGAGATCATGTTAATAGATGCAACGGACGGGCTTGGAATATTGGGTGGTGGTGGTATGGGAAAGGTACCCATTAATGACGAATCTTTTAAGATATCGACTCCAACATTCTCATAACTCGGTGGGGTGTTTTCTATGAACGGTACGTTGCCCGCGTGAGTATCGGCATTAAAGAAGGCAAGTTGATCAAGCGTAACCACTTTTCCCTGGTGATGAAATCGTAGAACATGAAAAAGGGTTGATACAACAGCACACATAGAATCGACCCAACTTCGACCAAGTAGAAGATTATAATCAAGAGGAGTATCGAAAACTTCTACTTCCACTTGGACGGTCTTACCTTCAAGAGTAATAGGCAACGACAGCAGAACACCGTATGGTTTGAAACCAGAGCCATTGAAGGCTCGCAAAGTGTTTTGTGATTCGGTTAACGGTGGAGAGCCAATGGCTTTCCAGCAAGAAAAATACATTACACACGTAGAGGCACCCTCATCAATAACCGTCCGACAAATGCTCTTGTCGGCCACAACAACTTGTATTTGAAATGCAAGTTGTGCAGGTAACCTTGGAATATGCTCTGTCAAGTCAAAGACTATTAAATTCTCGTCTGTAGGATCGATTCCACCTATGGATTTCAACAGGGCCCTTCGCTGTGCAGGACAGGACTGAAGGACTTCAAGGGCAGACATCGCTGAAGGTGCCTGGGCCAGATCTTCTACAATGCTGTAGTTCTGAGCCGCACGTGCATGAGGATTGAATGTCGATTTCTTAACAACACCTTTGGGGGGTGGTCGTATAACTATATCAAGGTTTGGTCTTTCGAGATGAAGAGGACCGGTTGTGGGTGGATTCGGTGGAGAGGGTTGGACCAGATTAGGAGGTGTATCGTCAACCTTCTCCTTAGAAGGAGCATAGTCTTTAGCTCTAGTGGTAAGTGTAACAATGTCTTTCTTCGAATCACCAGTGCACATTAAAACATAGGATTGTGTAGAGGTAGAGGCAGAGGGTTGGTCATGGATGACCAACGAAGCCTGTTGTTAAGACGGGAAGGGTTGAGACAAGACAGTCGGAGTAGAAGGTTTCGGTGTTGATTGAAGGAACTTATGAACTTCGGCACATCTCGGACAATCCTTTGTGTAGTGATCGTCACTACACATAAGGCAAGGGTAGCGTGTTTGCGCTTATCCCGGTCATCAATAGGAGGGGTTTTGGTTTGCTCATTCGGATTAGCGTTTTTACCCTCCTTATTCTTGCCTCTCCCTTTTTTGGATTTGTTCTTACCGGCAAGTGTAGATTGAACAGCATTCACTTCAGAGGTTTTACCGGCGGGAGGGACAGGAGATGGAGCATTTTGAACATTAGAAGAATTGGATTTTGGGGTTGTAGTTGACACGAAATGTGAATGAGCATGAGTAGTCCCAATCACACCATCAGCTGCATGTGAAGCAACTGGAGCAGTAGAAGTGTTGGAAGTACCAGGACGAGGTAAATCAGGTAGTAAGTCACACAAAGTGCCTGTTTGCGAATAAACAAGATCTAGATACTGAGCACGACTTATAGCCTGCTCTTCAGTAACAACACCGCCCATGGCAATGTCTTTTCCAATTTTGTTTACAAATGATTTTGTAAACCATTCGGCCAGTAACTAATCGGGAAGCTCAAGTTTAATAAGACGTCTCCTCCTTCTCCACTCATGAATGTGATCAGAGATATGAGTGCTGGTACTTTGTTTAAAGGAGGTTAAAATCTCAGTCCCTGTATCGTAATGAATCGGTAACTGGTAATGGGTGAGAAAAGCCATCGCAAGGGTGTTGAAATCCGAAAAGAATCCTCGTGGCAATTCAATGTACCACTTCGCAGCAGCACCTGTAAGGGTGCGTTGAAAAAGATGCAATCTAATGGAGTCGTCCATCAATGAGTTAGACGAACACCATAAATGGAAAGTCATGACATGATTATTCGGGTCCTCTCCCACCTTTCCATCGAATTTTGGGATGTCCGACGGAAGCTTTGCAAGGATAGCAGGCCATTGGGGAGAGTGACGAATAGGATCATTCAAAATCCTAGACAAATCTAGCAAATCCAAAGTAGCAGGAAAAGGCAATTTCCGATTCACTTGAGGGTACTGGTGACTTTGGGGCGGAAGCCCTGTCGGTAGACCAGTGGGAGCATATGCAGTCTGCCCCCAGAGAGAAGATCCTGGTTGCCCCTGTGGTGGTTGAATAGGGTAATAACCCCAAGGATTTTGACCTTGAGTCTGAGTAGGGACCTGGGGTTGAGTAGACTGAAATGAACCCCAAATAGGATTAGTCACCCCTGGATACAGTTGGCCTTGAGTAGGGATAGTTTGTTGCCCCCCAGGATTTTGAGGAACATTTTGCATAAGCTGAGTCCAATACTGGGCCAATGCAGGAGGGATGTTTTGTCCTAAAGGTGAGTTTGGTCCTCCTATCAAAGGGACATTTCCCCCTGGAAATTGTGCACCAACCAGAGGTTGTGTAGTCACTATGGTTTGTCCGGGAAAAGGAACTGTGCCACTCTGTCCACCAACAGGAATTTGGACATTAGGTGTAACGGTTGGTATAGTACCACTAGGATTAACATTGCCAGTGGTAAACTGAGGGAGTGTCGGGATGAAACCAGGAATAGGATGCCCAGGAAATTGAGGACCACCTAGAGAACCAACAGGAGTTTGTGGAGGTGTTGGATGTGCAACATTCAACGCAGGATTCAATGCATGGTAACCAGGGGGTAAAGTTGGATTAGCCACCGGAGTTCTCTGGGTATTAATAGGGGCAAGAGTTGTTTCCGGAATCGTGGTTTGGACACTCGAAGTAATAGCGAGATGGGCCATCTCGGGAGGGAGAATAAAACTATAAGTGGTAGTTGCTGGTGTAGTTTCTAGTTCAGGAGACTCAGGAGGGTTGATGACTTCGTAGACAGGAGGTTCGGTACCGAACAAGACTCGTCCCAACCAAAAAGGATCTCAGCCTACTACACCACGAGAAGGCCCAGCGATTGATTCAGTAGATGGAAGATCATCACGAGAAAGATGGAATCGTCTGGTAGGTTGTTCACCATGACAAATACGGTAGTCCTCTATAGTATTGTGAATTCGAAATTCAGCAAGAGGATCAGTGGTTTGTACTTCTAGAGGTGGTGTAAAGACTTCTGGGATGTCACTTATGTCCACGTGTGGTAAAGGCACAAGAGGGATTTCACCCGGACGAGGAGAGTCCTCAGGGTTACCCTCAGGTGTTGCTGTGTGCAAAGGTTCGGAAGCTTCCGGATGTTCCGGAGACAGACCTTGCATCCTACGCGAACGTCGCGGGGGAGAAATTGTAAACAAGTAACAAAATCCCCAACGAAAATCCTATGGTCAGTTACGAGAAACAAACAGCACACCCTAGTAAACAAAATCTAGAAGCAATCACCAAGCAAACAATACCTTCTAATTCTGAAGCCACTAGTTGGTGATGAAATCCAACGTCGCAACAACGAGACGAGAAGGGGTGGGGCTAAGGTGGAAAATTTACGTTGACGACCTGCTTAACAGACTTACGCCCTGGTGCAAGCTCCCACACATAATCGTGGGGATACCCTCCAAGGAGCCCGAGTGAGTTTGATCAACGTCAATTCCAGGTACCGTGAAGACTT
>SNQJ01S0003706.1:305170-316907 GCA_010110895.2 Picea sitchensis | reverse complement strand
ACTAGCCTAGCTATATGTTGGTGTAAAAGAGCCCTAGAAAAGAGTTACTAGATCAATTTTAATATTACGCAAAGTTTTTAATGGCTGTTGTTTACTCACAGGTAGCGGAAGTGAAACTCATGATGTGTGACTCTGACCCAAATAATGCAAGGATATGAATAAATATAATCTTTTCATTCGATGAATCCTAGTTATGGGAGAGAGAGGACGATTTCCAAATCAAATGCAATTACTACAATGCATATGCAATGCTCAATTTCCTTTTAGAGACCAATGCAAATAATCATGTATCAATGAACAGTTTCTAAATGTCTTTTTCAAAACTTCAATGCTCTAAAATCTTACAATTTTGATTTTCGATGTTTGCAACAAAAGCAAAAACAAAACTTGAAAGAAAACAAGTGGTTCACTTTCCAAGAAGAACTCTGATGACAGAGAAAAGAAAATCAAATCATCAATATCAAACAATCAATGACAACCCAACCAAAACTTTCAATGATAGTAAGAACACAAAGCAAACCAAGGAGTTTCTTAATGCAAATGAAAGTTGTCCTTTTGAAACAACAATCAACTAAGAAACACCAAACTCTTAACTTCCAATCAATCACTGATCTTTAACCAACACAAGACATTCAACTCCAGTAATCAGAGAGAAGAAAAATGTCAATAAAGGCTAAAGAATGAAAGTCAAGTGACCAAAGCAAGAACAAGCCTAGAAACCTAGATCAAGTCCAGCAAGCAAAAGAAAGAAAAAATAGGTAAGCCAGTAATCCAGAGAGTCAAAAAGACTTAAATCAACCTTACTGAGCTATTGCAAAAGTCAGAATTTGATTTCAAAAATTTTTCAAAATCTGCCTGCAGGCAAGCCTTGGACACAGTGCGAGAATGTAAAGTTCTCGCAGGTTACATCAACGCAGAATGCGAATAGTTCGCACTGGAAGGTATAAGCAGAATGCGAACTATCAATATTCTCGCAGGCTGCTAATTGACACAGTGCGGGAATCCCTAAAACTAATGAAAATTTTGAAAAATCAAGCAAAATCCAAGCTGACTCTCCAACCCAGAAGGTCACTCAGGGTATCCTGAGGACTCAGAGATTTACAAATCAAGAGAAAAAGGCAACAAGAGAAAATGGCCACAGAAAGTTCAAGAAACCAAAAATACAAAGGGATATTTCCCCAGTGGAGTCGCCAATTTTGTTTAAGGATAAATTCGTGAGTGCGGACACAGACCAATCTCCCCAGATCCACCTGGATCTGGAACAAAATGTGACAGAATACTACTCTTTCCCTAGATCTAAAGTATTGAATGGACTAAGAGAAAAGGATGGTGTACATACCTTATGAAATCTCTCCTTTAATCTATGTTGTTCCTCGCTCTACTCCGATGCTCTTGTGCCGTCCAATCACAACAACACAAACCAATCACAGCAAAGACATTAATATATTCAATACCTAGTCTATACATGTGATCAAGGAATCATGTAATAAGATGACATCATCATTATGGGAAAGGGACATATTCATGTATTGAATTAACTGAAAGAGAAATATACAACCTGAGCCTTGATGTCGTAGATCTCCTTTCAATGGCTTCTAGCTTTGACACACACACTTGCTCATGCATGAAGAAAATCAACTACTTGTGATGATCTTGCTCTTGTCTCTATCTGTTGCAGCATCAATTCTCCATACAATAATGCACCAATTCTCCAATAGATTTCTCTAGTTTGCCAACTTAACCCTTTCCATGAGTATTCTCATCAATTTATAGGAGAGAATAGGTTAGTTGCTAGGATAAGAATGATCCCAATAAATCTGGAATGCCAGCTTATGAACAACCATTCAAACACCAACTCATCATTCTAGAAGATTCCTTCTAGAAGAATCGAGAACTCGTCCATTTTCCTTCTTTGGAAGCATGTTCGCACCCTGACCTTTAGCACAGTGAGAGAAGTTCACACTCTGACTGAATGCAGCCTGCGGGAATTTAGGATTCTTGCAGGGGAGTAATATGCAACCTGGGAACAGTCCTCAAAACATGATTTTTTGGAAATGAATAAGTGCAACCTTTTTCAGGAAGGAGTCCTTAATGAGGAGCTTGATTTGCTATCATCATAACCTCACCATTACATTATCACTATGACCAAATTTGTGGATAACAACGAGTGTGAAAGGGAAAAATCACTCAGCAATATTTTCATTTTGTAGACAAGTTGGAAAAGATCTTAAATCAGACTCACTTGGGAGTTTCTAGGTGGAAAGTCATGGGGGAGGCCAAGGCTCCTGTGTTGGACTTATGTGGAATGTCAGTATCTTACGAATAACCGACAAAATCTAGAGAAAACCCAAATCTCTCCAAGTCGAGGAGGATAAAGTGCTAATGTAGGTTATCGTCTCTGTGATATATTGAATAATGTCTCTTACTAGAAATGACATAGGCAGAGGCATTGGATATCCCACAAGGCCATCCCAATCAAAGGGGATCTCCTCAAGAATTGGAGGGAGAGAACCTGGGGAGAGTAAAACTCTCTCTTGTTCAGAAGGCATAGGATCAGGAATGTTAAGGATATGGTCAAAGGATGCATCACTCTCCAAAAGAAGAGTGGGATTAACTGAAGATTGCATCGACAATGTCACTTCCTTATACTTGTCACTCTCCAAGAGAAGGGTGGGGTCAGCTGAAGATTGCATCAGCACAACCACTTCTTCAATCATTAATTGAATAGGATGCGAGACAACAAGGTCAAGAGATGCATCACCCCCAACAACAGGAGTGATGTCGGTCAAATATTGCATCGATAGGACCATTGGTTTAACAGGATGAAAGAAAACAAGATCAAGAGATGCATCACCCCCTAAAGAAAGAGGATTGTCAGTCGAATATTACATCGGCATGACCACTGTATCAATTGAAGAGGGTTGGGAAACCAAAGATGACTCAGAACCCGAAGGGCCTCCAGGTAAGGACCATGCTTTCGGTACCACAACAGTAGCAGGACATAAATGAGTAAGTTGATCTCCTTTGCAAAGAATACAAAGGAACTTGGGTTTATGTCTTACATGTCTAAACTTCTCAATCGTATGAATGCCCCCAACATGACTTGCAGTGGTTGGTGACATGCTCCCAACATGACTTGCAGAGGTTAGTAGCAAATATCCAACATGAATAACAGAGGTTGGTGATATAATTCCAGTATGTGACTGACCCTCATGAGACGTAGTCGAGGAAGGTAGGGTCCAAGGATAGTTAAAATAGGAAATGTGGAAAGAGATGGACCTCTATGTCAAAACTGGCCTACTGGACATGGCGTAAATGTGGTGAATCAATGCCATGAAGTTGAAAGTTCCCATAAGGGAAGAATACATTCCGATGTCGATATTCTTAGTTGCCAGATGATAATTGTCGATCATGGGGATCAACAGTCCAATAGATGCATTGCGAAAAGCATACGCAAAGGATAACTAGTCGATCATCATGATCTTCCCATCACGAGGAAAACAGAGAGTACGGAAGATGGACGATATGATGATAGTCATAGAATAGGTCCAATTGCATCCTAGTAACAAGTTATAATCAAGAGGCACATCAACTACCTCAACCTCCACCTCTACCATCTTCCCGCCCAACTTGACTGGAAAGGAAGGAAGAATACCATGAGGGAGGAAGGAATGACTATCAAAATAAGTCAACATGTTCGATGATTTAGAAAGAGTTGGAGAACAAAGAACTTTCCAACAGATCAGGGACATCACACATGTAGCATCGCCTTCATCAACAAATGCATGTTTGATGGTATACTTTGAGTAACCCACGTGGATTTGGAATGCCACATGGTAAGGCAAGCGAGGCTTCACATATGTGACGTCAAACTTGATAACTTTTGAGCCACTGGGATCTAGAGATCCTAACGTAGATAGAAAGGAATTCCTCTGTGAAGGACACATTTGGAGTACCTCCAGAGCCACATCGTACAAGGGGTTTGACCCAAGTACTCAACAATAGAGTAATTTTGGGTGGCTCTAGCATTTGGATTGTGGGTAGAGCGCTTGAGTACTCCTTTTGGAATACGAGGCATTGGCTCTGGCTTTTCGATCTATAAATTTGTATCTAGAGGAGGGGGAGGAGATTCTAGACCAGGTATAGCCTATGAAGAACTATAATATCGAAATTGAGTGGCTACATGAACTTTCTCACCAAGCATATTGATACACAAACAGTCACCATCTTGCAACAACAGGTTTTGAATCCCACCAGTCTCATTTTCGACATTTGAGGAGCTCGAGGCCATGTGTTGGTTATGTGGGAAAGGATTCGTCAGCACGGTGGGTGGTAGAGATAATAGCCTCATAGATTCCTCAAGTTTGGGGCATAAATGAGTAAGGTGATCGTCTGTACAAAGCTTACAAGGAAATTTCACCTTACACCTTTCTTTCTTGTCCTCTCCAGCATTATTATTTGTCTTCTCATTATTACCATTGTCCTTGGGTTTATTATTATTTTTCCCACCCTTACGATTATTATTACGTCCTTTCTTCTTATTCCCACCTAGTTGTTGGTTACTTTTTGGGTTGGTTGACGATTGCATGCAATGTACATCCACCAACTGAGTGGGATTAGAAGACACAAACGAAGTTGTCCCTCCTGCAGATTGGCTTAGGGACAACTCTTTCAAATGGCTTGTCACCGAGTCTGCGGATTTTACATTGGCAGAGCCTACAATGCCATCAGCATGAGGTCCGAAATTTTGTCTAGGGTCATAGGTTGACCACGGTGTGTCTGGAAGAATGTGGTATAGCATCACGGACTGAGCGTATATAAGATCTAATTGCTGGGCTTTGAAGATTGCTTCTTCCTCAGTTGTAACCCCAGATGTAGCAACATCCTTCGAGATAGGAGGCTACAAAGACTTAAGGAACCATTATAAAAGAAATTTCGGGGGTATGGAGGTCTTAACCAACCTCTTCCGTCTACGCCACTCCTAGATATGATCTGAGATATGAGTGGATGTGTCTTGGCGTAAAGTCAACAGAAGTTTTAGGCCAACATCGTAACGAACCGACAATTGGAAGTGGTTAAGGAAGAATATCACCATCTGACTAAAGGTCTTGTATGCCTCCCTAGGTAGCTCGGTATACCATTTCGCAGTGACCCTAATGAGGGTGCGTTGAAATAATTTTAACCGAATGGAATTTTCATTAAGGGAATTCTAAGAGCACCATAGGTGAAAGGTGGTGACGTGATCATCGATATCCTCGCCATTCTTACCTTTGAATTTCAGACTATTTGAAGGAATATTGGTGGGGACGGAGGGCCATGTAGGATCATGAGACACAGGGTCATTCATCAACTTAGACAATTTTGGAAGATTAAGGATGGCCAGAAAAGGGAGACAGGGTTGCGACATCTGGCCCTAAGCTCCTTGGAAATATTGTGTTTGAGGAACTGCAGTCCATCCAGGGTTCTAGTAAGCACCATGGCCCTGTCCGGGATTTTAAGACCCTCCTCCGGGATGATTCATAAAAGGTTGGCTGGGCATCATTCCCGTAGGAATGTTCTAATGGGGGTTATAAAAATTTCCCCTAGTCGGAGTCAATCCGGGTTGGGGGTTGCCCAAAGCGTAAAACTGATCTCCTCTGAGTGTGAATCTGGAGGATAGAAGTGGATTCATCATGCCAAACGTGTTGGTTGGAATCGGTACTGAGGAGGTAAGGGTATAGGACGGAACTTGAGAAGAAGCTTGTCGGTCGAGTTGGTTGCTCCACCTAGAATCAAGAGGATTAGACGCGAGGTTAAAAGAAGGGATACCTCCCACATTAGGATTCATTTGAGGGATCTCAGAACCACCAAACAAGAATGGAATATAAGGAGGTGTAGTTCCCCCAAGTCTAATGCTAGCATTAGGGCCAGCAGTTGGGATGGTGTTCAAAAAATGTGAAGTAAAATTCGACGTACCATAGGGAAAAGGACTAGAGGCCATAGGGATGGATTGAACATTATAGCCCGGTTAGTGACCAAGAGACCCAAATGGGTTTGAGGTAATAGGTTGAGCATTAGCTGTAGGACGGGAAGCAGTGATGATAGGTGCCTCCGGCACTACAACCATTATGGTTGCAGGAGTCGAAGGGGTTCCATTAACTATAGTAGGTGTGGGATTCGAAGGGCTCCTAGTGTTCTGATGACTTAGTTCAATACTCATCCTTGTAGAATCAAAATTCTAAAAAGTGGAGGTGTGTGTACCACGTCTAATAACTCTACGCCTTTTAGAAGGCAAAGACTCGAAATCCGGTGGTAATTGTAACAAGCGACGGGACTGGCGGGGATGCTGGTCCGACTCCACGATGACTTAAGACTCTAAATACAAAAATAAATCCTAAGGCCAACTAGTAATCAAAGAACACACCAAAAATCAAATGGCCAATATGCACACAAACGGGGTAAAGTGGTTGAAAGGGTCCTCCCTCCCTAAATAAGGTATGTCTCGCCCAAGAGGGGCCTGAGACTCCCTGTTAAATATCGGAGGTAATCCTCATTATAAGGGCCCTCGTTATGAGAATCAGTTATAAGGGCCCTCGTGGGCTTAACATCATAGTTGGTCAGATCCCCCCGGAAAGGTAATCCTCCATAAAGGTTGTGTGTTATCCGACCCTTATTTGACCCAGGGTACCTGCAAAATAACCCCTACAAGTAACCTATGTTTCACCTAACTCAAGAAACTAAGAAACCAATGTATAATCGATGCACAGGTGAGCATTCGTAAGTTAGGTCCACCATATGGGTAGGGTAGCAAAGATTGAAACCTTGAAAGCACCGCCTCTCACGGAGGTAAGGGAACTAACAAGATCCCCAGATACAAATAGATCCCTAGAAATATCTTTGACACTAAGAAGCTATCAGGGGGATACACCTTCAACCAACCTCGTGCGACCTCGTGATTAACTACGGTGTAAGAGGAGCCTCCTGATATTACCGATTATACAATGGATTTCTCCACTTCCTTTGTCAGACACATATGTTGATTTAATTTCCTTGGAGAAGTTTACTCACAAAATCCTATTCCAAGGCACTATATCCTAAGCTAGTTTGTGCACCCTAGAAAATAAAATAGTGACTAATCAATTTTAAATTATAGCGTTAATTTTAATGGCCGTGCTTACTCAAAAAGGTATGGTAGTGAAATTCATGATATTATGACTCAGCAAGTAAAGTAAATATGAATACAATGCAAAGTCCTAACTTCAATTTTCAATAAATTATATGCTTCTTAACACAATGCAATTTTCAATTTCAACTCTACAATTCTGAAGTAAAAAATGAAATATTGCCTTACATGTACTAAGCTAATGACAAAGACTCAAAAGATCAAAATTCCAAGCAATGCAAAATGCCTAATATTTTTGTATTTTCAATATAAGAAAAATGAAAATGCATGGACTAAACAACAAATCGATATATACAACTCTATTGTGTATAGAAAGAGATAACTCAAGTAGAATACCAAGGAGCAAAACAACCATCCCAATGTACAAGGACAATCAAAATGAAAAGGTGATGAGAAAGACTTCACCCAAAAATTCAACCCCGGACAGGTTTCCTGTCATCCCACAGACACTCAACAATCACTACAGAGACCCAAGAAGACTCAACAAACATGAAATCCCACCCAAAAACCACCAAAACCAGTAAACAAGCACAAGAGGTTGATGTACATGATTGTTCAAGGAAACATAGCATGTGTACACAACTTTCAGAAGGACAGCATGCGTATACACGCGACTGTCAAGCAAAAAGTCGCGTATATGTTTCAAAAACAAAGCTAGGAAAGGGAGAAGGCTTAAAAACTTAGACCCAGAGTGAAAAGAGGCTATCAAGAAATGATACGACAAGAGACGTTGTATAGTAGGCAAGGTGCATACATGTGGAAACATGTATTTTTTTATCTCTGGAACTTGCAAAAATGGATGAAAAGTCTGCATAGGGAAATGGAAAAAGGCCTTATGTGCAATATTGCATAAGGTGAGGCAAATCTTGCTATATCATTAGCAAAGTGCATGGAGGTTATATTCAGGTGCGAGGAAGTGGCTTATGCAAAAGAGTATTTAGTTTTTGTGTAAACCACTCAGGAAGGGCACCAACACTATTCACAGTACATACAAAGGACTATTGGCAAGAATGAGAAGGTATTTGGGAAAATTTCTCAAGGGAAACCATCAGATATGGGTTTTGAACACATCGTTGAGCTAGAAGAAGGATATTAATCCCTAATTCATGGAACATTACCCATTAATTGGGGCATATTACATTAGTATCATTATTTTATTTATGTCGGCTTGGGTCCATTAGTTGTAATTGTACCTCCTAGTCTCCTATATATACCAAGGAGACCTTTTCATTTGGAATCATCTGGTAATTGTGAATTCATATGATGTATAAGGAGGTTTCCCCCTTGAAGACGCTTATTATCTGAATTATCTCTTTTTCAAGGCATTGAGTACTTATTCTGAGGTTTTTATGCTATTTTGATATTTGGTTCTTAACATTTGGTATCAGAGCTAGACAATCCTTAGGACTAGCTTCTTCAAAACAAGTCTTCTTGTAATTTTCGCTACAAATTATGTTATGAAATGTTTCAAGATATGGAATTTCTATGGTGTAGATGTGACATATAGAGATAACTTGGGTCCAAATTTCATATCTTGGTTCTTTATATTTTTGGGGATACATTCTTTTCACGTTAGGGTTTTTTACTAGTCCTGAAACTAGTCTGAAACAAGTATTCTTGGAATTTTCGCTCCCAATTTTTTTGGGCTTGGTTTCAGGTTTTGAAATTTTTATATTATGAAGGAGGAATAGTGAATTATATTTTTTACAAATTTCATCCCTTGATTCATTCCACTCTGAAAGTTATTCCCTGCGGAAATTAGGGTGTTTGGTTGGTCTAGATTTCAGTCTAAAACAAGTGTTCTTGGGAAAATTGTTATATCTGAAGCTATAGACCTCCAAATTGAGTGAGAAATATTCCATTGGTTATGGTGCAAACCGAATTTGTAATGGTACGAATATCAATTTCTGAAGTGAAGACATGGACATGTGGCAGTCCCTACAAGTTCACTTTCTTGAAAGGGAAAAAATCGGCACATCTTAGGAAAGTTATCATAAAATTCTATTGGAGAATCCAATATTAATATAACCTATGGGGTTGGAAAGAAGACACATCAGGCTACCTCAGGTATAAATGTTAGACTTAGAAGGGCCAAAATTTTAGAGCTACAACAAAAGAAAGGTCAACTAGTAGAATAGTGTCCAAATCAGGTTTTTAAAAGGTGCAGTCTTTTTTGGGGGAAATTTGCAAATCTTTTCACTAGAATATCCAATTGGGAAAAAAGTGGAATAAAGTGGGATAAAAGGAGTATCACATAAATTTGGGAGAATCTTAGGGTTTTTTAGGTACAGACATATTCCAACGTCTTTAAACATAGGAGCTGTTGTTACTTGTTAGCGCTACAACCCCAGGATTATGTGGTTCTTCCACGTACCTAGAGTATATCGGAAGGCCCCTTTCGAGTGATTTCACATTAGACAACACTACTACATATTTTATCTCCCACGTACCTGGCATTTATCAGGAGACCCCCTAGAATCCTAAGACCAACCGAATAAACCATTTGGTCATCTTGTTGCTATAGTACACCAAGAACAACACTCGAGGAGATCACTCTCTAGTACCTAGGTAGTAGGATAGTACAACTAAGGGAATGGTCAAGCCTCCTTAGTTAGTTCCCTAAAATATTGGGTCAAGTATTATTATTGGATCTTGCACGTATATCAAAGAGCTATAGCACCTAACACTCCCTTTTCTGTGAGGACCTCTGCCTAAGCCAATTAGTAATTCCTACCTTGCAGTGATACTTGTATAACATGCCACCAAAAAAGGGAATTTCGACACCAAATAATCCCTAAGATAGTCCTACTTGGACTCTTGATGAATATGAAGAAATGTGCAAGGAAATAGATGATTTACAAAATAAGGAAGTAACAAAATATGAACTACAAAGGATGATGGATTCAACTGAATCTAAGCTAGAAGCGATGATGGATACTAATATGGATAGCTTAAAAGAGGACATCACGAAAGGGTTGAAAAATTTTCTAATAGATAGGCCACCTGAAAGTGACAATGTATCCCATGAAATGCACGATGAGAACACAAGGAATATAAATCAAGACTGAAGAAACTCCATCTTTGGGTTGATGACCAACCACTTTCCTAAGATCGATATGATAAAATTTGATGGCAAGGATCCAATCACATGGATACTCCAGATGGAGAAATTATTTGATCTACATGATGTGCCTCAAACAAAAAAGGTATGAATTGCATCCTTATATTTAGAACCTAATAGGAACTTTAAAGGATAGCATTCAACATGAGGTTCACCTTTGGGAACCCAAATCATTAGAGAATGCGTTCGGGGTGGCAAGAAATGTTGAAAGTAAAAATATGGCTATGGCTACTAGAAGGACCACCCCTAACATCTATCAAGAGAATAATGTTCCTTCTTTTAAACCACCTCAATATACAAGGTTAAAACCTCAATAATTGGAGGAAAGAAAAGAAAAAGGTTTATGCTTTAATTGTGACAACAAGTACAGTAAGGGACATAAGTGTGGTGAGAAGAAATTATTCTACATAGATTGTGAAGAGGAAGGAGAACAAGAACCATCTCAAGATAAAGATGTAGAAGATATTTCTTCTGAAGAGATGACTCCCACCATATCATGTCATGCATTGGCTGGCATTAGCACTCCTCAAACCCTCAAGATTGAAGGATATATCAAAAAGAAAAAGGTAATAGTGCTAATTGATTCTGGTAGTAATTATAATTTCATTCACTGCAAATTAGCCAAATCTCTCAATTGCTTTATATATCTAGTGCCATAGTTTCAAGTAATGATTGCAAATGGAGGAACTATCAATTGTTCAAGAATATGCCATAAGATAAATCTTACTATGGAATAATATGTAATGGATATTCCAATCATTGTTATACCCATGGGTGGTGTTGATGTCGTACTAGGGGTCCAATGGTTACAATCACTAGGAACTGTGACTTTTAATTTTCAAGAACTTTTCATGAAATTTTCATTGGAAGGAAAGGAATTTGAGTTAAAGGGTATCATAGGGAAACCCAGTAAGGTGGTAAGATCTAATGGCATGACAAAATTATTGAAAAAGGGGCATCAGGGTGTAATTGTACAACTATGCTCACTAGATGTTCAAACATCTAAGCCATCTATTCCCCTATATCTCCAAGGGATAATTGATAAGCATTCCAAAGTATTTGAAGACATTCCCAGAGGTATTCCACCAACTCATGATCATGATCACACCATTCACTTAATTCCTGGGAGTGCTCATCCTAACATTAGGCCTTACATATACCCTTATGCCCAAAAGAATAAAATTGAGCGTATGGTTGAAGAAATGTTAGAGGTTGGCATTATTAGACCTATCCAAAGATCTTACTCTGCACCAATGGTAATGGTACTCAAGAAAGAGGGCTCATGGAATATGTGTCCAGATTATAGAGAGATCAACAATATCACCATTAAAGATAAGTTTCCCATTCCCGTCATTGATGAATTGTTAGATGAACTACATGGAGCAATCTACTTCACAAAGTTTGATCTTTGTTCAGGGTATCATCATATTAGAATGAAGGAAGAAGATATCCCA
>SNQJ01S0003706.1:291735-305039 GCA_010110895.2 Picea sitchensis | reverse complement strand
CATGAAGGCCATTATGAATTTTTGGTCATGCCTTTTGGCCTTACAAATGCACCTTCCACATTCCAAGGGTTGATGAATTCCATTTTCAAGCCCTTCCTTCGAAAATTTTTGTTAGTATTTTTTGACGATATACTAATCTATAGAAAGTATTGGGAAGATCATGTTCGACATGTTGACAGGGTGATACAAATAATAAAGGAGAAACAAATATATGCCAAACCGTCCAAATGTTTCTTTGGGGTGAAGGAGCTAGAGTATTTGGGTCATATTGTATCTCATGCAGATGTTGAGGAATTTCTTTGTGCGATCTCTATCATCCAACCTAATTGGATAACATAAGAAAGGGATGAATGTAAGAATGATGAAGAAGTGTGGACTCTCATTCAAAGGTTGCAACAATATTCCAGTACATCTAATACATTTACATGGAAAAATGATTCACTATGGTACAAAGATCACCTATATTTATGTAAGAACTCCCAATTCAAACAAAAGGTACTTTTGGAATTGCAAACCTCTTTGGTAGGAGGGCACTCATGATTTTTGAAAACCTATCATAGGGTCAAGAGGGAATTTTTTTGGGATGGCCTTAAAAACAATGTTCAAAGGTTCGTGGAAGAATTTTTGGTTTGCCAATGAAATAAGGTGGAAACAATTAAGACCCTGGGTCTTTTATAACCATTAGCCATTCCAAGTCAACATTGGGAGGAATTTTCCATGGATTTCATCACAGATTTACCACAGTCTGAAGGAAAGAGTGTCATCAT
Source organism: Picea sitchensis (assembly GCA_010110895.2). NCBI lineage: Eukaryota > Viridiplantae > Streptophyta > Pinopsida > Pinales > Pinaceae > Picea > Picea sitchensis. The sequence goes on along the minus strand of SNQJ01S0003706.1, from coordinate 304,272 downwards.
GGTGATTGTTGATATACTTACCAAGTATGCACACTTTTGTGCACTTTCTCATCCTTTCAAAGCCAGTATAGTTGCTACTGCATTCATGGAGATAGTTCAAAAGATACATGGAATCCCAAAGATTATTGTAAGTGATAGAGATCCCATCTTCACTGCACATGTTTGGAAATAATTATTTTCTTGTTTGGGTACTCAATTGGCTCATAGCTCATCTTATCATCATCAATATGATGGAAAAACTAAGATAGTGAAAAAATTTCTGGAAGGATACCTTCGTTGTTTTGTCTATGATAAACAAACACAATGGTTCAAGTGGTTACCCTTGTAGAATGGTGGTATAATACTTCCTTTCATACTGCAACAAAAGTGACACCATTTATGGCGCTTTATGGATATCACCCACTATCCATCACTTCTTCTCTAAAAACAATATAAGGTTCAAGCAGTGGAAGATCACATTGAGCATCAACAAGAAGTTCTCCAACTCTTAAAGGACAACCTGACCATGGAAAAAAATTGCATGAAACAACGAGTTGTTACTCATGATTTTAGTCAATCTTGATGGTGTATTGATGATGGTGTACTCAGGCTCCTCATAAGAACATTCTCCTGAGAAAAGTGACATTCATCTCTTCCCAGAAAACTTACTTTTGAAGAGAGTTCGCAGGTTGCTAATATCCTAGGGTGCGAGAATGACTCATTCTCGCATGCTGCCTTTAGCTAGGGTGCTAAATTCTCGCACTGTGCTACATAGCTAGGGTGCGAACTTGTTCTAAAGCTTGGACAAAGATGAAGTCTCGATGGTTCTAGAAGGGAATCTTCTAGAAGAATGGGTTGGAATTCGAATGGTTATCCTTTTACTGGTTTCCCTGATATTGTGGGATCATTCTTATCCAAGTAACCGTCTCATTCTCTCCTATATATTGATGGAATTCTCATGGAAAAGGTTAAGCAAGATTCATTGGAGAATTGGTGAAAGAATTGTGTGAAGGACCTAGCTTGAACAGGAGCTTGGAGACTCTAGCAAGTCTATCAAGAGGATTTGACCTTCTTCATACAAGGATCGAGCAAGTGTGTGTGTGTGTTGGAGTCAAGAGCCACCGAAAGGAAACTTGCGACATCAAGGTGATTAGGTTGTATCTTCCACTTTCAATTAATATGATATAGTGACATGTGCTTTTCCCATAAATCCATTCTTACTTTATTGTGTAATTCCTTGATCATACACATAAGTTGACAGTTGAATATATTTTGTTATCTTCACTTTGGTTGGTTTGGGTTGTTTTGGTCTTGACCTCACAAGAGCACCGGAGCGAAGCAGGAGCAACAGAGACCCTAGGAAGCGATACAAAGGTATGTTACTTGTTCCTCCCTACTAGCTTATTCAATGGTCAAAACTTAGGGAAAGAGTCATGTCCTGTCCTGTTTTGTTCTGGATCTAGGTGGATCTAGGGAGATCTGTTAGTGTCCACACCTACCGATTAGTCCGATAACAAAATTGGCGACTCCATTGGGGAGATAACCCATTTTATTTGTGGTTTTTGGTGTATTTCCTTGGCCATTTTCTCTTGCCTTACCTTTCTCCATTCATATCAATCTCTTAGTCTTCAGGATACCCTGATAGACCCTCTGGGTCTAGAGGCCTCTTCAAATTTTTTGTCTTTTTCCAAAAATTTGATTAGTTTCATACATTCTTGCACTGCACTCCACAGTGGCCTGTGAGAATATATTGAGTTCGCACCCTGCTTTTAGGTCCAGTGCGAGGTTCTCGCACTCTGCTCAAAGTTGGCCTGCGAAAATGATCCATTCTCGCACTATGTAATATTGTTAGCCTGTGAACCCTCTTTTCAAAATTTTGGATTTGAGATTTTTGCATGATCAGCTACCTAGATCAGTATAGGTGCCTAAAAAGAGCTTCTTGGACCATTGGTTGATGTTTTCTTGTCTTCAGATTTTGTGCATGAACAGTCTTAGGAAATAAAAGACTTTTCCTGTCCATTTTTCTTGACTTTTTTCAGCAAAGATATACTCTCTGATTTTGGAATCTGAGTATGCTTGTTTGGTTAAGAACTAGCGATCGGTTGAAAGTTGAGCTTCTTTGTCTTTATATTTTGCTCATTATTTGAAAGATCATTTTTCTCATGCAATTGAAAAGACTAGTTTGGTCTGCTTGTTATTCTTGTTTCCATTGAAAGATTGGTTTGGGTTTTTATCTATTGCTTGTTCATTATTTTTTGGTTTTCTTCACTCTCACCATCTTGGTGTAGGTCCTTTTTGAAAAGTGAACAACATTTTTCTTTCAAAATCATTTTCATCTTCGAAAGTATTGAAAATCAATTGTTGAAATTATTGAAAAAGAAACAATAGAGAATTGTTATTTTTGCATGATTTGTTGCAATTTCATTTTAAAGGAAATTGTGTATTGTAGTTCAAGTTTGATCTGGAAAACTTCTCTTTCCCTCCCGTACATAGGTTCATTGAACAAAAATTAATATATTTCATTCTTATCCATGCATCGTTGGGTCAGAGTCTCATACAACATCAGTTTCATCTCCGCTTCCTTTGAGTAACAACAACCCTTAATAACATTGTGTAATCGTAAAATTTAACTAGTAACTCTTTTCTAGGGCTCTATTACACCAACATTTAGCTAGGCTGGCACTTTGGAATAGGTAGAGAGATACACTCTCCAAAGCACAAAACACACAATAACATCTTGTGTTAAGGAGTGTTAAATTCCATTTACAACATTTTGTCCTGGGAAGCCCTTCTCACATAATGGTCAAACACGAGGTCGCATTGATATTGACAGATTTACTCACCCTGCATTGTTGATATCGGTGTAGAGATTGCATGTATTATGGGGGTCACTCGGAGGTATACCCACAATGATGACTGGAAGCCTTTTGAGTTGATTTTGGGCTAGATACTCTACCCTTGTGTGTGGATCGGATTGTCAACTGCCCCCCAGGCTTTATTGTTGTCGGTGGTAACCTTAGCAACCTATCTTTCTAAGGTCTTACACAAGGTGACTGTGAAGGGGAAAGTCTTCATGGTACCTGGAATCGACGTTGGCCAAACTCACTTGGGCTCCTTGGAGGGTATACTCACGATTATGTGTGGGAGCTTGCACCAGTGTGTAAGTCTGTTAAGCAGGTATTCAGCGTAAATTTTCCACCCTAGCCCAACCCCTTCTCATCTCTTCATTGCGATGTTGGATTTCATCACCAACTAGTGACTTCGGAATTAGAAGGTCTTGTTTGCTTGGTGTTGCTTCCTAGATTTTGTTTATTAGCGTGTGTTGTTTGTTTACCAAATTTGACCATACGTTCTTTCTTCGTAAGTTTGTCACTAGTTTACAATAACTCCTCCACGTCGTTCACGTAGAATGCAGGGTTTCTCTCCAGAGCATCTGGAAGGTTCTCAACCCTTTCCTACAAGTTCACCTGAGGGCTCTCCTCGACAGAGTGAAGTCCAAGACGTTACCACACCGCAAGTGGAACGAACTGACTCTCTAGAACATTTCTGAATTACCAATACTCGAGAAGAATTTCAACTTCACCCCAATTCTGAGCGACCGTTTATGCGACTAAATTCTTCCAGAGACTTAGTTGTTGTGTCTTCTGGATCACCGGTTGGACCCTTTCCAAGAATAAAAGGCCAAGATCCTTTTTGGTCTATGGGCATTTTTCGACGGGACCTTTTTGGTCTAGGTTCACCTGTGATTTTCAAAATCATCTCACCTGTGATTTCCGAAATCTCTAGTCCAGAGACGGTACCGTTTACTACCGCCTATTAATTTCCTGGTACGGATGCCCTGCGATCTGATTACATCTTGACCATCCCTATCGAAATGGCCCATCACACAGATACTACGAGTGTTCACACCGGGATTACCACGGTTAGCCAAGCTCCCATCGTCACACCGCTCACGCCCAGTATCACCCCCACACTACCACCTGGATACCGAGCATTGAATGCTTCCATTTCAACTCCTCCACAAACTCCATCTAGCTCTCCTGGTGGTCCCTCTTCTTCTGGGCACTTTCTTCCTGGTTTTATTCCAACCCTCCCTCAATTTCCTTTTGGAGGACCTTCCTCGTCCTCCACTGGCAGTCTTAATCCTAGTGGCACTATTTCGTCTTTCACACCAAATTACCATATTCCCATCGGTGGACAATTTCATCAAGGTGGTATGACTCAACCCCCTCTCAGCGGGCAAATTCCTATTCGAACTCAAATCCAAATTGGAACACAACCCCCAATTGGAACGCTTCCCCCAATTGGAACACCACCTTCGATAGGAGAACCGACCCCACCTTATGGACAAAACATACCTCTGTCCTTGGCCCAGTATTAGAATCATCTGATACAACATCCTCCTCAATCAACTGGGGGGCAACAATTTCCAACTGCATCCGTTATACCCCCTAATATAGGCCAACCTTATTCGGGTACGTCCAATCCTATTTGGGGTTTGAATGCTCAAACTCACGTCCCTGTTCTAGGATACAATCCCATGAGCTACTATCCTCTCCAACCACCACCGAATCTGCCTGGGTCTTCACATTATATGTAGATTTCTTATGGTCATACTGGTTTGTCGATGGGGCTTCCTCCCCAAAGCCACCAATACCCGCAGGTGAATCGACAGTTACCCTTCTTGGCCACTTTGGATCTTGCGGATTTGTCAAGGATTTTAAATGATCCAATTCGTCACTCTCTCCAATGGCCTGCTATACCAGCCAAGCTACCATCTAACATCCCTAAATTTGATGGAAAAGCTGGAGAGGACCCGAACAATCACATCATAACTTTTCACCTCTGGTGTTCATCCAACTCGTTGATGGATGACTCTATTCGTTTATGTCTTTTTCAATGAACCCTCACAGGTTCTGTTGTGAAGTGGTATATAGAATTACCACGAGGTTTCTTCGCTGACTTCAACACCCTAGCTATGGCTTTCCTCACACACTACCAGTTACCGATTCGTTATGAAACGAGGACCGATATTTTGATTTCTTTCAAACAAAACAAAGCCACTCATATATCCGATCACATTCATGAGTGGCAACGGAGACAATGTCTCATCAAACTCGAACTCCCTGATCAGTTTCTAGCAGAATGGTTCACCAAATCATTTTTGAATGACATCGGTCGTGACATCGCCATGGGTGGAGTAGTCACGGAAGAGAAGACCATAAGTTGTGCTCAATACCTTGACCCCGTTTACTCACAAACGGGTACCCTTTATGACTTACTACATGACTTACCTCGTCCTTCCACTTCTGCCACTTCAACTACTCCAGCTGCTTTGCATGCAACCGACGGTGTGATTGGCACTTTCCAGGCCCAACCACATTCCGCTTCAAGCACCAACCCCAAACCTGCTTCTTCTAATGTTCAAAATGCTCTGTCTCCTACCCCTCCCACCGGCAAGACTTCTGAGGTAAATGTTGTTCAATCTACTGCAGCCGGTAAAAACAAATCGAAAAAGGGAAGGGGTAAGAATAAGGAGGACAAAAATACTTCTCAAGCCGAATGAACCAAAACTACACCTGTTGATGATCGGGATAAGCACAAACCTCGATAACCTTGTCTTATCTGTGGTGATGATCACTACATGAAGTATTGTCCATGATGCGTCGAGGTCACTAAGTTCCTTCAAGGAGTCCCTAAGCCACCTGCTCCGGCCGTTTTGTCCCAACACTTCCCGTCTCAACAATAGGCGCAGTTGGTCATTCATGACCAACCCTCATATTCTACTACATCCTATGTATTGATGTGTACTGGCGATTCAAAGAAGAACGACATTGCACTCACCATTTGAGCCAAATATTATTCTCCCTCTAAAGAGAAGGTTGATGACCTACCTCCTTCCTTGGTACAACCCTCTCCCGTGACTCCACCTACCAACGATCCTCTTCATCTCGAACGACCGAACCTCGACACAGTTCTTCGACCCCCCCCAAAGGGTGTCGTTCAGAAATCGGCTTTCAATCCTCATGCTCATGCTGCCCAAAACTACAATATTTATGAATATCTAGCCCAAGCACCTTCTGCGATGTCAGCCCTCGAAGTCCTTCAAAGTTGTCCCACACAACAGAAGGCACTATTGAAAGCTATTGGTGGAATCGACCCAACGGATACGAATTTAATAATTTTTGACTTGGAAGATCACATTCCAAGGTTACCCCCTCAGCTCGGGTTCCAGATCCAAGTGATTGTCTTTGACAAAAAAAAATTCCGAACTGTTATCGATGAGGGCGCCTCGACATGTGTCATGTCTCTTACTTGTTGGAAAGCCATTGGCTCTCCCTCTTTGAACGAATCCCAGAACACTCTCAAAGCCTTCAATGGCTCTGGTTTTAAGCCCTATGGTGTCCTTCCTTCGTTTCCCATCATGTTAGAAGGCAAAACGGTCCAAGTCGAAGTGGAAGTCTTTGACGCTCCTCTTGATTACAATCTTCTTCTTGGCCGTAGCTGGATCGATTCTATGCGCGCAGTTGTGTCGACCCTTTTTTGCGTGGTACGTTTCCCACATCAAGGGAAGGTATTCACTGTCGACCAATTAGCCTTCTTTAATTCCGATACTCGTACTGGCAACGTACCGTTCATCACTAAAACCCCACCAGGTTATGAGAACGTCGGTGTAGGCCTTCTCAAAGACTCTTCGTTAATGGGTACTTTCCCCATTCCACCGCCCGATGTTCCACGCTCGTCCATTTCTTCAATCAACATGATCTCCACCTCGATTCATGAACTTCTTTCATCTCACGACCTGTGGATAGTACCTGACCCTGGAGATCATCTTCATTACGGCGATGAAATGTCGTTAAGTCCGGTTGAATCCGCCTATCAGGCCATTCAAACGGCCACCCCTTCTACCCCCTCTCTTGGTGAGTTATCTCCAGATCCTTTCTGTGTCATTTTTCCTACGGACGAGATGATCATGTCTATCATGGAGGACACCCCTTGGGATGATGGACATCATCGTTCCATCCTCTTTCTGGAGAAACATACCATTGAGAACTACCAATGGATATCGACCCCGTCGACCGTTGTCGTCATCTCAATCGTTCCTGGGTCCACACACGATGTGTTTTCTGAAGGGAACTTAAGCAATATCTCGCCCACTATTCCCCTCGACATATCCGTCAAAACTAGAATCATCAAAAATGTCCATATCGGAGCTTCGTGTTCTTTTGACGAAATCGTCACCTACACATCCCTTTTCAAGGAATTTCGTGACATCTTCACCTAGAGCTACGAAGAAATGTTGGGTATCGACCCCGACATTGTGATACATGAGATCAAGACATACCCCGACGCTAAACCCGTCTGGCAACGCCTTCATCCAATTCACCCACGTAAAGCAGCTGCTATCAAGCTCGAAGTTGAGAAACTTCTCAAAGCTGGCTTTATTTACCCGGTGGCTCTCACTGACTGGGTTTCCAATCTTGTCCCGATCAATAAGAAACAAGGCACAATTTGTTTATGCGTTGATTATAGGGATATCAACAAAGATTGTCCCAAAGAAAACTTTCCTACCCCCTTCGTCGATCAGATTGTTGACGATTGTGCCAGAAGTGAAATCTTCTCTCTAATGGATGGTTTCTCCAGGTATAATCAAATCAACGTTGTTCCCGAGGATCAACATAAGACTTCTTTTATTTGTCCTTGGGGCACTTTTGCCTATCGGAAACTCCCTTTCGGTATCAAGAACGTTGGCGCCACTTTTCAACGCGCTATGTCTTATGATTTCCATGATATCAAGCACATCATTCAACCATATCTAGACGATTTACCTACTCACTCAATGCATCAAGTCGATCATCCAACCCACCTCTGAGCCAGTTTCGTCTGCTGTTGGTTCTACCGTATACGTTCGAATCCTCATAAATGTGTTTTCTGCGTGGAATCTATCCGACTTCTAGGTTTTATTGTTTCACGTCAAGGGATCTGAGTGGATCCTTTAAAGGATGAGGCAATCCTTAATCTCCCTCCTCCTTCTACACTTCGCCAGTTACAAAGTTTGCAAGGGAAAGCAAACTTTCTTCGTCGTTTTATTCCAAATTATGCCGAGATAACTCGTGGATTTACGCAGCTCCTAAAAAAGGGGTTTGAGTTCGTCTGGGATACCATCGCCAACAACGTCTTCGAAGCCTTGAAATTGTCCCTAACACGTGATCCGCTTCTTTTTCCCCCTGATTACAGTCGCGATTATTTCCTCTACCTTGCTGCCTCGGATTTCACCATTGGTATGGTTCTCGTCCAAGAGGATGATGCTAACAACGAACATGTTATCTACTATTTGAGTCGAAGTCTCACGCCTACCAAAATCAAGTATTTACATGTCGAAAAACTGGCCTTGGCAGCCGTCCAAGCCATCCAACGTTTCTGGCACTATATCCTCTCGCGCAAGACTACAGTGATTTCTACATGCAACCCTATGCAACACATTCTCACACGTCAATTGCTAGGGGGAAAATACTCCAAATGGATTGTGATACTCCAGGAGTTTGACTTGGAGTTTGAATGCACCAAGTCCAAGAAGTCCTTAGTGTTTGTTGAGTTGATATGCGACTTTCCCTATTCTGAAACGAAAAATGTAGCAACTGATTCATTACCCGATGAATCCCTTTTCCTCATCAACACTGATGATCTTTGTTATGGTGATATCATTATATATCTCCAAACCCAGACTTTCTGGCCAACTTTGTCCAGTACTGACCGATGTCGCATACGCTATCAAGCCCGTCAACATATTATCCTCGGGGATACTCTTTATCGTCAAGGGATTAACTCCATTTTTTTACGCTACCTCACGTTCGAAGAAGCCGAGAAAGCTCTCAATGACTGCCATTCTGGAGCCTATGGTGGTCATATGTCTGGGTATGCTACTGCCCAGAAGATCTTACGAGCAGGGTATTTTTGGCCTTCTTTATTTCATGACTGCATAATCGCCATTCAAAAATCCCATGCTTACCAGACCTATAATAACAAGATATGGTCACATCCCGCTCCTCTTCACCCTGTGGTCTCCGTTGGTCCCTTTGTGAAATGGGGCAACGATTTCATGACATGTCACCCCCACTCGGCCGGGGGGCATGGATACATCATTGTAGCCATAGATTACTTTACAAAATGGGTCGAAGCGATGCTGACATTTGACAACACAGGAAAGACCACAACATTATTCATTTTTAATCACATCATAGCTCGTTTTGGTGTTCCCCATGCTATCGTCATTGATCACGGTAGCCACTTTAGAAACTTCATGATGTCCTAACTTACTGAAAAGTTGGGTCTTCGCCATGAAAACTCAACACCCTATTACCCACAAGCCAACGACCAAGTCGAAGCAATTAACAAAGTTCTCATAACTATGCTCTGACGAATGATAGGGATTCACAAAACAAATTGGCACACAATGTTGTTTTCGGCATTGTGGGCTTACCGAACATCCGTCAAGTCCGCTACTAGGTTTACACATTTCCGGTTAGTCTATGGTTTGGAAGCCATTCTCCCGATTGATGCAAGATACCCTCTTTAAAACTAGTTGTTGAACTCCTACCAAACACTTCTACTGAGGAAGAACGTCTACTGTATCTTATGTGATTAGATGAAACTCGATGTGATGCTACCCTGCTACCCTAGTCATAGAAGCTCAGAAAAAATGTGTCAAGGCCCAATACGACAAACATGTCAAGCCTCACGTTTTCTCCGAAGGAGATCTCGTTCTCCTCTATGAACAAGATCGAGATATGATAGGAGCTGGAAAATTCGAAGCCATGTGGCGAGGTCCTTATATCGTTAGATGAGTGTTGGAAAAAGGGGCTTATGAGTTAGTAGATTACGATGGTATCCCTTTGAGTGAACCTAGGAATGGGTTGTACTTGAAGAAGTATTATGCATAGAATCACCTGTGCACGAGTACTTGTATTTTTATTGTATCATACTTCTTGTGTGTTACTATAGCTTGCTTTTATCGTTATCTGGTCTCTTCCCTTATGTGACACTGTGTTTGATTTCCAGATGTCGGAGTCTTTGCTACCCTACATTGGCTTCGCTGATGGCACTAGCCGTAGTAATCAGAACCTTGCTTCCGCTGCATGGGCAATTTACGCCCCTACAAACGAACTTGTCTCCTTACGAGGTGTGTGTCTCGGCCATGCAACCAATAATATTGCAGAGTATAGCACCATTATCAAAAATTTTATTGATGTTATCTCGCTCGAAATCCGTCATTTGGTTGTGCAACTCGATTCGCAGCTTGTAGTACTACAGTTAAGTAATGTCTATACTATTCGAAGTCCTACTTTGTTACGGGTGTATTTGCGAATTCGCCTCTTGGAATGTTATTTTGATTATATTGAATATCAACATATTCCTAGATGTCTAAATACATTAACTGATTCATTGGCTAACTATGTATTAGACAGACATTTGGATCATTTATAAATCAATCACATCAATTTTCACACAACACAAGATAAACCGGTAGAAGCCGTATGTATATATAATGATCAAAAGAGTTTTTTATAAAAAGTTATGTCTGAGGACCAAAATGTCAAAATCTGAAGCTCATAGCTTCTACAAAGTGACGTCATGGATGACGTTCACGGTAACACATGACTTCCCAGGAAACCCTACGGAGCAATCGACCAATGGACTCTGACACTCCTACTGTATGACGCTGATAACGTCGTGGAACCTCTCCAAGAGGCATGTCTGGAATATCTGTTGTCAAACCCTCTAGGTTTTGTTCCACTGCTTCATAATCCTTGGCGTCCCATCGTGGCACTGGCGCCACTTCTCCTCGCCACTGAATGGGAGAAGTACCAGGAGGTCGGTAAGGTCCCACATCTATGTCATCAACAACGAATTTTGTATTTATTCCTTGGACGAACATATAAAAAACATTTGCATATGATAAAATTCACAAAAACATTTAAAAAAGAAAAAATGTGTACTTCTTACCAAGTTCCCCCCACTGAGCACCCTCGGGCAGGACCAAGTCCGGATCTCCTCGGAAATCTAACCCGGCATAAGCATAATCGTCAATCATCAGCATCTGTGGTCGCAACCAGTCGAAGAAGGTATCATCATATTTGATAATTGGTCTAGCTACGTGCCAGGCCATGAGTTGACACCATCTCATCATTCTTGGATCTGTGGGAGCCGGTAAATCCCACTCAACCTGTAGCCTCAGTAACAAAACCCTCTAGAGAAAGAAGGACACCAACAAATATCCATACCCAAATTGCTTCAGATCACCTCGCCTGCATTTGGTCAACTTCATTTTCACGCTACGAAGCATAGCATCTGCCCAGTTAAAAACCCGAGGCTCAGTACACTCTATGGCATACTGAAAGTAACTCTGGAGCACCATGTGAGGAGAGGAGCTCCCAGCCATATGAGAAATGGTGAACAAAATAGTGTGGAGGGTCAAATCCCACACTCCCCAAATAGATAATTTCCCTTTTCTCCTCTCTGCCTCTAGAACACAGTGTAAGCGGCAGTACTCACTCATGGGCAGCCCACCACCTTTGCTACCAGTTAGGCTCACGTGGTACCCACGTCGTGACAATCCTGTCAAGAAGTAAATGTCCTCAATATCCAAGGACAATGTGTGGACCCCTACATGAAATACTTGCTGATCAGGATCCCACATATGCACAAGGTACTCAAATAACCTGACTTGGGCCCTCATACCTGGGATACGAAAGTAATTCAGAAGACCACAGTTTCTCAAAGCGGCAATGGTGAGCGGATGATTTCTGGCAATGGCATTATCTTCTTCGTGCTCCCTTTCGTGCCATTCCAGAACCATTGTGATGGCCAAATACCTACATAAGAAGCACAAGAAGAAGATTAATAACTTTATTCACAAATTGGTATCTTTTCATTGAGCAAATTTTTAAAAACCTTTTACACTTTGCAGTTCTCGCATGTGCCCTTTAGGCACAGTGTGAGGTTCTCGTAGGCGCCTTTGGGCTCACCTACGAGAATGACCCATTCTCGCAGGTCCCGTGTAGCTCACCTACGAGAATGGATGAGCGCAATACTAACCCTCAAAACAAACCTAAAATGGTGGTTTTTGCCAATGAAAATGAAAATTAAACCATGAAAAAGTAGAGGACAAAGAGCCTACCTCACTTCCACTGACGATTCGTCGAATGGATGCTCGTAGCTCCCGCAATCTGGCGTCGAATTTCAAGGGTAAAAGAGGGGTTTTGGGGCTCAAATAGTGGTAAAGTTAAAATGATATGGTAAAAAGAGTTTTTACCCCTTTATATTCACTTTTACCATGTTATTGAATTTTTATAATTATTTATTTATTAAAACCTAATCCCTAATGCCCTTTTGAGTACAACTTTTGCAGGCGTAACTGTTGGAAGATTGATTGTTGTCATTGATGTCAACCCTAGTCATGGGTTTTGGACCACAAGATTGATAAAGGTATTTGGACATGAAGGAAAATGCACATGCATATACAACACCCATGAATGGATAGTATACATCATGTTGTTT
>SNQJ01S0003706.1:271772-291725 GCA_010110895.2 Picea sitchensis | reverse complement strand
TTTGGAGTAGTCTTGGGAAAATCCATTGTTCTCTATCATGGAGTGTCCAAATGACTTGCTTGATGAGTCAAATGATAACTAGATATCCACAACCCTACCCATTATTCCCCAAATTTTGATGACTTATTGTTCGAGGGGGAGTAGGTAGAGGAGGACACAATAATGGTATATTTAGCAAAGGAATCCTTAGATAATGGAAGGGACTTTCTCTCTACATAGAAAGGTTGAAAAGGACCAGTACACTTGTGATGATCAAGCAATTGACCCAAAACTCCAAGTCTTGTAGGCCATGCTATGGGTTTTTCAAGAGTAGGATGACATCACCCCATACTCAATCACTCCCACACATGAGAGAATTTACTAGATTTTAATAAGATCATAGGCCATCCCTAACTTTGAGACAAACATGCAAGCCCTATTTCAGAATTTGATAGTGATCGGGTTATATATCACTGGGTTCCTACCACAAGTTCCACATTGTAGTCATTCAACCCAAATATCAATGTTCAACCTTAGTCAACTCTTGATATGTTGTGGATGGCAAAGCTCACTCTTGAGGAAGCTAAACAATGCATTGTACACTTCAAGAAAGGCTATGAAGAGTTATAACATGTTAATCAATGCTTTCAAAACTAAACTAAGATGACCATTTACACGGATCTCTAAGTACAAGTGAGGTAGGATTTGGAACAGGAATTGGAGTTTGTTTCATTTTAATCGGAGAACCTCGGACTAGAATGGAAATAGGTGGCCCACTGAGGCAATAGATGTGGTTTGTTCTTTGTGGAGACAATTGCACTAGCAAACTCCATTATTGCGGGCAAACTTGGAGACTGAAAAGAACCAACAGAATCAACAATTATGGGGCTTGATGTATATGTTGGTTCCTCTTCTTTATGAAGCCAAAGTATTAAGGAGTAGTTGTGGAAATCTATGAAGGAGAGTCTCACCATATACAATACAATGTTGTAGTGGATGGGAATCATGTAGAAGTGAGAGAAACCCATAGAAGAGTTATGAGAATACATTAAATAGATGGATGTCGACACCCAAGCTCTAGCAAATCCCTCTAGATTAAGTGGTCGGGTTGAACAAGATAAAGGTAGAAAATTACCATTTAGAAACTATGCATGAATCTATGGTCGGGTTGAAATTGCAACTAGTGAACTCTCTCCATGTTCCCTCCACAAGTTATCTCCTTGGGCACGAATCTCCTTGAAAGTATTTTCTTTGGGCGCGAGCATAAAACCTTTTTGAAGCCATGGACAGAGATGACGTGGTTTATTCATTCTTTGAACATAGGTAGGGTTCACGGAATTGAAATAGAGGATGCTAACCACTCAATTTTAGTTTTTCCAAATTAGTAATTTTAGCCCCACCTCTCCTCGCCGGTGCCCTCAAGGAAAGCTCCTTCTACTCTTTCATCGATGCCCCGCCTCTCTCCCAAAGGTTCTAGTGAACTCTCTCCTGCTCCTCCTCCAGCTATCTCCTTTGGGCATGAGTCTCCCTCGGAAGGGCTGCTTCAAGCAACACCTCCCAAGTGGTGTCTCAAATTCCATTTTAGGGACTTTTTCTATGATAGGCTTGATCCCTGGTGAGAGGGTATGGTTCGAGTCTCACTGACAAAATTTACAATAGATATGTAGTCTATTTTTTTGCTAGGGTTAATGTTTTGATGCTTGAAATGCCATGAAAATGAGAGAGAAGCATACATCGTAACTAGCATCTGGGCTTGATCTCCAAATTGCTCATGGAGATCAAATTAACAAAATTTTAACACCAAATCACCTTACACCTACACACACAATCGACCAAATAATAATACCTTCCTCATTTTCCACCAATACTATAATAATATAAATAGATTCTGTGGTAATCACATTGAAATGTTAAATGCATGCCATCATGAACTCTTTTGTAGTAGTTTCGCCTTCATATTAAATAGCCAGTTATGTGGTTAGGTGTGGTACATTATGACTCCATGCCTAATGAATTCTAGAACTAGTCTAAAATAAACAAACCTCTGAAAATATTTGAAGATCATTATGGCATTTCAACTCATAGTAATCCTCATGACTAATGTCAACATGCTTGAGTGGCTATCACTAACATGATGAGTCTTGGAGACATTGTCATTAGATAGGATGTCTTTGATGTTTGACAAGATTTAAGGTCTTCATCATTAATAGTAACTCACATTAATAGGTTTTGGCTTCATCAATGGAATCTTACATCATGATATATTCAACCATCATGACTAGCATTGATGGGTTAACATTATCTAACCCTTTTCATCCACCTTCTTCATCAATATCCTAGGGTTAATGTTTAATGCTTGAAATGTTAATGTTAATGTTAATGTTTAATGCCTGAAATGCTAAGTGAAAATGAGAGAGAGAAGAATACATTGTAACTAGCATCTGGGCTTGATCTCCATGAGCAATTTGCTTAACAAATTTAGCAACAAATCGCCTTACACCTACACATAATCGACCAAATAATACCTTCCTCATTTTCCAATTCACATTTATAATAATATAGAATAGATTCCGTGGTTATCACATTGAAATGTTAAATGCATGCCATCATGAACTCTTTAGTAGTAGTTTCACCTTCATATTAAATAGCAAGTTATGTTGTTAGGTATGGTACATTATGACCCATGCCTAATGAATTCTAGCACTAGTCTAAAATAAACAAACCTCTTGAAAATATTTGAAGATCATTATGACATTTCAACTCATAACAATCCTCATGACTAATGTCAACATGTTTGAGTGGCTATCACTAACATGAAGGGTCTTGAGACATTGTCATTAGATTGGATGTCTTGATGTTGACAAGATTTAAGGTCTTCATCATCATCAATACAAGTAACTCACATTAATAGGATTTTGGCTTCATCAGTGGAATCTACATCATGATATATTCAATCATCATGACTAGCATTGATGGGTTAACATTATCGAACTCTTTTTCATCCACCTTCTTCGCCAATATCCTCGGCCCATGTGCCCATATTTTCATAATGTTTTGTTGTCGCTAAGTATTAAAACTCTTTCGCGACATCTAGTACAACAATTTTTTGTAAGGGCAATAACATTTACCATCAAATTCTTTTCACCTCTTTAATTCTTTTTCCCATCTCTAATGTTTTCTTACATTCTTTCCCACACTTATAATCAAACAAAATTCTATTTTTGTTCACAGAAGACCCTCGCAAACCCTTTTTGAAGCGCCGCTATTATAGCAAACTTGTCGCAACATCCGCCAAATGCAACATATTTATAGATTTTGTAACGCTGCAATTCGTAATGCAAAAGGTCCTAAGTGACCGCATTTTGACTCTGCGAACATACCAAGGTGACTCTGGAGGAAAACCTAGTTTTCAAAAACGCCGCACTACGGCCATTACTTCAACAAACGGCAAGAGAGACGCCCAAAATCTATAAAGAGTGACGCTAACGCGGGTAAGACCGACGCTAACGCGGCGCGCCATCCCACGCTAATGCAAGCAAATTCAAGCACATACGTACCTTCACAAACATGGCAAGAGAGACGTTAACGTGGCAATAGAGATGTTAATGTGGCAAGAGTGACGTTCCCGTGGAAAACGTGGCGAGAGCGGCGTTAACGTGGCAAGACCAACGCTACATGGCAAGACCGACGCTAACGTGGCAAGCTGAATGCTATCGTGCAACATGAATTTTTTTAATAAATTTCATTTTGCTTAATAATATGGACAATTTTGTCCATAATGCCAAAATAAAACGCTGGGAATTTTTACAATATGTAGTAGTGTATATATATATCATTCTCTCCTATATATTGATGGAATTCTCATGGTAAAGGTTAAGCAAGATTAATTGAAAAAATTGGTGAAGGAATTGTGTGAATGACCCTAGCTCAACAGGATCTTGAGACTCTAGCAAGTCTATCAAGAGGATTTTGATCTTCTTCACAAGGATAGAGCAAGTGTGTGTTGGAGCCAAGAGCCACCAAAGGAATCTTGAGACATCAAGGCTATTAGGTTGTAAACTTTACTTTCAATTAATATGATACAAAGGATACGTCCTTTTCCCATAAAGCCATTCTTAGTTTATTGTGTAATTCCTTGATCATACACATAAGTTGACATTGAATATATTTTTCTATCTTTCCCTTTGTTGATTTGTGTTGTTTTGGTCTTGACTACACAAGAGAGCACCTGAGCGTAAGGGAGCAACAGAGACCCTAGGAAATGATACAAATGTATGTTACTTGTTCCCTCCTACTAGCTAATTCAAGGTCGTAGGGAAAGAGTCATGTCTGCCTTTGTTTTGTTCTAGATCCAGTGGATCTAGGGAGATCTGCTAGTGTTTGCACCTACCGATTAGTCCGGATAACATGAGTAAATCAACATCGAGTGGAAGAAGTTTTGAAGTAGGGATTAGGTATTTTTAATACTACAACCATAAACAGACATCCTCAAGCAAGATAAGAAGGATAATAAATTATCACCAGTACTATGGCCCTTATATATAATTTCAAAAGATTGGTACTATGGATACAAATTGAGTTGCCTCAAGATTCATATAATAATCTCGGGTTTCCATGTTTCATGCTTTTAAACAAGAAGATTATAGTTGACAAGATCCTAGTTCAAACTATATTTTTTGAACTTGATGAGGAAGGAAAAATCATATTGGATACTGAAGCTATCACTGACACAAGAATTCTCCAACTGAGGAATAGATCAAATTCAGAGTATCTCATTAAGTGGAAGAAACTACATGTTGAAGATTCCACGTGGGAAGATGAGTATTTTATATAGAAGCATCCATAACTACTCAAGTTTTGAGGAAAACACTTTTCTGAAGGGGAGGGGCATGTTAACACCTAATTTGTGGTACAATACCGCTTAATTGGGGCATATTACATTAGTATTGTTATTTTATTTATGTCGGCTTGGGTCCATTAGTTGTAATTGTACCTCCTAGTCTCCTATATATACCAAGGATACCTTTTCATTTGGAATCATCTGGGAATTGTGAATTCATATGATGTATAAGGAGGTTTCCCCCTCGAAGAGGCTTATTATCTTAATTTCTCTTTGTCAAGGCATTGAATACTTATTATGAGGTTTTTATGCTATTTTGATATTTGGTTCTTAACAAAGGAGCTAAACTAGTCATCACCAAACCTTACTGACACCCAAAAAGGTTCAAAGATGAAATTGAAAAGGAAATCAAAGAGTTGTGGGACATGGGACACATTATTCCTAGCTCAATCCCATTTGCATCTTCAGTTGTGTTGGTTAAGAAAAAATATGGCACAATGAGAATGTGCATTGACTATAGGGCACTAAACAAGAAAACATTAAAAACAAGTATCCAATTCCCAAAATTGATGAATTACTTGATGGGCTCCATGGCGCATTTTACTTTTTGAATATTTATCTTCGTTCAAGATACCATCAGATTTGGGTGAGGGAACAAGATATCCACAAAACGACCTTCAGGTGCCATTATGGCCATTATGAGTTATTAGTTATGCCTTTTGGGATAACTAACACACCGGCTACATTTCAATATTACATGAATCACATTTTCAATAAACAGTTGAGGAAGTATCTCTTGGTCTTCTTTGATGATCTGCTAATCTATAACAAAACGTGGGAGGATCACCTCAAGCATCTGGATCAAATTTTGAGCATCATGGAGGAACAATCCTTATATGCTAAAGAGTCTAAATGTGAGTTTGAGATGATAGAAGTATTGTATTTGGGACATATCATTGGAGCAAAGGGGGTACAGTTTCATCAAGAGAATATATACACCATCTTGGATTGGCCAACACCCATGAACATCACAGAGCTACGAGGATTCCTTGGTATTTGCACCTACTATAGGAGATTCGTTAAAGGGTTTTCATAGCTTTGTGCGCCCTTGAATGATATAACCAGGAAAGGCGCATTTAAGTGGACTGAAGAAACCCAACAAACTTTTGACAAAATGAAGAAGGTCATGAGCACTTGTTTGGTCCTAGCATTACCATATTTTTCTCAGCCATTCATACTAGAGTGTGATGCATTGGGGAAAGGAATTGGGGTTGTCCTCATGCAGAACATGCATCCTATTTCTTTTGAAAGAAGAAAACTAAGAGGACATGAGTTATTATACATTATATATGATAAGGAGATGCTAGTTATCATGCATGCGCTAGCTAAGTTCAGACGATAATTGGTGGGAGCCAATTTTATAGTCAATATAGATCACAACAACCTCAACCACAAAATCTAGGCCTATGATTTTTATATAGAGTTTGTTAAGGGGAAGAATAATTTTGTATCAGATGCCTTGTCTAGGATGCCTTCAACTTATGCCTTGTTAGAATTTTCAGTTGAATGGAAATCACATATGTTAGTGGAGTACTCCAAAAACAAGTTTGTTGTGAGATTATGGATGGGAAAATTCTGGATGGGAGATTTCGTATTTTGGATGACCTTATCTACTATAAGGGAAGTATTTATGTGGTACCAGAATCCAAATTCAAGGAGAGGGTTCTAAGGGAATTCCATGATTCACCACTAGCTGGGCACCAAGGTTTCCTCAAATTTTACAGGAAGATTAGAGAGAGGTTTGCATGGAAGGGCCTCAAGGAGAATTTTATGCGCTATGTTAGAGAATGAACAAGTTGTAAGAAAAACAAGGTTGAGCATACCCATCCAACAGGTGTGTTGCAGTCACTTCCCATTCCAACATATAAAGGGGAAAGTATATCTATGGATTTCATGACAGGTTTGCCTAAAGTGCAGGGAAAGGATGGAATTTTTGTAGTTGTGTATCGCTTGACCAAGTTTGTACATTTATTCACCATATCCATGGAGTATATCACATCTCAGGTAGCATAAATTTTCTTCAAGGAAGTTTTCAGATTGCATGGTTTTCCCAAGAATATTGTGAGTGACAGGGATAGCAGGTTCATGAGCACTTACTGGCAGGATTTATTCAGACTTGTTGGCACCGAATTGACTCCTAGCATGAGCTACCACCCTCAGAATGATGGACAAACAAAAACAGTTAATAAATGGGTGGAAGGATACCTCAGGAATTATGTGGAAGGACAACAAAGAGCATGGGTCAAATGGTTTCATTTAGGAGAGTATTTTTATAACACTACCCCTCACAAGTCTATTGGCGTGACACCCTTCAGGGAATTATATGGCTATGACTCACTAACCTTCATGGAGGTTGTTCATGGGGACAAAATGGCTCTTAGGGCTAAGGATTGGGTCCAAGAAAGTCAAGAAATTGTTAGGGAGCTTAAGGATCATTTGTAGAGGGATCAAAACCAACAAAATATCTATGCAGATAAAAACAGGGTGGAACGTAGCTTTGAGGTGGGAGAATTGGTCTATTTGAGGTTACATCCATATCACCATACATCAATCAAGAGAAATGGCATAGAAAATCTCAAGCTTCGTTTCTATGGTCCATACAAGGTGAGTAGAAGAGTTGCGGTGGTAGCATGTGAGATTGAATTGCCACCAAGAAGAAAAATCCACAATGTATTCCCTGTGTCATGCTTGAAGAAGGAATTGGGTCAACAGGTGACAGTTACAAAGGAGTTTCCACCACTTGATGAGGAGGGCCAATTGATTTTAATTCCTAAATATGTCTTGGAGGTTAGGGAGAAAATTTTTAGAAACAAAAATATCAAGGAGTATTTGATTAAATGGAAGAATCTGTCAATTGAGGATGCTTCTTGGGAAGGTGAACATGTCATGCAGCATGTAGATTCAAAGTTGCTTGTGAGAAAGTATTTTCAGGCAGGGTAAATTGTAAGATCCCCTTCCATATAACCAAGGAACTGGAGGACTTATTAGCCTAGTTTTCCCCCCTAGGATATAGTCTCACCAAAAAGGGGGACTAAGTGGCCAAAATATGTCATGGAGGATGCTAAAGTCAAATTATTAAAGTGACATTGGCTAATAAGAAGATAAGGTAATTGGATAATATGAGATAAGTGAAGAAAATACTTTAGAAATCCAATTAATAATTTAAGTGAGAATTATAATGCTGGATTATAAAAAGAAGATGAGGGAACATCACTCCTCATTCTTGATCATTTATATTTGCAAATTGAGCTCTAGCAGCTTGAGTGTTTTGAGGGTTTTGACTAGACAAACCCTAGAGATCAACATGGAGGTGAAATACCCCTCATTTCCTAGTCCAATATTGTCCAAGGTGGTGAAATATTCCACCCTCACCATTCTATTTAGATCATATCATTTTGAGCTATCATTTGTGAATATTGGTGCACCATTGGAGGAATTTCTGCAGGAAGGGCACACTGTTCAACCTTGAGGAGTTCGATTTGGCCTTTGGTGGTTGGTTCTGGAAGCGATATTTATTTGGGAACATTTTCCATCCTTGGAGTGACGTTTCTTGGACCTCTTGGGGGTTTTCAACCTCCATAATTATTTATTATCAGAGATGGGTGAATTTCTTGAAGGAGGGTGTGCTTGGGGTTATAGATCCAGTGATTTGAGGTGAGTTTTATCATCTAAAAAAAGAGAAATTCCTCATATGATATATCCATCACCTTCTCTGCGGGATTACAACCATTTCATGAAGTTTAGGGGCCATATCTAAGCCATGTCAATTGATAGGGTGCGCTACAACCAGTGAGGGTGCAACTCAGCTAGGAGATTCAATGTTTTGGAGGAAGGGAAATGGATTGATCTTATAGATCTTTTGCATGCATATATTGGAGGCTCAAGGAAG
This sequence comes from Picea sitchensis, assembly GCA_010110895.2. NCBI lineage: Eukaryota > Viridiplantae > Streptophyta > Pinopsida > Pinales > Pinaceae > Picea > Picea sitchensis. The sequence goes on along the minus strand of SNQJ01S0003706.1, from coordinate 282,957 downwards.
CCAATATATCTCCTTTCTATTGTATCTTGGAGGTTCTATTAGCCACATCTTCCACTCTCCTATATCTATTTCTAGATCTTCTCTTCTCTTGTATCAAAGTCAACTATATATATTAAATAAACATAGATCTAAGTTTGTGGATATGCTTGTTGTTGTTACTATGTGTTTCATTGTTGTTTAAATCTCAAGTCTATCATTGCAAACTATTTGTGCTATCAACTTAACAATAAACCCCAACACAAGCTCAATAAAGCTACAGGTGCGAATTGTTTGAAAAACCCTTAAACCAGAAACCATTAAAACTGAAAAATTCCACATAGATCCACTTGGGGATCTTACATGTATGAAAGAAGTAGACATTCCCAAGACTTAATTTAAAACTCATGAGAGTCTCTATGAGTTCCCCCTCCACCTTCCAAAGTCTCATGAATCATGTCTTCCATCCTTTTCTCCATCATTTTTCCTTAGTTTTCTTTGATGATATTCTCATCTATAGTAAAAATTGGACATCCCATCTCACCCATGTGGATCAAGTTCTCCATGTACTCTCTTAGCACCAAATTTTCCTCAAACAATCTAAATGTACCTTTAGAGACTCAAAAGTGGAGTACCTAGGTCATATTGTTGGCAAGGATGGTGTAAGGGTGGATCCTAAGAAAATTGAAGCTATGTAGGATTGGCCTCGCCCTAAAACTCTTAATATCTTGCATGGATTTATGGATTTAATAGGTTATTATCGTAAGTTTGTTAAGAATTACGAAAAAAATTGCAGCACCTCTCACTGCTCTCCTTAAAAAGAATGCCTTCACTTGGACTCCAACAACTGATTAATCCTTCCATGCCTTGAAGGAGGCTATGTGCATGACTCTGGTCCTATCATTTCCAGACTTCACCAAGACTTTTGTCTTAGAATGTGATGCTTAAGGAAAAGGAATTGGGGCAGTCCTCATGCAAGATGGTCAGCCTTTGGCCTTCACCAACAAACAAATTTTAGACAGACATTTGGGCCAATCAATCTATGAAAAGGAAATGTTGGCTATTCTGAATGTCGTGGATCTCTGGTGTCCTTATTTATTGGAGAAACACCTCCATATTAAAACTAATCACCAAAGCCTCAAGTATTTTCTGGAACAAAGAATTTTATCCCTAGAGCAACAAAAATGGGTAACCAAGCTATTTGTCTATGATTATGAGATCATTTACAAGAAGGGAAAATAAAACGTGGTCGTTGACGCTCTTTCCTGAATATATGAAGAACAAGGGTCCATATTTTCCCTCTCCCTTGTTGTACCTAATTGGCTCCAAGCTACTCAATAGGAATGGTTGCAAGATCCCAAAATCTCTCGCATGATCCAACAATTGCAAGAAAATTCTCCAACTTCTATAGGGTACTCTTGGCACAATAATAAGATTTGCTACAAAGGTTGTCTATATTTAAGAAAACAGTCGCAACTTAAATCTACAATGATTTCTAAGCTTCATGCTTCACCCACAACTGGGCATTTAGGGTTTACCAAAACCTATGAAAGGGTCAAACCTTCTTTTTCTGGGATGGTATGAAACATGACATATGCACCTTTGTGGATAAATGTGATTTATGTCAATGCAACAAGGGAGAAAAATTAAGATCCCCCAGCACACTCCAACCCCTTCTAATTGCCCCTTCTATTTGGCAGGATATTTCTATGGATTTCATTGTGGGCGTACCTAAATCTGGAAATACGACAGTCATCATGGTGGTGGTTGATCGTCTTTCCAAATATTATCATTTATGTGATCTGCAACATCCCTTCACCACATCCATAGTGGATCAAGTTTTCATGTATAATATATTCAAACTTCATGGCATGCCACATTCTAGTTTCTTTGACAGGGATCTCACATTCACCAACAATTTTTGGCAAGAATTGTTCAAGCTACAAGCCACCCAATTACATCTCAGCACTGCCTATCATCCCCAGACTGATGGCCAAACTGAAATTGTCAACAAGTGTTTGGAAACATATTTAAGGTGTTTTTTATATGATCGCCAACATCAATGGGCTCAGTGGTTACCACTAGTTGACTAATGGTACAACACATCTTACCATACAACTACTCACGTGACTCCTTTTGAAGCAATATATGGAAAAAATCCACCATCATTTATCTCATACATGCCAGGTTTCTTGAAGGTTCAGGAGGTTGACAAAAATATTACAGTCCGGGAGGCCATTCTCCGTACCCTCAAAGAAAATTCGTGATGGCTCAAAACCACATGAAGCAACAAGCCGATCAAGGTATTTCTGAACGTAAATTTGGAAGGGGACCAGATGTTTCGTCGTCTACAACCTTATAAGCAGACTTCACTCAAAGTTGAACATTGTCAGAAGCTTTCTCCCAAATTTGATGGTCCTTATGTCATTCTCAAGCATGTGGGGCCAGTCATCTACCAGTTAGCTCTGTCTAGTGCTTCTAAGCTCCATCCTATTTTTCATGTCTCATGCTTAAAGAAGGTGATTGGAACTAAGTGCCAAAATCAAACCCGTCTCCCTAAGTTGGATGAAGAAGGTTCCATTTGGTTACATCCCCAAGTAGTCTTGGACCAGTGTGAGTGTCATCCCCGTCAACACACCATTCAGGAAGTGTTAGTGCAGTGGAAAGATACAACTCCAGAAGATGCCACCTGGGAGCCCACTACCATTCTGCAACAATTTCCTCATCTCAAGGGGGGGGGGGAATTTTAGGGACCTAACCTCCCTAACCCCTCACGTAGGTAGAACAACATATTTTCCATGTAATAAAGGATGACATTAGTTTATAAGGCCTATTTAATAAATGAGAACAAGTCAATGTAAGAAGACCTAATAGAATCTTCTACTTCTAGAAATTTCTTCTGCTAGAAAGTTGTTTAGAAGATAGAAATAGTATAAATAAGAGTAGGATGCATGAAAAGTCTTTGTCTTGCGAATTATTGTAATAGAGTGCTTCTCTGTTAGAGGTTTCCCCCTCGAAGAGGAAAGTGAACATTGTTTCCTATCAATAAAGGTATTATTTTGGTGTTATGGTTTCATATCTTGTGTTGTTCCACTATCATTCTCTACAATATTTATTTTTTCTGCTATTATAATAGATCTGGTACCTTACAGCTTATCGGCATAGTACACAAATTGTTTCATTAATTTTAGAGTAAATTAGGTGGAGAATCTTGTTAAGGTGATAATTGTTCAAAATTATTTTTGGAAACTGTTATTATACCTTGGATTGATCAGTATGTTGCTTTTTAGTAGGTTGTTGATTGGAGGTAGTAGTGTTTCTTTATTGTACTTGGCTAGATCAATCTCTTCCTTTGTAGTCCCTATCAAATTAAGGGGGGGTTACTATGTGATTTGTTAATAACTTGGTTTGTCCTCCAAACTAAGTTTAGGGGGGGATGTTGGAACCATATGTTCTTGTTGTAAACTCACCTTAACAGAAGGCGTAGTAAACCATGAATAGGGAGGAAAATGTTAAGGGAGTCAACGAAGGAGTGGACCTAACTATGTGTGGTTAGTTGACATTGTCCACTTTAATCTTATAGATTCACATTATATGGATGATTATGGGATGTGGTCCCATACATTGAGGGTTTCAAGTATATACCTAAACCTATATATAGACAATCTCCTATATCATTCTATCATATCATCTACTCATGGAGCTATGTTCATTGTGCTTAAGTTCTTATGTTGTCTATTGATACAACCATTTCCCTTGGTATCTTTGTTTTCACTTTGTTGTACTTTTCCTATTCCAACACTATGAGTGGCTTATTGATTTTGGACCATCTCATCATATGTCTATGGATAAAGCCATATTTTTTTTTCTTAATGAATGTAACACCAAGCAAATTTTTGTTGATGATGATAGATATCTAAGTGTTATAGGGTATATCCACATAGGTCAAACACCTTAAGACAAACACTCAACACACATAAATCAAGGATCATTACACTAGTGTTTTCATGTGGTTACAACCCTTAAAGAAGGAAACATTCCATAACCCCAACCAACGCGGCCACTTGTATAAATATATTAATCCAAAAAGAAACAGATTTCATGAACATCTCTCACAAAAAAAGATCATCAACAAATGAGCCTCCAAGATCTTTAAATGAAGATAATGGACCAATGAGGTGTTAAGCCACAATTCAAGTGTCATTAAGATCGAGGAGATGTTTGAGCCACTAGATCACTCATTTTTAGGACATGATCATAACCATCAAATTAGTGAAGTATAAAAGCACACTAAGGAAACATAGTAAAAAACACACTTTAACATAATATTAAATTAGACCAAGTTGACCTTAACTAATTCCTAGTGTCAAAATATTGTAACAATGTAATATTACAAATTAGGTTTGAAATATATATTTATACACAAGTCAAGTAGGTCATCCTCCCAAGAGGGGTTATGGGCCCAGATAAGTAGAGTGTGTTCCCCAAGAGGGTTATTGAGCATGCATATCAAAGTTGAGTAGATTAGAGATCTATAACTTTCAAAAACCCTCTACTCTGGTCTTAGCTTTCATTTTGTCAACATCTTGGTATATCAAAGAGATATAACAATTGGCACTCCTCTATCATTAGTCTGGACCCTACAAACCCTAGAATCTACAGTAGGCCATGGAATTTCTATATCATTGCATCCATAAGGAATTTGGAAATTTTGTTAGTGCAATAATATTCAATAGTGAGTAATACTCCCACCATTGTAGAAAGAAAAAAATATAATTCTTTGGACACCATTGTGGGAGATCTGTATCAAAATATTCCTTGTGTCATGTAGATCATGTGGGTCTACCTCTCCAATAACACTTTTTGTGTGGACCTGACAATACCGTGTTCATGGTATATCTAAAAAGACTTCTTTCAAGCGACTTATCATAGTGAGATACGTTGGGAATAACACTTTGAAAAACTCTTAGGTGGTGCCATAGTCATACCTCGCAACATGGAAAACACAAAGAACCAAAACTAAGACTCACCTACTAAGAAAAAATAAATTGAAGCCAAGGTTTCTAGCATTGAATCTTCACTCAAAAATTTGTCTGACACGATGAACAAATAAGGTCACTTGTTGGAAATGTTAAGCACCCACTTGTCTATCTAGATATCAGATCTACACATCGATCCAACCAAGGACGAATCCCCATCAAATGAAATGTAGGCCACTCACATGAGAAACATTTCTACGAACAAAGAAATGTCTTGTCATTAAGTAAAGAAGGAAAAGTTTGTGAAAACTAAGGGTTTTGCAAGAGCAAGAAACCAAAAAGGAATCCATGTCTTGTCATTAAGTAGAGAAGGACAAGTTTGTGAAAATTAAGGGTTATGCAAGAGCAAGAAACCAAAACAAAATCTACAAAAATTACTATGCCTAAACCTTTGATTAATATCTAACTCCTTTCTTGGATTTAAATGTGTATGAGAAGCAAAGCTATGGTTTCCCACTAGTTTTTGTAGGAGAAATTTTCATTTCCTAAAAAGATCGATATAATATAAAATTTAGGCTATTATGTAATCCTCAAACCATATACCACTTTCACCATTCTCCTATTTGGCCTTTGGATACCAACTCTTTATTTTATTATTTTTAATATGATTTTCAAAGACAAATCATGGCCTTTAAAATTCTTAACCATTTTAAGAGAGATAAATAAGTGTTACAAAATAATATGTAACCTTCAAATAGTTAGTCTCCAACAACAACAAAATTAGGTTGAAGCAAAGGTAAGCAAAAAATATTCTTTCAAGTGAGTCTTAATTTTTTGTAATATTTGTTTTGGCAATAAGCATATTTTACAAAGAGAGTTTAGGGAGCTTGTGTTTGGTGAAGTAGAAATTATCTTTCACATTAGTTCCATGAATCTAATTTCTATTAACATGGAGTAACAATAGACAAAATGGATTCTTATCGAAAGAAAGTTTTCATGTTTTTCAACAAGATTGTTCATGTAAACTTATTGAAACACTGGAATAAAAAATGCTCTAAAGTACTTATTGATGTGTAGAATTCTTCTTCATTAACTTAGACTTAAATTTATTTCATTTAAGTGCTTAATATACATATTTCAAGCATCAAATATTTTTTTTTTAAATTCAAAAAGGCAATATACACAATGTTTCTAGATTTATATGATATAACTCTAGTTAGAAGGATATCTTCTCATGTATTGATTTATGCAGGAGATAAATTGATATCCTTCCAACCACTATAACATGCATTTAACTTATGTAAAACTTCATAAATTTTACTTAAAATCAAACATTGAACAAAATCTTTAAAGGATATAACGTTATCTTACTATTATCAATACATGCATTTTTTTTTAATTACATTTGGTTTCTAAAATTATATATAAGATTTAATTGTTCAATATTTCAACCTAATATTTACTCTTTTTCATTTTTACAAATTTATATCCTATTATAAAATTATAAAACATTTTTCTTAATTCAATTCCAAAATTTACTCTTTTCATTTTCACAAATTTCTATCATATTATAAAATCACAAAATTACAAAACCTTTTTCTTAATTCAATTACAAAAACACTCCCCATTTTAATTTTCAACATACAATTATTGAATTAAATCTCTTGTAAAGGGCATGGTTTCAATTGCCCTTAATTAAACACACAAAAAAATATATCATTTAAAAATAAAATTAGTATTTACTTTTCACATTAATTTAGTTGAAAAGATTATATGTAGTAATAAGAAAAATAAATAACTTTTAATAAAAATTCAAAACTTAAAATTATTATAATTTGCATCATATTTAAATAAGCACATTGAATAAATTTAGAAATAATAAATTAATTTTCTGTACACATTATTTTTAAAAAGTGATATTAATTTTTATATTAATTTAAAATAAAAAATATATAAAAAAAATGAAAAGAATAAAAAACTATATGTCTACAAAGGAAAATGGTATTTACAAAGAAAAAGGATATTTACGTTTAGCATCCAAATAAAGTGTTTAATGAAATTTGGGAAAGAATAAATGGCCTTCACCAACCGAATTTTTCTTTAACTTAAAAATGCACATGGTGGTTTAAGTGAATATTTTATGAGTCATTATTATATTTCAGTGCCCTTTAAAAACACTGAAAGAACCTTCTTTCTGTAATTATTTAATTGGGAATACTTTGGCGAAGGCATAAGATTGTGTGAGGCTCCACGATATGGAAGCCATCTGTAAAGGATTCTCCCATCTCTACAATACATTACGGAAGTTAATTCTGTAATAAAATGTGGCAAGGATTCTCCCATCTCTACAATAGATTGTGGAAGTTAATGTTGGAATCGAAATGGAAATGGGACGTCATTAATACTAACGTGGAATTACTGGCATCAAAACATTTTAACTATGGTCCAGTGAAATTCTAAGTGAAAGAAGATAGGGCCGTTTTGGAGGGACAAATACTTTGCTTGCACCCAGGTGCCCTAAAGTAAAGTCAAGTTGCTTGTTAGTTGTTGAGTACAAATGGGACTAGAACAGAAAATGTTTTCCCACCTATAATAAAATTTAATTTAATTTTTTTAATAATGTTTAAAACATAATTATTTTAATAATGTTTAAACATTTGTGTGAAAAGATTAAATGATCCATGCTATTTTGAAAGTAAATATATATATATATATATATATATATATATTTCATATGATTTGAAACAAAGTAGTCAAAATATGATCTATGATTTGAAATAAAGTGTTTACAATATGTACATATCATAAATTTAAATGGATAAACTTAAATTAAATATTTCAAGTTTAATGACGGATTTTTCAAGAGGGCCATTAGAAATAGTGAAAATATGAGAATATAAAAATTCAATGAAATATTTTTCTCATTGTTTGTTGTTTTCAATTGAGTACTAATCATTATCTACATGAATTAATTGAAACTAGAAAATAAATTTATTAAAAAAAAGGAATTCTAAGAGTCTAAGTGCTAAACCTAGCCTTGGCCCAATTTGAGTGAAGAGGAATTTTAATAGTGTTGTGAGAAGATGAATCTTAATCTTCACCATTTGAAGCCATAATGTTTGTCACCAAAAATATTTACTATTACCAAGAATATTAACTATTTCATTTTAAAAATATCAAATCCCCATAAACTTTTATTACGTTAAAGGTGTTTTTTAAAGGGAGGGTTCTTTTAAAGGGAGGTTCTTTTGAGCCTTTCATCATCTGTCTATAACCTATCAATGGATAACATGTATGCAGTGTTGTTGTTCTCCTCGAAATTTGTGAACCACCACAGTTCTCCTCGAAATTTGTTTACCACAGTCTCTGCCGATTTTTTCACAAGCCCAATAATCCAAGAGGAAGCATGGGTTCATCTCAACCCATCAATTGTTCCTCCTCGAGATTTGTACCCCACTGCCTCTCCTCGAAATTTTTACCCAACTGCGTCTGTCAATTTTTAGAACTTCAATGACTCTTATATGCAAAAAGGATGCTCCCAAGAGATGAACAGATGCTCGAAGAGGAGAGATGGATCGTTGCTCAACTCACCACTACTCAAATCTACAAAACAAGGATCGATGCTCCCAAGAAATGAACCATTGTTCAAATCTGCAAAACAAGCTACATGAATGTTCCTCAACATTTTCCATTTAATTAAATGCTTGCTTGTTGTGACAATCGATCTGCAGATAAGCATCATGAATTTTGTTTCGGATCATGAAGGTGGCCCTTTCCATCTAATCCCTTCTTGAAAAATTTCATTTGATACTCTCCATAAGAAGCCCCCTGGTACAATGGAGTATGCTCCTCGTCTATCAATTTTGTCTTGAGTGACAACACCACATCAGGCAGTGGACTGCAAAACATGACCCATGACATTCTTAAGCGGTCTTTGTGCACCACACTCATGTGCTCAACGCTCTTGTATTTCCCATTTCTCAATATATGTTCATCAACACAAAATTATCAAGCCACAATAAACAACACCACTAATCATTTCAATATGTTATGAGTATGAATAGTACATACCTCCAATTGATCACTAATATTGACAACCAAGGTGCCAGGAACACATTGGACATCCAGCCAATCCCCATCTTTGCGAATTTGAAGCCCTAGATTTGATCGTGAAGGAGAATCGTAAGTGCATCGATATCAGAATGGGGTGCCACTCCCACCATCAGATCTATTTGAGGACACAAAAGACAGTAATTTATGCTTATATGAAACTCCTTCCTCTCCCCTCCCACGCTCTCGTTCAGAGAGTTTTCCATCTCTAAGCCCAGATCACGCGACAATATCTCCATCAACCATTTGAATAACTTGACAACTCTGTTGTATTCATCCGTAGCTCTATTGCAACTACAAAAATCATTTTTTAGACATCTTAGAGTTGACCCTTCTCCACAAAACTATATAAATACATTATATACACAGAAAACATGTAACCATTATGTGAAATAAGAGAGTTGTATGGGCCATTTGATCATTTCAAAAAACATGCCTCATCTTGGTTTTGTCTCTTGATTTATTGGTGTGGGTATTGACAAAGTAATCCAACAAATCCTTCATCTCATAAACATTGTGGTTCATTACAAGAAAGAATTTGCATCTCTTAAATATCTCTTAATGAAAATCAAGCCTAAAATTAAGCAGATCCAGAAATATCATCAGGCAATAAACAAGAAGAAGAAAGATGGGGTTTCCCCTGTTAGCGGATGGTTTAAATATTTGGATGCCCTTCTTCAAGAAGCATCAGAAATGACACAATGATGCAAAATACTAACTTGTAATGTTGTTCTTCATTATCAAACCAACGTGAAGATCTTGGGTCTGAGTTTACGCATCACAGAACATCTCAGGTTGTCTCCTTTCGTGGAGTTGGCCCACATTCCAGAGCTGTTAGAGGAACAAACTCAGAAGCTCCAACAAGAACTTGAGCAGATTAAAGAATTTGTTGTCTTTGGATTAGCTTAATTTCCTATAGTAGTTTCTCTAATAATAATTTTTTTATGTAATAAGAAAATACTTGTCATCATAAAGAACCGAGATACAAAAAAATACGTTGTGAAAACTAAATTCAGATTTTGAAACCTCAGAAGGAATTAACTAAGCCTATACTCTAGCCTCCATAAATTAGAGCATGAGCTATTCTCATATTCTATATAGTGTTGGATTGGAATTACCATATGCAAATAACATGCCCCAAATATGGTTAACTCTGGCCTTCAATCTACATTCTAATTCTAACTTTCTAAGATAACCATACAATCACCAATTCTCACCTTACAAAGATTGTTCCATGTTTTTCAACCTAGAGTCATGATTCCAAGCAGCCTTATTTATGCATCTTACAGGTGACAATATCCCTATGAGAATCACCTATGTCGTGTTTCGAGTAAAAGTTTGTTTCCAGGTCTTAGTAGATAGTTAAATAGATCGAATCCTCTCAAATAAGGACATTAGGGCGAGGGAGGTTGGCCATCCCAGTAGAGACATATGGGATATATATATATATATATATAGTCTCTCAAGTGGTAGTCTCTAGAGTCTTCTAGCTAGAGATTGATAAGGTACCAATGGCTAAGAGAGCCATCAAGCAATAGTTTATGCCGGTGAAGTAGAAGCTAGTTCAAAAGTCGATCCAACACTAGCAAAGGCATCCGAGTCACCAGCTTAAGAAGTAGCACCAATTTGCCAAATCGATATATCATTTTAAGTTATTAAAGTTGTAATTCATGAGTCGATTAATCAGTAGATCCCACAGAGGAAAAGGCATAAGCAAAAGTAGAACCATAAGCATATCCACCAACACCAGCAGTAGTAGAGCTCTTCAATTTTTCGATCACATTTTACATGCAAGGTCTCTTTGAAGGAGGAAACAGAGCAAAGCGAGGTTTCTTTGATGTTTTGGGAGTGAATTTGATGCATGACTATGGGGTGAGATTGACATACTTCCATTTATCAAAATTAGACTCTAATATGTTGTTATTTAGTGGCACGTAACTCTTGACCACATGTAGCACGCAACTCTTTACTAGAGATAATGTCCACTTCTTAAGTTGATAAATATTAAATATGGATATTAAGTGGTGTTTGTGAACACAAAAGTAGATATCATGATTTCTTCAATGCTATTGACTTAAATAAAAGTTAAATAAATTTTTTTTATTTAACTTTTATTTAAG
>SNQJ01S0003706.1:251360-271707 GCA_010110895.2 Picea sitchensis | reverse complement strand
AAGGTTTTATTTTTATTTTTAAAATATATTTTTAAAATATATTTTTATAATAATATCTAATTATTTAAGAACAAAATAATATTTTTTAAAAAATAATAAATAATCATTTTTATTTAAAATTAAATCAAAATAATTTTTTTGTATATAATGTATTCACATATTTAATATAAATAGATTTTAAAAATATTTATTGTATATTTTTACAAATAAACTATAATTATAATTAAATATGATTATACACATATACAATTTTTTATATTCCTTTCATAAATAATAATTTAAAAGTGAATTTGGGTGAAAAAAATAATATTCTAACAAATTTCCAGAATCGATTATCCCTTAAGCTACCGAGGAGGAAGCTTGCCATAAGTCGTCCTCCACAAATCTAACACCAAGAATATGATAATGGAGGTGATCCTCAACACAAAATACCATAATACCCATGCGATATCCATTAAAACCGAATATATGAAAACAAGGTTAATCGATAATCGTTAAGGCTAAGAGAGATACCAGTTAATCGATAATCGTTATTAGTCAAAATATATAAATATATAGTATAATATCAAAGACTTTTTGTAGAATTTTTAATAATTTTAATTGAATAATAGTGTGAGAGATAGATTTATTGATAGGTTATTTATTTTATTTTAATATTAGATGTTTTCTTGTAATATAATCTTAATTATTTAATGTTAAATTTAAATTTCTTAATTTGCTTATCTTTCTTTCTAAATTAACAAAAAAAATATAGAAAACACTTTGCAAAAATTAAATGCTTTTTTGTCCGATAAGTATAACTACTTCAATTCACTTAACTTCAATATTTTCTTTCCTTGTTTAGGGGATATGTTAGTTTTTAGAAATTATTGTGACTTATAAACTTTGGGAACAAATTTTTGAGTTGTCTTCAACAAAATCATTATTATTTTCAATTACCCTTTCTCTTCTCATCATTTGGAAAATATTATTTGGTGACCAAATGACCTTCAAAAACCAAATTGTTATTATTTTCATTTACTCTTTCAATAGTAACTCTTTTCACATCATTTGGGTAAACATCTTTAGATGACCATATGACCCCTAATAACCAAAACCTCACTAGTCAGAATGTAAAGTTATATGAGACATTAAGAAGTGTGAGTTACCTTTAATTAAAAATATATAAAAAAAAATAAAAATTGCAACTATGCTTTTAAGCTAAAGTGTTCAAAATATAGAGTTCATCCCAAACAAATTGAAAGGCTAAATTCAAATTAAATATTCTATATCTCATTAGCATAATTACTTTGTACTTTAAGGGTTCCTCTAGTTTAATTTAGAGTTTGCTCCCATCAACGTCATATTGACATAGATCACCATATTTCTTAAGAGCGTTGTATTTTCCAGATCTACACCTTAAAGCTTGAGATTGAGGATTGTTTTTATATCCAAATGTCATTCATATTACGAGATTAAAGGATATTTCTTTTTCTTCTTCACAAATTCACTTGGTTCTCTCAAGGCACTCGTGGCTTATGAGGACCAGAGATGCTTATCCCTCTTCCTTCAAGAGATGTTTGGCCTTCATCGACAACTAACAAGAGTCCAATTTCCCCAACTGACATGCATCAAGTTGATTACCTCTTATTTCCAACATTCTAACACTAGTAGGAAGAGGGCCCATGGCCAAATTCCAAGCTCACATGATAAACCTACGAAACATTGTAGACCTAATGACTACCATGGTCTCACACCATCACACATTTCTTTGCAGCCATGAATGTTAAAATTGTTTCTCTAGAGAAAAATGTATGGGCGAAGGAACATCTTTCTTCTTGAGTTTCTTCATTGTTCTTGTTGGACACACGAGATTAAAGATAATTGTGTAGTGCATTTTATTCATCAATATGATACATGTATAAATACATAATCTTTACCTTTAGATTCATATTCCAAGGTCTCTTAGACTCCCGACGACCATTACACTGTCATTTGACTTTTCACATTCTTACGCAAGTGACTAATACCATAACCCTAAGAGGATTAGGTTTCCAACACCCCCCCTCTTAATCCGAAGGGGTGTATATGAGTCCAAGAAGAGAGCTGAAGTTTGGAAGTGTACAACTGAAATATGGAAGTGGACAGTTGCCAATGGTTGAATGTGCTCTCTTACCATATCTCATTATGATGTACCATATCTCTTAGCCGAATGCGGAATGACAACCATACTTTCTCTGATGTATTCAAAAGCTCAGTATGACTTCTTCTTTTTTGGAGCTCGCAGAAAAACCATTTTGGCATATGAATCAACACCTACACTCTCCTCCATTCTTCACATCCTTTTGAATATATGGACATTGCCATTTGACCAATTGTTCCAAGAATGGAAGAGCACTTTGTGATGTTTAAACAATGGTTTTTCTGTGGGATTTGTGCAAAGTGAATTAGTTACAATCTTTGTGCACACACACCTATGCTTTCTTCTTATGAAATGGCGTTCAATGTAGATAAATTGATACACCTTCGCCCTATAATTGTCTTTCTGAATTTTTGAAATAACCGTCAATGTTTGATTTTAGAAGCTGGTCATGGATAACGAGAGAGAGTTTCCTAGTCAAGGACGAGGTCATAGAATGTGCTCTCATAGTGTCAATAGCTTCCACAAGATCAATCCTTCCAAGGTTAATCTCAATGTGCACTTCAAGACGGATTTAGGGTTGGACAACGGGTTGTACAGTTTGGAGTGATGGTTCTCGATGAGTCGTCTGCAATAGATATTCTAGTGAAAAAACTAGTGCCATCTTCTACCATTAAACATGAGTGACTTCAAGAAAAGATTCAATAGCCTTTTGAACTTTGCAGACTTATCCAGAAGATAATATTTCTCCTCTTCCTCCTCTGGTTGTCAAGGAGGATTTCAAGTCCATTCTAACCATCTATTCATTGTTGATGAGGTAGACTAACAGATAACGACCATTGAGGGTGGAAACAATGAAATTGTTGGATGATTCACTGGGGTGCTGGTATTGGTAGCTTCCAACAAACAATTTGGGTGGAGTTGCAAGAAACCCTGTGAGGTCTGATCTATGGCTCGATTTGAGGAACTGTTAAAGTTATTGAACACTTGAATCCTCTCTTCTATGGACCATACAATCATCATTGAAAAAATCACTCTACAATCTGTTGTAACTTGCTTGCAAGTTTTAGAAGCCAAAGCAACACTACTGCAAACTTAGACTTGACTTCTTCACGATTGAATTGAGAAAAAGAATCTTCCACAACATTTTGAACTAGTCCTTGTTCAGAACAACCATGTTTTCGAAGAACATGATGATGTCGATTCAGATCAACAATGAGTGCAACAACAAGTCAATGAGCTAGCTCTAGATCAAGTACAAGAAACATATCTTACCTCTGCCTTCTAGTCTGCATGCCAATTTGTCTTTGGTGTACATCATCTTACCTTTGGCACTCTGAACGATTCTCTTCTCAAACATGCGTTACTGTCATTACTACTACCAGTCTACATTTCAGTCTTTCATGCGTCCTCACCATGCCTCTCTCTTCTCATACGTGGTTATATCCACACGTCATTGGTCTCTATCATTGGTCGAAATTCTTTTATCATTGGTTGGTATCTAACGTTGCATTGTCATCCATTTTTGTAATGATGTTGTTGTGAAGGTTCCATTCTTTTCCTTAGAAAATTTCCTTTTAGAGAATAGAACTCATAAACCCTAATTCATGCAAACACTATGCTAATCTAGAGTAACTCTCCAATGCCTTCTTTTCCTCATCCAAAACCATAATTTTTGCACGACATGTCTCTCCAATATCTAGTCTTCTAGTCATGATCTCCCGAGAACATCTATTGCACCTCTGCAATCTCTCTAAGCCATTGACACTCCTCATTCTAATACCATTGTTAGACACACAAGATTAAAAATAAGTGAGTAGTGTATTCGATTCATCAATATGATACATGTATAAATACATGGTCTTGACCTTTTGGATTCATATTCCAAGGTCTCTTAGACTCCTGACGATTGTTACACTGTCACTTGACCTTTGGCATTCCTACGCAAGTGACTAATACCATAACCCTAAGTAGATAAGGTTTCCAATAGTTCTCCATCTTGTTGTGATGGTGCTTCCCATTTATTTTCTTCTTTTACCTTCTTTTAATTTTTTCTTTTTCTTTTGGGATGTGCTTTTGTCTTCCCCTTGTTCTCTTTACATGTATTCCTTGCAATGACATGGGAAAACTTTGACCTCTAGTGGACATTAGTATCTAAATTAAATTAAATAAGGTTGTAATAAATACTAGGTGCCATCGGATTAGGTACCACCAACACAATGTGGTGAAAAAAGATAAAACGGTTGCATTGTTCAACACTAGTGCAACTGTGGTAATTTTTATTTACTAAAGCATTGACTTTATTTTGAAGATTCTTTGAGGGTCCAACCTCCACATTATGGTATACGTCTCTAAAGAATCCTCCCAATATAATAACTTCAATATGGTTTGAGTGAGGTTTGCAATACATATTTTAACACTTGGCATTGACATTTATGGTATGACAAAATACTTTGTAGAATAGGGCTACAGAACAACCCTTGCTAGCAAATCATGACCTCACTATTAATTTGTAAACTTCCAATGGATAGGGATAATGAACCTAAAAACAGTCTTATTCTAGGAAGTCATTATACTTGATAATCTATAATGGTAAGGGATAAGCACCATGTAGCGTCTGCACATATCTTAATGATGTCAGTGTATGTGTAGATATACATAGTTGGATATCTGTACATATAGATTTGATGGTGTATAAAGACTCCTTGGTACTTATCTCTGGTACTAACTCTTGGAGCATAAAGAATGAGATGATGGTTCGGCATAATCCCCACTTATTTATCATAATTTCAATGGAAAGTGGTATTGTTGATTCATAGATGCATAGGTAGATATTAATGTGTAGTTCAAGTTCGTAGACTACTACACAAACCATCCTATCAAAATTTCTCCCTTGATGATGATAGTGGGTAGTCTTGTAAGAGATGAAGCTTGTTTAGATGTTATCCATATACATACCATTATTTAGCTGTGAATACGATTTTTGGTTGAGTCACTAGACGACGTTCAAACCTAACCTCTAGGAATCTCCTCACAATAATTGATCATCATACTTGTGCTAACTTTGTAAAGGTGGTTGTATTGTAGTGATTTGCAAAACACTTTCTACCTAATTCGTAGAAAAGAAATATTGATGTATACCAGTGAAACACATCCAATGAATCACAACAATGCACATTAAGGGCCCAATGAAATAAATAAATAAATATGAACAACCTAGATCCATTTTGGAGGGAAAAGGTAGGGTTCTATAATCATGTGCACACATAAAAATAGACATTGAAAGAATAATGCTTGCAACGTATTACATCAAAGGAATTTTTTGAGTGGGTGGCATCGATTGAGAAAGTTTTCATCAATACTAGTGGATATTTACCAATGGTTTGAAGAAGGTATATTTTAAGGTGTGGGATAACTTGAGAAATAATTTGTCAAGACTAATCAATATTTACCAGTTGTTTTAAATAAAGTGTTGGCCATCTATCTCAATCCACATGTCCCATTCTCTTTGGGTTTGAGGCTTTGGGTTGTGAGACTTTTGGCTTGACTTCGATCAAGTGTCTAGGTTCTTTCAAGCTGAACACTCAAAGTCTCATTGCAATCCCTTGTGTAGGGAAGTGAAGGAAATTGATAATGCATTGTTGCATAATATTCAAGTCTTGTTTGGGATTTTCTAATCAATCTCAAGCTTCATACCTTGCATAGTGGCCATGCATGTTACACATGAAAGACTTATTGCTCATGCTTTTCAATGAAATGGTAGTGACATGTATTTTGTTTTTATTTTTTTCCTTAACAAAATAAACATGTGATTGTTACATGTAAAAATTAGGCCGTGGTCTTTGTAAGGTTGTCAAAATTTATCATCTTGTACATGTAGTAGGTAGGCAAGTTTCTTTCACGTAGTAGTTACTGTATTGTCATAAAACATAATAACATTGATAAAAAATTACATCACAAATGGCACTGAAATAGGTTAGAACTATGTACTTCCTTCCAACAATGAAATTATTCAACATCCAAGTGAAAACGATGTAATTGGATACCCTCATAATTGTGTTTATCTCCCATGAGAAGGAATATTAAGGTGAGGGATCATCATCAACTCTAGCATAATCATCACTCTCCTTCAAGCCAACCTATGACACCTAGCATCTCCCTAGAGCCAATGGAGTCCCCATCATCAATACATGTTAAGATCTCTTGAGTCGACAACTAGTGAGAGTTTCCAACATGGGCTTTAATTTCTCCAATGGGAAGAGATCAATTCTCCTAATCAATAAGCATATGTCATCATGCAACAATTCTCCAATGAATTTTCTTGTTCAGTGAGATCCTAGCAAGCATATGCTATCATGCAGAAAATACACAAGAGGAAATATGGTATGCCTTATTTTGCTAGGATCAATTGCTTCTTGACATGATAATAAATCTCTATTGTTTTCATGTGCTTACTATCACTCTATCTCCATAACAACATCACTTGAATGATGTCCTTGGTGTGAAATCATAACACCTTCTTCCTCCTAAAACCTTTGATGAATCCTACACCTATATGGCTATAAGTGACAATCATCAATAGAATATAGTCTTGAGGGCAAGGGAAAACCTTGATATTTGGACACATAGATGATGGAATGTCATTGACCTCCCTACACTAATATCTTATGCATCTATAAGAAGGGAATATTCTTTTGGGTGATTGACGATAACAATTGTAGTAGATTTCCTTTGTTGTTTACATCAGCCCAATATCCTCTTTGATGGTGATGCTAACCTCTTGTGCTTGTCCAACCACCAATGATCTCAATAAATCTAGTTTTTATTGTTCTTTGTAATCAAATTCATAAACTCAACTATTGAATTTTAACGTCTATTTCTCGACAACCTATGATCTCAAATCTTAGAGTAAGATGAATGGTGGGCAATACAAAGTTGTTGGCATTCATCACGTAATAGTGAAGGATTAACTTTTGAGTGAAATGATTATAGAATATCAAGCAAAGCATTAATTCTACACAATAGTTGATTAGCTGGTGAATTTATGTTAGCAATTGATTGATCAAGAAGGTAGCTCATTGGCATACTTGGACCATTGATTCCTATATTTTTCAATTGATTGAGATATGCATTAAAATGTTTGGATCAAGTGCCCAACAATGTGATTAATCAATAGTGGTATCAACCAAAGGTGGATCCATCTTCCAAAGACATTTGATTTGATTTGGATTTTTCTTCACATTGTTGTCCTACAGGAGAGTTCTTTTTTTATTATTTCTATGTGTGTGTGAAGTTGTTTGAAGTATGTAGACCATGGGTCTATTGGTTGCATTGCATGACAATGATGGCTTGACTTGGTATAATCAACTAATGGTGGAGATTTCCCTTGCATACTATTTACTTCGATTATTTAAAGCTTTCTTGTATCTACTTGGCTAGAAGTTTCATGACTAAGATTCAAACCCTTGGAGGATTGTTGCTACAAATAAAACTAATCTTATAGCTAGGATGGACTATTATTAGATCAAATTAGAAAACAATGAAATCCAATCTCTAAGTTATGTCTACAATAACTTAATGTAACCACCAATTAGTTATGAGAAGGACCTACCTAGTCCTAATACTTGGTTGGAGACAAATCCTTTGATTTGACCTTGTACCACTTGTCTTTGCTCCTATCCACGCTTTTGGACCTGCAAACAAGGAAACATGTTCCTTTCTCAAATTTATTAGAAGAAACAAAAGATAAGCATGAAATAACTACCTTAACTAATTACCAAGCAAGTTAGAACCTTACCAAAACACTAAAAGATATCAATCATTGAACATTAACATAGATTTTGGGGGAGGGAAAGAAGAGAGACCTCCATTTTAATTATAATGAAAAAATAGTACACAAATATATACCTTATCCATTGTTGACACCTTCTGTAATTGACATATGAATTCCTCCATCCTCGGGCCACTCAAGACCGCTCCAGGACTCTGAAAATCCTCTCTATGCAAGATTGAGGAAATTTGGGAGGTCTTAGGCCTCAAATCAGGAAAGGGAGAAAATAATCAAGGAACATGGGGCTCCTTGAGGGTTGAAAGTAAAAAAAACCACAAGGATACAACAACCTATGATCTTTCTAGAAACAAGATAAATATGTTACTGTATCAGTGCTCTTAGCCATTCCTTCCATTAGGCCTCATTTTATACCAATTCAAGTTTGTTGAGATAATTAGTTTGTTCATAATGGTTTGAAGGATTTAATGTTTTCCTTACGGATTTTTGTATTGCATTGATATCCTGTTGTTATTAAGGTGCAATACTCTTGATTTTTGACAAAGTAAACCTAACTTGAGATGTCTAGTTGTTTGATAGAGTAGGATTTGTTGTTAAGATTGACTAGATTGTACTTGGTTGAGTTGTTTACTAATGAGTATTGGGGTATGTAGAGAATAGTTGACCTGCTGTTTTTTTTTAACAAAAACTGGGGAAATATTTGCATTAAAAAGTTGTGGTCAAGACCACTGAGTATATGAGAACAATTTCAAAGTTTCACAAAAATTCCCCAAAACCGGTTGAAATATTCCTTCCACCCAAAAAAAGACATACCTTCCCCTAAATATATATCCATATATTGACACTACTACTACACTGGAAAATATAGATCTGGTAATAAATAACGTTAATACATATACTAAGACAAAACATAGGTAAAAATTACAATATTTAAAAGCTAACTACCATTGCGAAGCTGAATGACTCCCTTTCCCTACTTGTACCAATCCTTCAATGCTGCCACAAGTTAATTGAGATCTAGAATTGGAGCCACTGAGATTGTTGAGATGACCCTCGCACTAACAGTTGAAGAAGTTTTCCCACCAATCTCCTCTCTCTGTGCCAACCGAAACTGTAGGTCCTAGTTTTGGCTCCTCAATGCATATACTTCATCCTGGAGTTGGCATATAAAATTTTTGTGTTGAGACAATGCTTCTAAAGCATAAGTGACTGTCGAACTAAGGGCACAAAGTTGAATGAATATCCTTTGATGATCCTTAAACTTGGCCAAATCCAATTCGCCCTCTGGATGTTGAACAACATCCCTAAGTTCCATGCTTTTTCTTTGCATTGAAGAATACCAATGCCCAATTAAAATTAGGTTTGGGAGAATCTCAGACTCCAATAAAAAGAAATCGATAACCAAAAAAAACCAATAAAACCATGAAAACTCCTTAGAGCGACTGTTAGGATTAAATTATGAACATTGAATGGCTGCCTAATGGCCTCCTGAAGCTGCCACTATGGAAATTGGTCACCCTCCCAACGAAAACACTGAAGAACCAGAAGAAGCCCAAGGTAGTGTGATGAAAATACTCTCTCCCAACAAACTTCCAATACTGCTCTCAAGATGACTTTAACCACAATACCTCCCAAAATGATCATAATGATAATAAAGGATAAGCATGCCGTGTTGCAATTATTATTTGAAATGGGAAGTACTTGAATTACCTAGAGCTACCAAATTTATCTACACACCATTTTCAAATTCGTGCTCATGCTGACGACTACTCCCAAGATTACATGCTTCCAATGTACTCGTCATACATTCCTAATATCGATAAAATGGCCTAATGACTTGAGATCCATTGCATTTCCCCTGAGATTTCATTGACTTCGCTTCACATCACCCGGACTGAACCACCACCGACTCGTTGAATTTATTCTTTGGACGCTCCACAAACACCTTTGTCTTATCGAAGCTTTCATGACTAGACACTTGCAAGCCTCCCATTTACTGCTCCTACACATCAACCAACACACCACGTGGTGACTTAATATTATTCCTAATTTCTTAAGAATTAGGTCATGTGGGTTGACTATCTTCTCCACGCGGAGTGAATCTGGACCGTTAGATCTAGAAGGATACGTGGAGGATATCCATGGACTTTGGAGGAAGACTCCTTTGGAGGGAAGCGGAGTTGGTAAAACCAAGACTCCCAAAGCCTGAAGCATTGAGGGTCATTGGTCTAAGGACGTGACAGGGATCATTGATCCTCACACCAGTTGTGTTCATCGATTCATATTTTGAGGAAACATGAGTTGGTTGTTGTGAAAAGGACGAAGCCCAAAGTCCTAAGCACCTTTCAGGTTTTAGCCCCGGGGCACAACCCAAGGTCACATGGGAGAAGGGGCCTAACACAGAGAGCTAGCGTCGTTGTTAAATTTCTTCAAAAGGGCCAATAAAGAGTCGCGGGACTAATAGAACCTACACTTTGGAGAAAGAGGGACATGTGAAAAATTGAAATGGGTTCCAGCAGGAACCCAAAGAGTCAATTTGACTTGGGAGTAGTGAACAATCCTAGACATGGAGGTCGAGAAGCCCCCCGAGGAGAGAATTGGGGGGGGAGGTCTGTGCTAGGTGGTATCAGAGCTTGAATTTGTTTTCAGGTAGTGAAGAGTAGAGAGCCACATAATTGATTTTTGTAGGCAGAGGAGACAGTTTGGCTACATCAAGTAGAGTCAGTGCTTGAATTCGCCTGTAGACAACAGGTGAAGGGAGATAGAGTATGATACTCTGTGGATACTGTTGCAATGTGTGAAATAGATGGTAGACAACCAGGTGGGGCACAGGTGAAGAAAGAAAGGATGGTTACTGAAATCCATAAGAGTGATCGAAGAGAAGACCGCCCGTGGAAGAGCAAAGCAGAAATGGACAAGGAGCTCAGTGAAATCTTAGCAGAAATGGAGAAACTAGTGTTGAAAATGCAGCATGAGGCAAAGGTACATTGGAGGTATGAATGGCCTCTGAAAAGGAAATCCAGTTGGCCTGTTCAGAATTTGTTGGCCAGAAGGCAACAACAGGTGTTAAAAAGGTGGTAAACCTCAGTGATGAGGGAAAGAGATATGACAGAGATCTCATATATTTCCAGGTGGGAAATGAGAAGGGATCAGTTGATCTCATAAACTTCTAGGAGGGCGGAGGAGACATCCCAATTTCTAGGTGGGCAAGGGAGAAGAAATGAGCTCAACTGAGAGTTCATGTCAGCAAGGGATGTTGACAGATGGAAAGGACATAGAAGAAAGGCCTCATCCATATGAATATTCATGTGGGGTTACAGACCATGTGAATTAAGATGATGAGAAGTTAAATACTTCCGTCACAGAGGAGAAGGATCAAAGGAGTATTCTAATCATTGGGGGAATTCATATATTCCTGCCAACTATCCTAGCAGAGGCCAGCGCACAAGTTGTAGGTGAAACAACATAAGAGGAGCACACAATTGAGTTGCTACTCTATGGGAGAAGGAATTGGAAATACTATAGGATTGGTTGAACAATCCATAACCAGAAGGTGGATGCCAGGAGACAATCATGCAGATTGAAGCAGGATGCCAGCATGAGGAGAAGCTGGAAGAAACTGGAATGGAACTAGTGCAAGTGGAACTAGTAGAAGATAATCTTTCAGAGGAGATAGATGAGCAACAACTTAGTAAGGAGCCCGTGGAATTGGAGTCTGCAGTAGAGTGGCCAAACAGGGCCACAGGAGATGAAGGTAGCATGGGGGATCAGGTTGGTCTTCTCATTGAAGGACATGAGGGATTGTAGTAGAGAAGAATCCATAAGGAAATCCAACCAACAGAGCAGCTAGAAGAACTCATAGAGGAGATAAGGAAGTTGATGATGAATTCAACAAAAGAATCTATCAGTAGGGAGGAGGTGAACAGAGCAGGACCTGCACGAGTAGCAGAGAAGCAACATCAACAAATCAAAGGAGTGGGAGGATAACTCCAGGAGAAATTTTGGGATCCAGGAGGATTTCAACAGAGATGGGAAGCTCATGAATTTTTATTATTAGTGGAGTATGATGTAGGAGCATCACTCCACCTTATCACGTGCCAGTTATCTAGCTCGTTGGTGCACATTCAAGGAAGGGAGAGGCGCCAACCCTCTCATTTTTCACTCGAAATTTAAATGTAATCAAATCAATTAAATGATGTCAGGCTGGAAGAGCCAAGTTGTGCCTTCACATAGGCTTTAGATGAGGTCTCCTTAAGTGGTTGGCGGTAGGAAGGATCTAGATCTGATTTGGACTAGATTTCCACTCATCGTAATCCGCCCCAATAGATAGGCATTTTTTATGGTGATTAGACACCACTAGTGTAGCTTGGAGGGAAAGCTCGTCGAGGCCCTCTTGTATAAATCTTTGTATTGTGTGCCCATAAAAGAGTTCCAGTTGTTGGGAGGAGGTTGTTGAGATCTGAGAGCAGTTGCAGTTTGAGCTCATACACTGTAATTAACATTCAGATTAATACAAAAGAAGCATTTTTTCAGGCATATGATTTTGTGTATGTTCCCCTATATTTAATGAATGTTATCTATGTGTTATGGAGGCATGTTGTAGATGTATGTTAGATTGCATCTGCAGGGATAGTGATATAATTCTCTATATGTGAGTTTGTTAAATTGTTCTGGGTTCTTTAGGCTAAGCACAAGGAGTGCATGACAGAGTGTTGAAATTCTGTGAGCCGACACAAGGAGTGCGTGTTTGAACTCTTTTGAGTTAGAGGAGAATGTTCTAGGTGGGCACACCAGAATAGTTTGCAAACTCAGAGGGGAGCCTCAAGTTTACTGAATACCTTAGAGGAGAAACTGTGCAGAGAAGGCACAAAAAGAAGAATTATTGAAGATTTCGTGGAGCTTTGTCAGGAGGGCATTGAGCAGGTGAAAGGAGTGCACATAACCAACACGTTCTGGAGTGTTGGAGACATTGAGGAAAACCCCAGGGTTACTAAACACTATGAGGGAAAGGAAGCTCTATAAGCATGCATTGAGTGGATGTATGATCCGGATTATTTTCGGCACGAAATGAGAGTGGAGATATAATAAAGAAATTCACAGAGATATCGTAGATATTCAATAATATAACATAAATGTATCAAATATGCAACCATAAAGACAGATATACAGTAATACACAATTTCTATTAATGAAATAAATGTACAAAGACTATAAAAATACAGAGTGAAAGACTCGCTAGAATGGTGGCAACTTAGCTCTGAGAAGAGATGTGACGACTACTCGCATTCGCAAGAAGATGATTACAATGAGGCTCTGAAGGAATTTTTACAATATGAAGGGATGCCAAAATCCCTAAACATCCAAAAACCTAACCCTAGGAGATGAAGTGCCAAAAGTCATGTGGGCCCTATTTGGGTAAGTTAGTACATCAACTTCTTGGGGTCGTAACTTTTGCATACGATCTTCGTTTTAGGTGCATGATAGCCCGTTGGAAAGGTATCGTCAAGGAGATTCATTTTAGGAAGGATATTCTATACTACAAACATGTTTTCCCAAAAAAACATCGTTTAGGGCCTCAAAATGACCCTGGAAGTTAAAACCTGCTAAAAATAGTAAATTACCAAAATTGCGAGAAAACTGTTTTGAACCAGTTGGAAAAGGTGGGTGGACACCGATATCTACCTGGATCAATGTAGGAATCGTGTTGGTAAACCTAAAGGATTTCAGGAAGTAGGAGGAAGACCTGTGCAAGGAGTGCACCAGGCCAACACCTAGATAAGTGTAGCGAGGAGTTGTCTGAATGTTCAATCGAGCGCCAGGAGTGCGACAAATGTAAATAAATTTCTCCTTATGAGCTCAGGATGGAAATCACTGCTGAGACCCAGTAGTCGGGTTTGCAGGAAGAATATTGAAGGCCACATCCTTTGATACTTAGGCAATTTTCTCAGTATCAGAAGAAAGTCGAAGCTCAGGAGGAGAAATATGGATCGTCAGATCAGAGTCCAGACATTGATAGGAGAATAGGGTAGCGAACTACCGAAGTTATGAATCCAAGTAGGTTCATCCATCATCAGGAGAAGAAAGGTGGTGAAATATCAGAAGATTCGAGAGATAGAGTTCCAGAAGATTTGCATAGAGCCAAGGGCGATATTCGCGAAGTCTCGAAGAGCAAAGTGAATATGGACCGTCAGATCTGGAAGGAAACATGGAGGATATCCATGGATGTCAGAGGAAGAGTCCTTCGGAGGGAAGCGGAGTTGGTAAAGCCAAGACTCCCGAAGCCCGAAGCATTGAGGGTCATTGATATAAGGAAGTGATGGGAACTGTTGATCCTCGCACCAATTGTGTTCATCGATTCGAAGTTCAGGGAAACATGAGTTGACTATTGTGAAAAGGCCGAAGCCCGAAGTCCGAAGAACCTTTCAGGGTTTAGCCCCAGGACATAGCCTAAGGTCACATGGAAGAAGGGGCCTAGCATAGAGAGCTAGCACCGTTGTTAAATTTCTTCAGAGGGGTCAGGAAAGAGCCGCAGGTCTAATAGAACCTTCACTTTGGAGAAAGAGGGACCTGTGAAAAATTGAATTGGGTTCTAGCAGGGACCCGAAGAGTCAATTTGACTCAGGAGTAGTGAATGATCCTAGACCAGGAGGTCGAGCAGCCCCCCAAGGAGAGAAGGGAGTCAATTTGACTCCTGTGAGTAGTGAATGACTTAGACTGTGAGAACATGTTCCTCATGAGAGAAGGCGGGGGGGGGGGGGGTTGCACCACATATGATATTGTTTGTTAGCAAAGTACACAAATTGTTTCACTAGTTTTAGAGTAAATTAGGTGGAGAATATTGTTAAGGTGGTAGTTTTTCAAAATGCCTTTTGGAAAGTGTTATTGTACCTTGGATTGATTAGTATGATGGTTGTTAGTAGGTTGTTGATTGGAGGTTGCAATTTTTCTTTATTGTACTTGGCTAGATCAATCTCTTCCTTTGTAGTCCCCTATTAAATTAAGGAGGGATTACTATGTTATTTGTTTTTAACTTGACTTGTCCTCCAAACTAAGTTTAAGGGGGGATATTGGAACCATATGTTCTTGTTGTAAACTCACCTTGACAAAAGGTGTAGTAGACCATGAAGAGGGAGGAAAATGTTAATGGAGTCAACCAAGGAGTGGACCTAACTATGTGCGGTTATTTGACATTGTCCACTTTAACCTTATAGATTCACATTATATGGACGGTTATGGGATGTGGTCCCATACATTGAGGGTTTCGGGTGTATACCTAAAAATAGACAATATCCTAAATCGGTCTATCATATCATCTACTCATGGAGCTATGTTCACTGTACTTAAGTTCTTATGTTGTGTATTGATACAACCACTGCTCTTGGTATCTTTGTTTTCACTTTGTTTTCACTTTGTTGTCTTTTTGCTATTCCAACACTAATGAGTGGCTTATTGATTTTGGAGCATCTTATCATATGGCTATGGATAAAGCCATATTTTTTTCTCTTAATGAATGTAACACCAGGCAAATATTTGTTGTTGATGATAAATATCTATGTGTTATAGGGTATATCCACACAAGTCAATCACATTAATACAAACTATCAACACACATAGATCAATGATCATTACACTAGTGTTTTCATGTGGTTACAACCCTCAAAGAAGGAAAGAGTTCATAACTCCAACCAACATGACCACTTGTTGAAATATATTAATGCAAAAGGAAATATATTTCATGAACATCTCTCACAAAAAAATATCATCGACAAATGAGCCTCCAAGCTATTTAAATAAATATCATGGACCAATCAGGTGCTAAGCCACAATTCAAGTTTCATTAAGATCAAGGAGATGTTTGAACCACCAGATCACTCATGTGTAGGACATGATCATGACTGTCAAGTTAGTGAAGTACAAAAGAACACTAAAGAAACATAGTAAAAAACACAGTTTAACAAAATGTTACATTAGACCAAGTTGACCTTAACTAATTCCTAGTGTCAAAATGTCGTGACAATATAATATTAAAAATTAAGTTTGAGTTATATATTTATACGCAAATCAAGAAAGTCATCCTCCCAAGTGGGGTTATGGGCCCAGATAAGCTGAGTGGATTCCACAAGAGGGTTATTGAGCATTCATATAAAATTTGAGTAGATCAACCTTAACCATAACCTAATATTACAGTAAATGATGACCTCAACAACAATAAATGCCTAATAAAATGCATTAGTAACAAAATATGAGATGGTCATGGCCACATGCGAAAATTACACCATTTTTAACAAAAATGATATTTCATCTATGTCAAATCAACCCAATGATTACTTACACATAACAACATTACCTCCAAGAGAAAACATTTACATGTAAAAAACATATAATTTTCCAATTCAAACTATGTTCTAATTACCTGTTAGTAGAAATTTGGAGATGGAAAAATATAAACTAAGAAGAACATCTAATATGCTTACTTTGAAAACAAAGATAAAGCGAGGATGAGGTGTGTGTGATGATGCATTATCCTATGTAATAATAAGTAAGACGTGCACACTCAATTCGGCATGAAGATTTGAGTAGATTACATAGCTTATTGAATTTGCCAAAAACACAAATAGAGGGTTGAGGTTATATTAAGGATGTTTTAAAACACTACCAAAAAATGAGTGCATTGCAAGTTGTGATATCCTTGTGTGAAACTATCGGCTATACTATTATGCGAAAAAGAATAAAAAAATTATTTTATATGAGTTAGTTTATTATTGCAGTACATAAAATTACATTGAACACTAACACATAGACAACATGCTAACTCAACTGAATTCACTATGAGTGGATGTTGGAGTTGTATCTCCAACACCTTAAAATAAAATGTTGCAAATGTAAGTTTTTGTGACTCTTCATATGGTCCCATAAATCCCGCGTCTCCAAAAATAAAATATTCTATATTACTATCTTAGTGTTCTTTTAAATATTACATAGTAAACTTCATGTAGGAATAATTATCATGGGACGTTTAGTGGTCATAAGTCATATACTATCAATGTAGTGTAGTGTAAAAGGAGAAAATGATAAAAAAATGTGTTGTGCTATCATAAAGTGGTTATCTATACATGTTTACTTCATGAAATAATTTTGTGAAAGCATTAAATTTGGCATTGTATAACCATTCATTAAAATGCTCTATTTTTATCGAAATCTAATGTAAGCTATAGATCTGTTAGTTCTAAGCAATACATTGTCCCTTTCATTTTTTTGATGATCTTGATTGATTCAAAGCTCCTCAAAAATCTTATATTGCATTTATCGATGGATGAAGTTGCATCTTTTGCATGTTAGGATTGTAATTTCATATTTCTAGCTAAATATCTTTTAAAAAATCACCAGAACAAAGGGACAAAAATTTCAAGTAAAGGGGCATTTTAGTTAACACTTAGCCCATTCCAACAACTCTTTTTAACATTCCATGGTATGTAAATAATAATAACTTGATTGCGGTACAATGTTGAAATATGTATTTTATGACTAAATTCTTTGGAAATTTATCCATCCCATTAGGAATCAAAATTGAAGCCTTCATTTCCCTTCAAGACTCGATCAACCCTTTATAGAAGGTCATTAAATTATTTCCCCTACCAAACAAAAAAAAACTAAAAAATCACTTGTAAGTCACGAAGCTAGGATCATTCCATATATTTTCAGATGAAGGGATATCACTCTTACAACTTCTTAATATCCAATCATTAGGAATCAAAGCTTGGAATTAGATAGGAAAAGTCATTATGAACTTCGAAGTAGAAAAATATTTTTTTGATTCGTAAACTTTGAAGTTGGTAACTAGCACTAGTAATTTTAACTCTGCGTTGAATAGCTTTACCTTATATTTCCATGGATATGCATTAGTACAATACCTATCACCACTAATCCCAATGATCACTATTTTAATCACAACAATGAACATTACATTTATTGTAAAACTATTAGGGTCCTACCCTAACCTCCCTACCCAAGAGTTAGTCAATTGATGTATGCAACCATCCTCTTTGAATAAGGCCCATTAGATAATAGTGGATATTATTTAAAGTAAAATGGTCCACTTTATAAGGCTCACTAGGTAGTTAGTACCCATTAATGATGGGGCCACAAGTAGTTAAGGTTTTTCTATTGAGAATCTATTTAAATATATATGAGGCTATACAATGTTTTGTCGTGTATTATGGTATTTGGAGCTTTGCTCAGTGAAAGGTCTCCCCACCTTAAGAGGTAAGTGAGAATTACTTTCTTTCATTTAATTATCATAATACAAAGGTATCTTTTTCATAACTAATCTTATTGTCTATTGTGTCTAGTTTTCTGTAATTATATTCTATATATCCTTGATTGTGTTTCAATTTCAAGGGTTAAGTAACACTACAAGTGGTGTCAAAGGTATTTCCTAAGCCAACACATATCCATATTTTAACATTTTTTTAAAGGACTAATAGACGTAAAACTGTGGTCAGGGAAGAATATATGTAGAAAATGTGGGTTGTGTCACCTAGTTGGACACCCTTGTAACCTCTGTTGGTATCCTTTCGAGTAGTGTCGCATTAGACAACCCCTATATATGGAGATGTCTTCCACATTCCCTCGAGTATATTAAAATCCATTTAGGCGCACCTGAAACCATCCTTACATAAACCTACAACTATCATGTTTCTATAGTACATAGAGAGCAACACTCAGGGAGAACACTCTCATGTACTAGGGTATTGGGTAATATGGATAAGGGTACAAACTATCCTCCTTAGTTTGTGTAGTCAAATATTCAATCAAGTAGTATACTGTTGAAATCCATTTGGTATATCAGAGAGCTACAATAGTGAACACTCCTCTATCATTAGCCTGGACCCTACAAACCCTAACATCTACAGTTGGTCATGAAATTCCTACATCTTTGCATCCATAAGGAATTTGGAAATTATGTTAGTGCAACAATATTCAACAGGGAGTAACAATCCCACCAATGTAAAAAGAAAACGTGTCATGTAGATCATGTGGGTCTACCTCTCTATTAACACTTTTTGTGTGGACCCGACAATACAATGCTCATGGTATATCTAAAAATACTTCTTTCAAGAAACTTATCATAGTGACATAAGTTGGGAATAACACTTCGAAAAACTCTTAGGTAGTGCCATGGTCATACCTCACAACTTGGAAAACACAAAGAACCAAAATTAAGACCTAGTGCTTGATAAGCACCAATAGCTTGAATCCAAGGTTTCCAACATCGAATCTTCACTCAGAAAGTTGTTTGCCATGATGAACAAACAAGGTCACTTGTTGGAAATGTTAGGAACCCATTTGGCTATCTAGATATTAGATCTACACATTGATAGAACCAAGGATAAATTTCCAACAAACAAACTGCAGACCACTTACACGAGAACATTTCTATGAACAAAGAAATGTCTTGTCATTATGTAGAGAAGGAAAAGTTTATGAAAATTAAGGATTTTGCAAGAGAAAGAAACCAAAAAGGAATCTATGTCTTGTCATTAAGTAGAGAAGGAAAAGTTTGTGAAAATTAAGGGTTTTTCAAGAGCAAAGAAATCGACAAAAATTACAATGCCTAAACCCTTGATGAATATCTATCTCCTTTCTTTGATTTAAATGTGTATGAGCAGCAAAGCTATGGTTGTCCACTAGTTTTTGTAGGAGGACTTTTCATTTCATAGAAATATTGATATATTCATTTAGGTTTCTGTGGTGAGGAATATGTTCAGAGATTGTCGGAAGAACCACAGTATTTAAGACATCTTGTTGTCGACGTTTCGGATCCATAACAGGATCCATCATTAGGACCAAAAAAGTCTGAGAAAGATAGTGAGAGAAGAGCCATTATTAAATAGTGAGAGGCAGGTGAAGGAACTGCGTTTTGGCTGGGTGAAACCCTCTTTTTTAGGAGAAATTTAGGGTTGACCGGGAGTTTTGGTAAAAAACTATATTAATTTTATGTTGATTAAGGTTTAATAATGAGGAAACCCTAGTATTAAGGAGGTACAATTAATCTAAGCGATGAGGTAAACCCTAGGTTTGAGGAAGTCAGTGTTTGTTTGACTAATTAAAGTTAATTTTATGTTTAAAATATTAATATTAAATTGAAGGCTAAAATAACCTATATGGTATATGGTTAATTATTTTAAGTTTAAAACGCTAAATTTAGGGTTTGTAATATTAAGGTTACCTTAGTTTAGTAGTAAATAATGTTATTAAAGCAGGTAAAGACTAATTAAAGCTAATTATAGGTTCAATTTTTTTTTTATTAAATTAATTTAGGTTTTAAAAAGGGTTAATTTAACTATATGGTATAGGCTAAAATTAATGTCAAATTATTATAAGTTCCAAAGGGCTAAATTTAGGGTTGACTATAGTGAATTAGTATAGTGAATTAGTAT
>SNQJ01S0003706.1:233440-244261 GCA_010110895.2 Picea sitchensis | reverse complement strand
GATGCTATCGGCAGGTGTTGAAGGATGTGGGAAAAATTCTCCATCATTTCGTCCCTCTGTCGCGTGAGAGCTTGCTCAAGCAACAGATTGATAGGATCGTTTGCTCCATCGTTTTTCTTTTCTTCCGCCATTGAGGGTTTCTTGGGTGTGCAAGAGCGATTGTCTTCAAGAGAGACAAGATCGAGACCCAACTTTCTATACTCGGACCTCGTCGGGGACATGCACTGAAAAATGATCAAGAGCAACCTGCTCTGATACCACTAATCCAGATTATTTTCGGCACGAAATGAGAGCGAAGATATAATAAATAAATGCATAGAGATATCGCATATATCCAATAATATAACATAAATATATCAGAGATGCAACCATAAACACAGAGATACAGTAATACATGATTTCTATTAATGAAAGAAATGTACAGAGACTGTAAAAATTCAGAGTGAAAGACTCGCTAGAATGGTGGCAGCTTATCTCTGAGAAGAGATGTGATGGCTACTCGCATTCGCAAGAAGATGATTACAATGAGGCTCCGAAGGCCTTTTTTACAATAAGCAGGAATGTCAAAAACCCTAGACATCCAAAAACCTAACCCTGGGAAATGAAGCGCCAAAAGTCATGTGGGCCCCGTTTGGGTAAGTTGGTGCATCAACTTCCCGGGTTGTAACTTTTGCATACGATCTTCGTTTTAGGCGTATGATAGCTCGTTGGAAAGATCTATTCGAGACCTACAATGCTCAAGACAAAATAGCATCGTAGATGCTATTTTGCAATAGCAACATACCCAAAAAAACATCATTTAGGGCCTCAAAATGGCCCATTTAGGGCCTCAAAATGGCCCCGGAAGTTCAGGACCCGAAAAAACTGCTAAAAATAGTAAATTACCAAAATTGCCAGAAACATGTTTTGGGCCAGTTGGAAAAGGTGGGTGGCCACCGATATCCACCTGGATCACCTAACCTACTGAAAATGGATTAATACTCCCTAATGCAAATAAAAAAGTAACACAAGGGTAGGCACACAAAATTTCCTCATGCTTCTAACAACATAATAAAATCTCATGAAATTATCAATAGTTAAATCAACCTTGACTGCATGCTAATTTAGCAATGAAACAACATTCAAATCAAATATATCCAGAGTGGAAATTAACATAGAATACTTAGTTGTTTATGGATTAACCAACTAGCTATATATGGAGGACGTTCCTCCCAGTCGTAGGCTTGCTATTCATTTTCTCTCAACAACAATCCACCCTTGAGCTGAGGCCTTGTGCACTCTCCAAACTCAACATCCCAAAATCCCTCTTTCCCTTCAACCTACATAACCCAAAGAATGGGATCCCCCTTCTTTGGCACGCAGTCTCTTAGGCCTTCCCACTTCCCTCCAGGGCTCCAATGCACATGATTGGCTAAGAAATATCTTAGTTGTTAATTTTTAGTGCTCACAACATTCTTCTCAAGGCTCTTGAGCCATTTCCTCCACATGAATGTCAATTATAGGCACACATTGTCATTTTTAGCATTATTTTACAACTCCCCTAGGTTGTTATAAGCACTCAACCTAATTTTCAACATCAAACTCAACCCAACAAGAAGTCTTTCATGGCTAGCATGGCTGATGCTCTCTCCTGACACCCAACTCCTCTCTTGCTACCCAAATTCAACATGCAAAAACTATCACAAAAAGACACCCGGGTTTCCTTTTCTTCTCATGCAATTTTAACTCTCACATTTCCCAAAAGGTGGTTGTACTCAGCCCATGATGTCATAAATTAGTGAGATGACTTTTCCCACCAACCACTCTTACATGTATTCAATATTTTCTTTGATAATTCTAAGGAGATCAACATTAATATTATAATGGCTTGGATTAATAGAAATGGGTAACCCCTTGGACCCCTTTATCCTCCTCCCTTGTGGAATCATAAACCTCCCCATTGTTACCATCCCTCTTGTATAGTAGACAACAATTATTATTTTAATTAATGATTTCAATGTATATTTTTACATAGCTTGGCCCTTGGCCATATCAATCCGTACAAGATCTCCATCCCAAAAGATATTGGCTCACCAACCTAAATCACATTTGCACAATTACAACATAATTTGCAGAGATTAAAACTAGGGATGTTATAACACCTTTAATGATGATGTCATGCCCGAAAGGAAAGGGGAAGGTTGGGGGGTATGGAGAGGGCGAAGCTATGCCTTTTCCAAAGTTGAATTTTAAGTCAAGTATGCTCGAGAGTCATTCTCACCTCCTGACTTTTCAAACATGTTTTTTGTGAACAAAACACATACGTTGACCGTATTTAAAAGATGGGGTATTATTGGAGGCAGGATGCTAAAAACAAGAGGAAAATAGTACAAAAACATTTGTATGCATTGTATTTTTTAAAGATTTGATATGATTTATTCATATGCTTCTCTGAACCTACAATCCAATTTATTCAAAGAAACCCTTAGTTTCTAATTAATGTTAATGAGTGTGGGGATTCTTGTTGATAGTTGGACCATCCTAATTGATTACTTAAAATTTTTATTCTATACCTCTTGGAATGTGGTGGGTGTTGGAGTACATGCACAATGTTTCACTTTTCAAGGGTTGTCCATGTTTATTTTTAGTTGTTCCTAAAATTTAGAGGGTTGCCTATTTTTAGTAGTGCTAAACATATGGAATTGACTAGGAAACTAATGCACATTATGTGTGGATAACCTTTTTTTTTTACAAAAGATGAATAAGATTGTATTAATAAAAAGGCACGACCGAGGTCGTTGAATACAAAGGAAGAGGCTGGTAAGAGGGGTAGACAAGCAGTAAAATTCTTTCAAAAACTTACAAACTTGAGCCTAGAGAATTTTCAAGTAGTACTAATTACATACTATATTGTTCATGTCCTGATTAAGTTCAAAAAAGATAAATTTATGCCATTTTACAAAACTGAGGACTTGATTGTTGGTCTTATTAAGCCTGATCTTCTTCTGAAGGGGGTTCTAATGCCACATTCAAATTTGGAATGGTGGGATCTGGTTTGCTACTGACTTCCTCATTTTGACTTTGGACCGGAGAGCTTGGAGATCTTGCGTCCAGCTGAGATTCTATTGTCTCCCCTTGTCGATGAAGGAATTCGACTTCATCTTGTAGTTGACCTATTAACGTTCGAGGTTGAGCTAACGTTTCTAGCGTGAAAGAAAGAGTGGAGCTGTGGGAATCAAGTTGGAGAGATAATCGTTGAGAGGTGGTGAAATTATCGTCTACCAGTTTGTCCTCTGCTTTCTCTCGGGCTTGTTGTTGAGCCATGCCTTCTAACATTAAATAAATCAAATTGGCTAGGGGAATACCTCCAATCGAGCTCCAATTGAGAATATCTATGTCTCTTGTGCTTTCAAATTGGCTTGGGGCAATCCCTTCAGCGTTGTTCCAGTTGCCTGAGGGGATTTTTCTACCAAAATTCTTCTTGACCAATAGGAAACGCCAAGATTCCTCTTTCTTAGATGGAATCAAGTCTGTGAAATCTCTGAGAGACTGATTGGGATGGTGAA
This sequence comes from Picea sitchensis, assembly GCA_010110895.2. Taxonomy (NCBI): domain Eukaryota; kingdom Viridiplantae; phylum Streptophyta; class Pinopsida; order Pinales; family Pinaceae; genus Picea; species Picea sitchensis. The sequence goes on along the minus strand of SNQJ01S0003706.1, from coordinate 240,716 downwards.
ACATGGGCTTTCCTCCGAATTTATCGCATTGAAGAGAAACCTTGGTGCATGAATACAACTAGCTTCGAGGGAGCCCATGGATCAAGTGCCTTTTAGATGTTGAGGTGGCCTGTATTGGCTGATTTTCCTTGTTGAAGCTCATGATGACTGTATTTTCACTTATCCTCACTTGAAGTTAAGAATTGGAGGGCCTGATGTGGCATAGTACTTTGCGCCATTGAGTCCCACGAAAGAGGATCGCAGGGTGGCCAATGTTTTCCATGAAATCGATTTTGGCTCACTTCCTACAGTTTCCCACAAACCAGGTGATACAGGGGTACAACACTTCCCTTTTTATGACGTTTTTCTTACTGCATGAGCCCTCAAGATGTTGATTCATGGAGGTTCTGGAACCAGGTGGAGGTGAGGTGACAAGGGGATTAAACATTAGGGAGGTTTTGAGAATAGGACCCTCCCCTGAATGTTCATAAGACCAGGGGCCTTGTCGATTGCTTATTTAGCCTTGTTTTCATCTTCTTCATTATTTGTGCAGGGGATGTGGATGAAGTTTTATTGAATTGAGGACATAATTGTTTTTATCCTCTCTATGATTCTCTACAGCTTGGATTTATTTGGAGCGATCCCTGTTACAAAATGTCGAACTATGTTTTTTGAGTCCCCTACTATTGTGATACTGTTGAGATTTTCTTCCTGAACTAAAACACTCCTTGGCACATCGCATAGGCCTCTTCCATGTTGTTGGTATTTATGTCCAGATTCCAGGAGAAATCTAGCATCCTTTTCCCTCTAGGGTTGTACAACACCCCTCCCGCACCTGCCTCCCCTGGGTTTCCTTTTGATGCTCCATCGAAGAAAAGAACATGTCCTTCTTGGGACATTAACCAAATATTGAAATACTGGTAAGATAATTGAACCTTCCAACATGATTTTTGTGGTGTTTTTGGGGGTTGAACAACAGGGAGATTCATTTTTTCCATCCACTTTTCTTCTATTTTTTCCAAATGGTTATCTACCTTTACTTTGAATTTTCAAGAGGTGAGGAACTCTGCCATTTGTCATATCACATGAGAAATGACTATGGAGGGGAGTATTAACTTCTCCTTGAAGATAAGTTTATTCCTTGCCAGCCAAATTTGCCAACAGACAATTTTTATTGACGCCTTCTAGGTGCGGTGAAAGGTCGATTTTTTTATGAAGGAGCCTTTGTAGGATTTTCTCCATTTTCCAATCAAGATTCTACAATTCGCTGGCCAAGAGATTTGATGTGTTAGTTCTGAATAGACAATGTTCATAAATTTCTTGGAGAAGTTCCAATTTAGGAAGAGATGTTCTATGTTTTCAAAGTCTTTATTGCAAAAGGCACATCCGAAAGGCCCCATAAAACCTCTTTTGAGTAGGTTCTCCCCTGTTAAAATTTTGTTGTGGGATAATTGCCATCTGAATATGTTGATTTTAGGAAGATCGTCAGCATTCCAGATCTCTTTCCAAATTGTTGATTTTTCTGGGAGATTGATATTGAAGAGGAGAGTTTTATATCCATCCCTCACAGAGTAGCATGTTTCACCCCATTCTCTTATGTCCTTCTGGTGGAGGTGTACTAGGGAAAAGCCATTTATATTCATAAGGAAATGAGAAGATTTGGAGCATCCTCTCCCAAGTTCCACCCCTTCTAGGTTTCATTGATATTCCACAACGAGATGTCAAAGAGGGTGGTCTTCCCTTTGGAGTTTATCTAGGTTCTGAGGGAGTCCAATGAGGGAATACTAAACAATTTTCCTGAATCTAAAAAGTGATCATCCCAGATCTTGATTTCTTTGCCATTCCCCACACACCAACAAAGATGTTTTCTTATAAGCGTAAGAGAGGCTCTTAGAAGTTTCCAAATAGGGGATCATGTTTGTTGTATTATGGCTATTTCTAGGCATCTTTTCTGATTTTTTGATAGGTATTTATAGCAGATTGCCTTCTTCCACCAATCATTTCCCCATGTGATCAAACACCATAGGAGTTTTCCCCTAGGGCTATGTTTACCTTTTACGGATCACGTATCCCTAGTCCTCTGTTTTCTTTTGGGGTGCAAATTGTGGACCAATTGACCATATGAAGTTTTTTCCCATTTTATTTTCCCCCTTGCCAGAGGAATTTTTGGATCAGTCTAGCCATTGCATTTTTTATCCCTATTGGAGCATGGAGGGACGAGAATTGGAAGATTGGAAATGAATATAAGACTAAATTTATTAGAACGACCCTACCAGCTGAGTTCAACCAGTATGCTCCCCATATTTCAAATTTCTCTTTGATTTTTTGAAGAATCACTTGCCATGCTTCACCGGGGAGGGATTTAGGTTGATAGGTGTGCCAAGATACTTGAAGTATTTCCAATCTATAGAAAAGGAGAACTGTAAAATGTTTTCAATTCTTACCATTATACTTGCTTTAGTATGTCATGCGAGTATATGGATTTTGTGCTTGTTTATAATTCCTCTCGAAGCTTCTCCATATTGATCTAGAACCAGTTTGAAACGATTGTCCATAATTTGAGAATCTCCTCCTAGCAGAAGAGTGTCATCAGTGAACTGGGAGTTATTTATTCTTCTTACTCCCCTTACTATCTTCAGGCCAGGGATATTTCTAGAGGCTCTTTCATGCTCAAGCCTTCTGTTTAGAGATTCTTCCATGAGGACATACAACATTGGGGAGAGTGGTAGTCGTGTCTTAGACCTCTTGTGGATTGAAAAAAAGGAGCAGGGCGAGCATTTATTAGAGGAGATATCCAAGGGGTTAAAATAAAAGATGAAATCCAAGAAATAAAGGAATGATTGAAACCAAAATTCTTTAACACTTCAAATAGGAAACTATGCTTTACATGGTCAAAGGCATTTGCCATATTGATTTTTATAACCATTCCTTTTTCTCTATTATTAAAACTGGAGTGAATCGCTTCCTGAACCAAAGTGATATTATCCCAAATCTGTCTTTTTGCCACAAATCCTCCTTGGTTTGGAAGGATGAGTTGTGGGAGTAGGTGCTTTAATCTGTTTTCTATGTTTTTTCCCAGGATTTTATAAGAGACGTTGCATAAAGAGATAGGGAAGAATCTATCAAAAGAGCTAGCATTTTTTTCCTTGGGGATCAAATCTAGAAAAGTGGTGTTGGTTGCTCCTCCCATCTTGCATGATTTGTGGACAAATGGTATCATATGAATAAGGTATTTTTTATTATTTTCCATCACTTTATATAGAAGTGAAGAGTAAATTCGTCGAGTCTAGGGGCTTTGTCTGGATCGAACTAGTTTAGAACTACTTTGACTTCATCCCCTGTGACCACCTTGTTTAATTCTATGTTTTCCTCTTCCTTTATCAAATGTGGTATGTGTTCGATGAACTTTTGGCTTTGATCTTGATTATCTTCTCCTTCCATGGTATATATATCCCCAGAATGAGAGGAAGCTTCTTTTTTTATTTCCTCAAAGGAGTTAATTCAAGTTCCTAATTTTGTCTTTATTTCCTCCACATTATTCATGTGTTGTCTTTCTTTGGATTGCTTATGAAAGAAGGAGGTGTTTTTATCCCCTGCTTGAATTCATAGAGCTTGAGATTTAAATCTCCATTCCTTTTCTTCTTTGTGAAGCACTCTCATATAATTTTGAAAATGTTATTTCTCCTATATGATATGTCTGTTATTGATAGTGTTTGATTGCATCTCTTCTTGTATATCTTAGAGCTTCTTTTTACAGTTTTCAACTTCTACCCTGGGTTTATGGGGGGAGGCTTTTAACCAATCCTTAATTGCTTACTTGGTCCTTTTGATCTTTTCTTCCCATATGTAAACCGGGGTCCCAACCACCCAGTTTTACCACACAAAGGAAATTAGGGGGAGGAAGTGCGATGAATCCATCCAAAGAGGGTTGAATTTAAATGGGATGGGGCCTATATTTTCGTCTTTGTCGAAGGAGAGGGATATTGGGAGATGATAAAAAAATTCCCCAGGGGATAATTTGGGAATAAATCTTGTCTGGTAATAAGAGAAGTGAGCTATTCATGAGGAAATGGTCTATTTTGGTTGTTATGTGACCCACTCTTGGTCGTTTATTACTCCAAGTGTATTTTCCTTTGTTTGGATGGACATCAAACAAATACAGCTCAGAGACCAGGTCCTCCATCCGTTCCCTGAATAGGTCCCTTACTATAGAACCTCCTTTTTTTTCCCCTGGTGAAGTGTAGTGTTGAAGCCACCAACTATGATGCAGTTATTATGTAATCCAACATCTTTAATTCTCATCAAATACTCCCAACATTCTATTTTTTCCCAATAGTTATTAGGAATATATACATTAAAGATAGGATAGATGGTACCCAAGGGAAGATGTTTTAGATGGACTAGAATCCAATGTGTTGATTCTAGCTTTTGATCTTCCCTAAATAACTTGGTGTTCCAGACTGTGTAGATCCTTCCTAACGTTCCTCTAGCATTTAGAGTTTCCCCGTTGCTTGCTTTCTAGTTTTGTTTCATTTCTCATAGGGACTTTGTTCCCTACATTATGGTCTCATGGATTAGGAGGATATGGGGCCTTTTTGTTTTGATTAATTTACCCATTGCTTCCTTTTTTCCCTTTGTCCCAATCCCCTACAATTCCAGGAGAATACATTCATTACTTACTAGCATGTTTGGTTTCCCCCCCTTTCATGGGCTGAGGCTATCCTTTTGTTGTGGGATCTTTCCCATTTTTCCCTTCTTTTTTGAGAACTTCTTCCAGTGTGGGCTAGATTCTCAATTCTTTGTCTTGATTTGCTGCTTTTTCCCTTTTTCTTATGTTTGTTTTCCTTCCTGTTTTCGAAGATTTGGTGCTTTTTGGAATCTCCTGATCCTTCTCTTCCCCCGTGTCCTCCTAGATTTCATCCTTCGAGCTTGGGGAGGGATCCACGGGGAGATTGATGACTGACTCATTTTGCTGCATTGGGGGATCTAGTTCTGGATCTTGTTGGCTCTGTATCTCTTCTATATCTTGTTTATAGTTTGTTATTTCTACTTCCAAATTTTCAAGTGAATCATACTTGCTTTTACTGCTTTCCACATCATTTTTCTCCACCAATGGTGATTTTCTCTTGATTGGATAGGGTAGCCTGGGGTTTGTCCTTCTATCCTGTGGCTGGGGTACTGGCGTGTTTATCATTTTCTTCCTTTTGGATGGTTACCATTTTTTTTTCTATTTGTCCTCAAGTTGATCTGTTATTTCCTTGGGGAAATTTTTAGTGAAATGACTATACTCATGGCAAGCTTTGCACTTGAATGGGAGTTGTTCGTAGTCAACTGTTTGAATATATGACCACCCATCTAGGGTAAGTTGGATTTCCTCTAGTAGTCCTTTTTCCAGATCTACTTCTACACAAAGACGAGTGTAGGATTAAAGTTTTTCACATGGTTCTGCTCGATCAATGAATCTTCCCAGGGCATTCCCAATGTTTTTTATGGTCTCGTCATTCCAACAGTGGAGAGGTAGGAAGGGTAAGAAAACCCAAACTGGAACTGCATATGGGATGTTATTTTCAAGTCTAAATTCTGGGGTCCATTTATTCAAATACATTCCTCTAGATCCCATGAAGTATGGACCATTTCTAAAAATCAGATCTCGATATGTTTTATTTTCAAAGAGGAAGACATAGAATCCCTTACCACATAAAGTAGTTGACATTTTCCCCTATATCATATTTTTCCAGTTTTGATCCAACCACTATGCCATTTCTCTTGGGGAAGGCCAGAGACCCATAAAGTGTCTGATCAGACTGTTTTCTGCCAGTCAAAGGGAGAACGGTCAGGAGGAGGGGGAATGGACTAACACCTTTGGGATATCATCTAACTTCTTGAGAAAATGTGATTGGGGTGGTCCTTTCATGGTTTTTGAGTAGGAGGATAGGAGATATTGGAACATGACAAAGTTTGGAGGTGAGGAGGGTTGCGGGGGGGCTCCTCCCCCTGAACTAGAAGCCATGATTCAGGCACGACCAACCACATAAACCCTAGCTTGGAAGCATAGCTCAATTTATAGATTAAGTTATCATGTTAATAGTGTTGACTAACATGTGGATAACTTATCCCCTTAGAAAGTGTGCATTTCTTTCATTAATTAATGGAGTCAAACTTATCAATTACCACTCTCTAACTCGTGGTATTTACTGTTTTTATTTACCCATGGTATTGATTAGTTAATAATTGACTAAATCTAATTAGTGCATGCATAAAGAACCCCAACCTTATGTGACTTGTTTTTCTCCCAGGAGAGTCTATATATTGTACACATGTCAAGCATTAATATACAAGATAAATTCGAATTGGTTTTTCAACAATGTTGTCTTTTTAGTGTTATTTCATTCTCTCTTGTCTCTTTTTCTTGCAATTTTTCCAGTTTGGTTTTTTTTCTTGCAACTAGATCTTGGCTTGTGCTTAAAATCCTACAATGGGGCATAGGTGTTATTGGATAAATCGGTAGGTGCGGAAACTAAATGATCTCCCTAGATCCACCTAGATCTAGAACAAAACACACTCTTCCTTAAGTTTTAGATATTGAATTTACTATCTAAAGAGGGATAGGTGACATGTTCTGGTGTGTTTTGTTCTAGATCTAGGTGGATCTAGGGAGATCAGTTAGTGTCCGCACCTACCGATTTATCCAATAAAAAAAATTGGTGACCATACTAGGGACACTAACTGATCTCCCTAAATTTTCTTATTGGATAAATCGGTAGGTGCGAACACTAACTGGTCTCCCTAGATCCACCTATATCTAGAACAAAACACACCAGACCATGATGCTTTCCTTAAGTTTTATATATTGAATTTACTAACTAAAGAGGGATAGGTGACATACTGTTTAAATGCCGCTTCCTCTCACCATCGCCATCCTAGCTCCATTCCAACGCTCATACAATGACGAACCTGCAAAAAAATGAATCCAACCAAAGTGATAGTAATAGCATAAACTCAATATAATTCTATGTATGTGATAAAGGAATCATACAATAAAACACAACAAGCTTTATAGGAAAGAATCATATTACTATATCATATTAAATGTGAAAGAGAGATTACAACCATGGCCTTGATGTTGTAAGGTCCCTTCCAACTGTCCTTCGTTCCCCACACATTTCCACTCCAAGAATTCTGAGAGCATAGATCTGATAATATTCACAATCTATCTTGACAAAATGGCTCATCTAGCCAAGCTAACAATCTCCAAAGCTCAATCCAATCCAAGCTCCAAAATCAAAAGCTAACTTTC
>SNQJ01S0003706.1:198907-233390 GCA_010110895.2 Picea sitchensis | reverse complement strand
GAGAGCATAGATCTGATAATATTCACAATCTATCTTGACAAAATGGCTCATCTAGCCAAGCTAACAATCTCCAAAGCTCAATCCAATCCAAGCTCCAAAATCAAAAGCTAACTTTCTCCATGAGAGCTCCTCTCCTTTTATAAATTGAAGATGATAAGGTGAGGAGGTTAGAATGATCCCACTAAATCATGAAAGCAAGTAAGATCCAAACCATTTGGATGCCACCTCACCATGGAAGTTTCTATTTCTAGAAGCATCAAGAAGATGCTCGTTTTTCTCACGTATGAGCATTTTCGCACCCTGCCTATATAGTAACCTGCGAACACTTCGCGACCTAGCTATGGTGCAGCCTGTGAAAATTAGGCATTTTCGCACCCTAGCTATAGAGCAGCATGTGAAAATCCTCTTTAATAGGGTTTTTACAAAGGAGAATGAAAATTCTTCTCTCGAGAAAAGTTTTTCTCCCTTCTTTCTTCAGGAACTCAAGCCACTGACCCCTCTGAAGGAAACATATAGGTTTACATCATTAACGTTCATAGGGATGACGAAAATAATGTGTAACAGAGAGCCCCCCAAAGTATGAAGTTAGAATAGAGTGATAGATGAAATACTTTGTCAAGTGTGTGTAGGGAACAAGGAACAATCGGTTGGAAACCTGCCAACAAACAAGGAAATACAATACAATAATATATCATCACTAAGGTAGGAATTCCCATACTCAAAATACAAATGAATCAGAGCATAAATGACGACATGTGAAGATCCATGTAAAATAAGACAAGTCATGCCCACCAAACATACACTATGGATCCATGCCAATATGACTCAAATCTGAACATAGCCACCAAAAATACACTATGGATCTATGTGTTAAAGACTCAAATTTGAACATAGCCACGAGACATACAATGTGGATCTATGTAACAGTACACTGAATATACTCCAACGCAACCTGAATCTGTCGAAAAAGATCTAGGGTCTTCATCTCCACCACTCTATAGTACGAATGTAACCATGTGAATACATGTGTCGAAGTCAAACATGGTAGAAACCACTTGATTACCAGTCATTAGTGAATATTGTTAACAAGTGCGAGAGAAATCACCATTAATGTCAATGAATCCCAAGGTACACTAGTACAATCCAACGAATGTGAATTAATGAGCTGAAGTTGAACACTCGGAGGAATCTCTCGATCAGGGGTCAATAATGAAAACCCATTATTGAAAGTGAGGAAACCTTCCATTGAGGCATGAAAGTTCCAAGGTACCAATTAGTTTCTAAGTCTAATTCCTAGATAATGAGTTGAAGTCGACAGGAAAAGACTTGTCACAGGAGGGCCTTAATGTATCCCCCATCAATGACATGAAATGGGTAAAACGATTTGAGGTAGATCAGAGTAACAAATGATTTAGGAATAACTCAGGGATGGCCGACACAATATAAGTCTTAAGGACTATAGAAATGTCCAATGCAATAGAAATCTTTCAGGGTTGAACTTCTTTTTGAACATATTGACGACACGACAACTGTCTTGGAAATATTGACTCAACAACAGGGATCATAGACCAATTTGTAATCTTATAAAGGAGTATGATCAAGAGACAAGATGATTTTCCAACCTAGACACAAGGCAAGTGAAAGGGTGTCATGTTCAAAAGTGACTCTTCCATGAAGTACAGGTTTAGACACATTTCTTTCCCAATTTTTCCCCCACCATTTTTGGCGAGTACCTCTTTATTTTTACACAAGCTTGAGGAGGATAACGTATGCTTGTAATGTAAGCTCATCCTTCGGATGCGTCCCTCAGAGTATGTTTAACGAACCCTAGGAAGGAGTGGTTCAGTCCCACATGGGCCTTTCAATGTTTGTTTTATGAGTCCAAAGAAAGAAAACTCAGGGGTTTTTCATGTTTATAGAGTCTAAAAAACACTTAAAGAGAACTCTCTCAGTTCCTTTTTCATAAAGTAGTACGATGAGACAGAAAAATAGATAAATTATCGCTCAATGGATGTTTTCTTCAAATACTTTAATGAGTGTGAAAAGAACAAGATCGCTCGGCAATCTTTTCATGTTTAGAGAGTCTAAAAAGAGCTTAAAGGGAACTCTAGTGGGTTCCTTTTTCATATAACCTTTACGAGTCTGAAAAAGTGATAAAAGTATACTTAGTTACATTCTCATTGATTTACGAGCACGAGAAAGAACAAAGACTAAGCTCGGAAACATATTCTCATGTATTTACAAGCATGAGAAAGAACAAAGAATAAGCTCGAGATTGTTTTCATTTTTACGCAAGCTTTAAAACAAAACAAAACTATGCTTGGACCTGGTTTCATTTTTACACAATCTTGAACTAGAGGAAACTATGCTTGAGGTAAGTGGTTTCATTTTTACACAAGCTTGAACCATAGAAAACTATTCATGGACTTCCCAACACATAACACAGGGATGGTTGGTACTTATCCCCCAGCTTAAGAAACTAGCGGCTCTAAATTCAGCATGAAGTCTAGAGGCTGAAAGCATTGCCCGCCAAGCTTCATTTCATCCAACTGCGAAGGAGAATGAAATGAAGCTTCAAATACTATACATAGGACTTGACCTAAATAGAGAGGGGGAAGTTGTTTCATTTTTTAACGAGCTTTACACATGAGAAGAACTATGCCCATAACCTCTATTTAATTTTTTAACGAGGTTGCCACAGAGACAAAAAAAATATCCTCGTAAGTGGTTTCATTTTTTAATGAGCTTGAAATCAGAAAACCATGCTCAAGGCTGATTTCATTTTTAAATGAGCTTGAAATCAGAAAATCATGCTCAAAGACCTCTGTTTCATTTTTTAACGAGGTTGCCTCAGAGACGCAAAAACTATCCTTGGAACTCTCTTCTTGATCATGGATTCCAAGAGGACAATGCTCTGGAAGGACACAATGTCAAGGGACAAAACTTGGTCATGGCTTCCAAGAGATCTTCACTAGACGGAAGGAACACACTATGGAAGGAGCACATGTCGAGGGTGGCGACAGGGGTAAGTAGATCAGGCTCTAAATACCCTATCGAAGAGATAACCATGTCAACTACCAGATCTAAGTCACCAGAAGTTGAAGCCATGGGAGACAATGCCACCTAATTGACCTGTGGCAAGGGTGACACCAACTGCATATACAAACCATTTAAGGGAGTCATTGAGGTCAAGTTAGGACCAACAAATGAAAGTTGATCAACAGTCACAATTATTCCATCATGAGGAAAATATATCACACAAAAAAGAGTGGACACAGTAGCTTTCATGGCATAGACATAGTCTCTCCCAAGGAGCAAAGCAAAATCCAAGGGGTCTTGGACTACCATGGAATCAATAAAGATAGTTTTCCCTCCCAAAGTTACAGGAAACTGAGGAAGGGTCCCTAAAGGTTGACTGGTTCTTCTATTAAAATATAACAGATTCTGCGTAACCGACACAAGCTGAGGAAAACCCAAAGCTTGCAAAGAAAAATAGGACAAAATACTAACATACACACCTTCATCTATCAGTGTCTGAGGAATGTCTCGACCACAAACCTGTATTGTAATCTTGAAAGGAATGTGAGAGGGAAGACGAGGTTCAATTAGCACACCTGAATCAAAACGGATGGCCTCATTACTTGGAGGAGGTTCCACGGGAGAAGGAGGAATGTCCCCTCGCACGCTAGATTCTATATCAATGAGAAAAACGTGGGCAGTATCGGGTTTACTCTCTAGCGGGAGAGTAGGATTGATCGATGAAGAGATCAGATCGACCACTTGGGTTGCATTCGCTAAGGGGAGAATGGGGTCGATAGATGGAAATGGATCGACCACTTGGGTGACACTCTCTAACGGGAGAGTGGGATTGACCGAGGATGCAATCAGATCGATCGCTTTAGTTTCACTCTTTGAGGGGAGAGCAGGATTGACTGAGGATGGTATCGAAGCAACCACTTTGTCAACTGGTTCAACTAGGGACCTGACCATATTGAAGACATGATCAACCAGATTGACCGGTGAAGGGACCAGAGTGATCATTCGATCAACAATAGGGGGCTCAAGAGTAAGCTTGCGATAAGCAGTTGGAAATTGAGGCTGTGAAACAATTATGTCTTCCAGTAATTTTGAGGTTTCGTCCATACGAGGGAAAATGTGAGTGAGATGACTCCCTTTGCATAACATGCACGGGAAATTGACTCTACTTTTCTTCTTCCCAATTGTATCATGACTGGTTGACGGGGGATCGTCGGCATGTTGTTTAGAGGTTTATGATGTAGACTAGAGAGGAGATGCATATCATGCTTCTATAACCTTGGATAGACCAAGGAAATCCTTAAGAAGATGGCTACCCTTACAAAGCCTACAAGGGTACTTGGGATTACGAGTTGTTTGGGTGATCTTGACATCATCAACACTTCCAACACGATTAACAGTAACTGGTTGTTTTCCAACATGTTTAGCAGTGGTTGGAGGTTTTAACCCTTGTTTATCTTTCTTCTTCTTAATCTTTCTTTTATTTTTCTTCTTTTTCACTGTGTTACTAGCTTCATAACTTTCACTCGACGAGGAAGATGAAATGGAAGGAGACCTTGCAAGCGAAGAAGGCGAAGAAGACCTTACTGGTGAATAAGGTGAAGGATCAACATGAGGTAATAACTACATTCGGGATTACCTGAGTGGAAAACAACCATACCGATAATCCAATTGTGAGACCTGGAAGGCTCAAAGTAGTAATATGAGGAGGACCAATGTTTTTGTAAGAAGGAAAAACAAAAGGTTCCTCTAGAAAAGGAGTTCCTTCATTGGTCATTCTTGGAACTGACGCCATAAAAATAAAGATCCAATCTAGAGTCCACTAGGAAAAACAAACAACACACGTTAAAAATCTAGTAAGCAAACAAAACCTTCTCACAATGAGCACACTAATTGGTGGTGAAATCCAACGTCGCGGGAACAAAGTAAGAAGGGGATGAGATAGAGAGGGTGGAAAAGCTATGTTGATGACCTGCTTAATGGACTTACGCCTTGGTGCAAGCTCCCACACATAATCGTGGGTATACCCTCCAAGGAGCCCGAGTGAGTTTGGCCAACGTCAATTTTGGGTACCATGAAGACTTTCCCCTCCACAGTCACCTGGTGTAAAGAACCTAGAGAGATAGGCCACTAAGGTTACCAATTATGATAGTGATTCCTGGGGAAACAATCGACAATCTGATCCACGCACAAAGGTAGGGTATCTAGCCCAAAATCAACTTGAAAGGCTTCCACTCATAATTGTGGGTACACCTTCAAGTGACCCCTGTAATACGCACAATCTCTACACCAAGACCAACAAAGCAATGCGAGTAACTCTGCCAGTCTTAATGTGACCTCGTGATTGACCCTTGTGTGAGAAGGGCTTCCCAGGACAAAATGTAGTAAGTGGATTTAATTCTCCCTATCACAAGATACTATGTTTGTCTGTAGCTTTGGAAAGTTATCTTTCACACCTATTCCAAAGCCCTACAACTAATCTAATGTAGGTTTGCTACCAGAAAATATAAAAATGTCTAATCAATTTTTATAAGTGCTTTATTTTTAAGTCTATTGTTACTCAAAAGGAAAATGACGTGGACAATATGGTGTTTTGACCAACTCAAAAGCTATGCAAAGAGATGAAGATGCAATCTTTTCATTTCGATGAAAGCTATGCTACTAGGATGAGAAAACATTTATGATTCCCATATGCACAATGTCCCAAAATTTTAAAACTCATCAATATCAATATCTTCAAGAAATGATTGAAAGAAACTGTATACCAATACACGATTCATGCCCCCCCCCTGGCCATGAGGGGGAAACTTTTTCAGAATTTAAGACCAAAAAATGCCAAGAATCATGCAATTTCACTACTTCAAATGGAAGGATGTTCCCAATCTAATATAAAGTAAGAAATTAAATCTTTTTGTTTCAAAAATTTCACTAAAAGAAATAATGAACTTTCTTAAAACAAAGAAACCCAAGCTAAAAGTTTTCTTTTAAAGCAAACTATTCAGAAGAAATCTGATTTTTCCCTAAACAATTCTAAAGAAAAAACATGCTTTGTAATTGAAAGACACTCAAAGCAAGAGATTAATCCTTCAAAACCAAACAAAGCAAAGATGGCTAAAAGCAATTCAAAGAATGTCAAGAAGACTATAAACAGATCAATATAAGCTCCAAAAGTTCAATCCAGTTGATCAAAGAAAAAATGGGCATCAAAAGATAATTTACAGACGAGTTCACAAGCCAACAGTAGGGTACAGTGCGAGAATGAGAGATTTTTTCAAGCTAGCAATGGGTAGGGTGTGAAAATGTCGCACTAGTTTAAACAATGAGGTGCGAAAATCAAAGGTTTTCACAGGCCAAATACAGGTACAGTGTGGGAACGTCTGTAAACAAAATGAATTTGGAAAAAGTACAAAGAGTCTAAGTGAACTTTCAGATCCAGAGAGTCTGGATGGATCTCCCACACACTCAGAAACTAGAAATCAAGCAATCAAAGCAAGGGAAACTATACTAACTAGGAAATAATCTATTCCCCAATATGGTCGCCAATTTTGTTATTTAATAAATCAATAGGTGTGGACACTAACTGATCTCCCTAGATCCACCTAGATCTAGAACAAAACACACCAGACCATGATGCTTTCCTTAAGTTTTAGATATTGAATTTACTAACTAAAGAGGGATAAGTGACATACCGTTTAAACACCTCTTCCTCTTGCCATCGCCATCATATCTATGTTCCAACGCTCATACAATGATGAACCTGCAAAAGAGCGCAACCAACCAAAGTGATAGTAATAGCATAAACTCAATATAAACCTATGTATGTGATCAAGGAATCATACAATAAAACACAATAAGATTTATAGGAAAGAATCATATTACTGTATCATATTAAATGTGAAAGAGAGATTACAACCATGGCCTTGATGCTGTAAGGTCCCTTCCAACTGTCCTTTGTTCCCCACACACTTCCACTCCAAGAATTTTGAGAGCATAGATCTGATAATATTCACAATCTATCTTGACAAAATGGCTCATCTAGCCAAGCTAACAATATCCAAAGCTCAATCCAATCCAAGCTCCAAAATCAAAAGCTAACTTTCTCCATGAGAGCTCCTCTCCTTTTATAAGTTGAAGACGATAAGGTGAGGAGGTTAGGATGATCCCACTAAATCATGAAAGTGAGTAAGATCCAAACCATTCGGATGCCACCTCACCATGGAAGTTTCTCTTTCTAGAAGCATCGAGAAGATGCTCATTTTTCCCACGTATGAGCATTTTTTCACCCTACCTATATAGCAACCTGCAAACACTTCATGACCTAGCTATGGTGAAGCCTGCGAAAATCAGGCATTTTCACACCCAAGCTATAGAGAAGCATGCGAAAATCCTCTTTAATAAGGTTTTTACAAAGGAGAATGCAACTTCTTCTCTCAGGAAAATTTCTTCTCCCTTCTTTCTTCAGGAACTTAGGCCACTGACCCCTCTGGAGGAAACATATAGGTTTACATCATTAACGGTCATAGGGATGATGAAAATAATGTGTAACAATAGGTTTTTCCTCCCACCAATGTAGGGCCCTACCATGGAGGGTAATTGTGAATTAAATAGTGACAAATTATTTATCATTGTTTTGGGGATAAGAGGTCCAAGAATTTCTCAACCAAAAACATATGTAAATGCCCAACCATTAGGGTGTGATATATTATAACATGAGAAAGAGGGATGCTATTCACTAGCAGTTTTTTCTATGAATGAGGGTGAAACATTAATAGGGTTGGTGGTAGGGAGAAACATGAAAAATTGATCCGGATTTAGGAGCGGAACAAACTGATTAATAGAATGAATACAATAAACACAGAGATATGAATAAAAACACAGATATCCAGTGAACAATATCTTCTATTGAATAAATGAAATAGGCTGAAATTGTAAAATTGCAGAATTGAAACACTTGATCGAATGGTGGTAGCTATCTCTGAGAAGAGATGTGGTTTCTACACCAATCCATCTAAGAAGAATGATTACAATGAGGCTCCAAAGTCCTTTTTAATATTACTCATGAATTCCAAAACCCTAGACATCCAAAAACCTAACCCTAGGAAATGAAACACCAAAAGTTATGTGGGCCTCTATTGGTAAGTTGGTACCTCAACTTCTCAGGGTCGTAACTTTTGCATGCGACCTCTGTTTTAGGCATGTGATAGCCCGTTAGAAAGGTATTTTGGAGAACTACACATTATGCCATCAAAATCTAACTCTGTCTACAATTTAATTGTGGCAAGACAAAAAAACATTGTTTAGGGATCCAAAACGGCCCTGGAAGTACAACATGATTGATGACATGAAAAAATACAAAATAATCCAGTTGGATTAGGTGAGAGGCCACTAGTATCCAACTGGAAGATGTGTAGGGATTCAGACAACCCCAAAAGTGTAGAACCCATAATTACAAAGAAGTACAGAAGAACGTGTCGAACTAAAAACTGACAAGAGGAGCCAGTTGGAATAGGTGGGTGGCCACCAATATCCACCTAGATCAATCCTCCCCCATTAGGAAGCAATGCTCTCCATTGCATTAAGTTCCCCCATCAGGTGAGGAAAATTCTATTGGATTTGGCCCCAGGTGAGCCACTTTCCTTGGTGTAGGAGTTGCCCTGCCTTGACAACCTAATAAAGTTGGATTCTCTACTGGCGAGTTCCCTTGACCTGTGTGTCCACTATCTGATCAGTGGATTCATGTTTCATGCAGTCAGGTTTGAGATCTATTGGTGTTATTTTTTCTACGATCTCTGAGGTGTCCAATAACAGTGGAAAATATGGCCAAGGGAGGTCCACATTGAACACTGGGTTAAATCCAAGGAAGGGTGGAGTGTTGAGCTCAAAATCATTGTTATCCACAACCTTGGTGATGGTGTAAGGCCCATAGTGAAGTGGGTGGAGATTCTGATGGGGCCCTGTAAGACACTCCTTCTGCAAGTGTAACTAGACCTTGTCTCCAACCTAAAAATGGTGTGATACCTTATGTTGATCACAGTGTTGCTTGTACTTAGCATTAGCTTTCTGGAAAATCTCATGGAACTATTGGCGGATGTGTTGAATCTGCTCGATGAATCTGGTGGCTTTGTTGGACTCATAATGAACGTGGAAAGAGTTTGTCTGTGTGGTTTCCAGAGGTAGTGCAACACCAATGGAGCCCAAGGGTTGGAATCCCAGTCCCACCTGAAATGGGATATGGCCAGTGGAGCTATGGAGAGCCTTGTTGTAACTGTGTTGAACATAGGGGAGATTCTCATCCCATGTACATGGATTATTAGAGTTGTACATGAGTAGTATGTGCACAATCATTCGATTGACGACCTTTGTTCGGCCATCTCTTTGGGGGTGGAAAGAAGTGGATTTAGTGAGCTTGGTGTCCAACAGTGACTAGAGACTCAACCAAAATGTGTTGAGGAACCTGTTGTCCTGGTCAGAGATGATGGTGTGTGGTATCCCAAAATGGACCCAAACTCGTTCGAAGAAGAGTTTGGCAGTATATGTCGATGTGATGTTCTTCTTGCAGGCTGTGAGGATGGCCATCTTCGAAAACCGATCAACGACCACAAATACACAATCATTTCCTTTCTTGGTGGACGAAAGGCTAGACATGTAATCCATCGAGATGGATTTCCAAGGCTTCTCGGGGGTAGGAAGAGGGGTGTATAAGCCTTTCTTCTTGATGGCTCTCTTGGAAATGGCACAGGGAGTGCAAGATTTGGTATGCTTGTTGATGTCCTATCAAATTTTGGGAAAATAAAAATGTTTTTGGAGAATGGCCACAATTTTCTCCATGTCAAAATTTCCTGCCACCCGACTGTAGTGGGATTCCCAAATCATCTTTACCTACTCACTTGCAGGAACACATATATGGCCTAGATGTCATAACAACCCATCTTGAATGCGAAAATCGGTGGCAATCGCTCCTGTACCAAAGAGCTTATAGGTGGTGGCGAAGTCCAAATATTGTTGATAAAGTTGGGGCCACTCATATTCCTCATGTCCATAGGAATGGAGCACAATGGTGAGTGCAACCACAAGATGTCGACTGAGGCAGTCAATGACATGATTTGTGCTCCCTGTATTATACTTGATGTTGATATGGAACTGTTGTAGGTAGGTGGACCACTTCTGATGGCGGTCATTCTGCAACTTCCCCTATGTTTGTATGAACTGCAGAGGCTTGTGATCAATGTGGATGATCGTCTCCTTTCCCAGAATGTAATGTTTCCATTGACGACACACTCATACAATGGAATACATTTCATTGTCATGGGTGGGATATTTCCAGACAATATCTGAGAGTGTCTAACTATGGTATGCCATCAGATGACCATGCCGAGTGAGAACTATGCCTACAACATAGTTAGATGCATCAATCTCAATATCGAACGGTTGTTGCAGATTAGGCAAGGAGAGTACTGGAGCTGAGCACAAGCGATGATTCATATCATCAAATGCTCATTTTTGTTCCTTCCCCCACATGAACATTTCTCTGCCACCGCCCTTGGTCACGTGGCTGAGGGCTCATGAAATATGAGAGAATCCCAACACGAATTGTCGGTAGAAATTGGCCAGTCCCAAGAAGCTCCGAAGCTTGGTTAGTGTGGTCAGGGCTGGCCAATCACGAATGACTTGGATCTTAGTGGGATCAACATGTACCCCATGCTCATCAACAATGTAGCCCAAGTATTGGACCATGTTCATGCCAAAGGAACATTTTTCCAAGTTGACATATAGCTTGTTTTGTCGCAGAGTGCTCAAAACCTGCTGAATATGCCGCATGTGCTCCTCCCATGTTATGTTGAAGATGAGGATGTCATCCAAATGTACCACCACAAAAGAGTTGGTGAAGGGTCTCAATGCATCATCCATCAACCTCATGAAACTGGTTGGTGCATTTTTTAGGCCAAAGGACATGACCAACCATTCGAAGAGACCTTCTTTAGATTTGAAAGTTGTCTTCCAGACATCAGTTGGTTCGATGGGAACCTAGTGGTAGCCAAACTTTAGGTCAATCTTGTTGAAGAATTTTCCCCCCTTGAGTTGGTCAAGAATTTCATCAATCATGGGAATTGGGTATCAGTTTTTTATTGTGATTTTGTTTAATGCTCTATAATCAATGCAGAGTTGCCAGGTCCCGTCCTACTTCTGCACCAGTATAATCGAGATTTCACAAGGGGAGGATTTGGGTCTAATGTGCCCCTTTGGAAGAAGCTCTTGGATGTGATGCTTGATTTCATCATTTTCCATTAGCGAGCAATGATAGACTAGTCCATTAGGTAGAGGTGCACCAGGTGTTAGATCAATTGGATGCTTGACTTGGTAGTGCATCAGTACCCCGATGGGTGAGGAGAATATGTCTATGTATTCTTCCACAATCACGTCCACTTGATTCTGCTGCAAAGAGAGGCTCTGTCTAGAGGCCACGGATGTGGCAGTAACCTTCTACTTACTATGAGCATGGATGAAAAAGAAGACGAACTTCCTGGTCCGTGAAATGACCTTACTGCATTTCTTAGCAGAGATTAAAGAAATAGCGGTGGGCGGTGTTACCTATGGTATCCTGTACAATTGTCTACACAAAGTAATAATAACATTGCAGGGTCTAGACTCATACACATCATGATGCTTCCACAAATATGGTTGTCTTAAAAGAACATCACAAACTTCAAGGGGAGAGATATCACACAATACCTCATCTTTGAAGGGCTTGATGTCATAGGGTAGATGACACTGTTGGCTAACACAAAGATATATTCCTTGGCGAAGCCAGTCAATGGTGTAGGGTTGTGGGTGTAGTGTCATCAGTAGGTTCAGCCGCTTGATGAACTCTGTTGAGATCAGGTTCTTCTGACTATTGTTATTGACAATGAAATGAAGCGGATCCCCCTTTACCCACATATGTGAGTGAAAGAGGCATTCCCCTTCCTCTAGTTCTTCTGGTTTGCTTGGCTGGAGTTTGGGGGTAGTGATAGTGGCACTGGGTTCAACATAGATAATCCTATTCCCTCATTCTGAATTTTATTTGGAATCATAATCGACCTCTGACTTGGAAGCCTTCATCTTGGCCACGAGTGACTTCTTGGAGCGACATTCTTCACTATTGTGCCAAGGGATTTTATGGTATTCACACCATTTTCCCATGTCCTTCTTCGTCTTCTCATTTCCCTTGTGTTGCGGCTTGGACTGGTTTTCCTGAGAGTGGCCATCTTTGATTTGTCCCTTGCTGTGTGTGTTGGGGCCGCCTTTGCCTTGCTTCGACTATGAGGAGTTTGCAGATCCAAACTCTCGCCTCTTTTTCTTAAATTTTTTCTCGATCTTGACAACATATCTATAATTCGTACCCAATGAGGCGATGTCCAGAAACTCCATTTATGTTTGAATGTATCAATGAAAACAGTCACGGTATTTGAGAACCAGATGTTGCTCAGATTCTTTGATACCCAACTTGGTGCGTAGGGTATGGAAATTATTGGTGAAATCTGGTACTGTCTAGTCCCTTTCTTGACATAGGGTGGTCCATCTAGTGTACTGGTCCTCGTAGCTTCCAAAAGGGTAATATTTTTCTTTAATGGAATCCCGAAAGGAATCCCATGTAGGGGCAACCACAAATATTTCAGATTCCTCTATGGCCCTTTGCTCAGAGTAAGTGTCCCACCAGTCTTTAACATGGGGGATGAACTTGAGGAGTGAAAAAGTAATATTTTCCTTATAGAAAAACTTATGGACCAAAAAATACCCTTCGAGTAGATTCAACCATTTATCTACAACATTTTCATCTATCAGTCCTTCAAATAATGGAATATCAAAATTTACCTGTACCTTGAAGGGGGTTGCATGGCCGCTTGATGAAGCTGCTTCTCCTATGGACAACTGCCAAAGGATCTGCGTAAATTTCTCCATCATTTCATTCCTTTGTCATGCAAGGGCTTCCTCGAGAAACATTTGAAAAGGACCTCCTGCTCCATCATCTTTCTTTTCGTCTCCCATAGGTTGTTGTCGGGTTTAGTGCGACCAGTCTTGCAAAGAATCGATTGGTTCGAGTCCCAACTTCTTGTACCCATATCTTGTCGAGGACATGCATGAAGAAAAATAAATGAAGAGTAGACCGCTCAGATACCACTGATCTAGATTTAGGAGCAGAACGAACTGATTAATGAACTGGATACAATAAAAATAGAGATATGAAGAACAACACAGATATCCAGTGAACAATATCTTCTATTTAATAAATGAAATAGGATGAAGCTGTAAAAATGGAGAACTGAAACACTTGCTCGAATGGTGGTAGTTATCTATGAGAAGAGATGTGGCTGCTACATGCATCTGTCTGAGAAGAATGATTACAATGAGGCTCCAAAGACCTTTTTAACATTACTCAAGAATGCCAAAACTCTAGACATCCAAAAACCTAACCCTAGTAGATGAAACGTCAAAATTTATGTGGGCCCCTATTGGTAAGTTGGTACCTCAACTTCCCAGGGTCGTAACTTTTGCATACGACCTATGTTTTAGGTGAGTGATATCTTGTTGGAAAGTTCTTTTAGAGAACTACACATTACGCCATCAAACTCTAACTCCATCTACAATTCAATTCTGGTGAGCCAAAAAAACACTGTTTAGGGATCCAAAAGGGCCCTGGAAGTACAACAAGATGTGTTGACATGAAAAGATACAAAATAAGCTAGTTGGATTAGGTGAGAGGCCACCAGTATCCACTTGGAAGATGTGTAGGGCTTCAGACAACCCTAGAAGTGTAGAACCCATAATTACAAAGAAGTACAGAAGAACATGTTGAACTAAAAATTGACAAGAGGATCCAGTTGGAATAGGTCGGTGGCCACCAATATCCACATGGATAAAAAATAGAGTGACCACTTGACCAATATATATATATTTTGTTATAGGAGCCATTAGAACCATTATGGCATGCATAGGTATATGAGATAAGGGATTATATAGACTAGATGAAGGACCTTCCTCCTATGGTGGTGCAAGAATCATCAAACATGTAACCAACTTCTCAATAATAATGCCTAGATAATATTAAACAAGTTGCTCATTAATAGGATCAAAGTAGATAGATTATGAATACTGATCTACATTACATCCAAGGAATTGATCAAATTCATAGAGAGCGTTGTAAATATTTGGATGAGGTAGTTGGGATTAGAGAAGGTGTTGTACAACAATATCGAGAGGTCATTATCTCTATAAGGACTTTTGTCAGAAGCTCATGATTAGCACTCAATGGCGACTGTTACTCAAAACACATGTGAAATTACTCTATTTTGGGTAATTGACGTTTTATTCCAGAGTGGGATAATCGCAAATCGAATCATTCATCCAATTCTTGTACAGTGGAGGGAAATAGGCTCGTATTTCCTGGAAAACCAGAGGAGATGGAGAAGAAAGATCAAATAGCCTTCAACAAATTGGGAAATTTGAATAGTATGACCAAACTATCAATTAAGAAGAAAGAAAGGCATGTTGTGCAACTATTGGAAACAAAATTTCTCACAAAAACTACACATGAACCAGGATCAAGTGAAGAAATAAGATTGAATCCTATTATGAAGGATTTGATCATCAACAGATACAACATGCAAGATGGAAAGAGTAAAAGAAACAAGCGATAGAAGAAGGAGACTAAAGCTAGAATGGTCGAAAGTAATGAAGAAAACCAACCTGGTTGGCTTGACACCTTAAAGGAAGAGATTGCAAACCTGAAATAAATTGCAAGCTAAATTGAGTATATTTCAGGGAATCTTGTGATGATGTAAACAAATGGCATTCAGGGTAAAAGTTTCAAACTTTTCGGTTTTATGTTTGTGACGCTCCCTAGAAAGTAGGAGTTTAGTTTTGGTATGTTACTCCCTTTATGACCGATGTCTATTTTTGGAATTTTGGAGAAGTTGATCCGTTTTGGATCTTGTATGTAGTTTATCTATATATTATTAAAAAAATAAATTAATGGTTGAACCTAGCAGAGAGGGGTTTGCCCTTGTAGCAGGAAGACTTTGTAATTTCTTATGGATTTTAATATAAATAGAGAAGTTTTTCTTAGATAGCCGAGATTCATCATGGTGATGATGTTTAGTATGTTTTCTTGAATTTCATATTCATGAATGTGTTTTTCTGCTAGCAATAATCTTTAAGTAAAAGAAAGAACCCACCTTGTTGGTGCGTTGTCTTATATTGATTATACTTGTTATGTGTCTATTGGTTTCTGGTTCATAATTCACCCTTGAGTGTTGTTATGTTTTCGGTAGCCAGCCTTTATGTTTGTTCTTCTGACGCTATACCAAGAGATTCATCCTCTATTAGATGCCTCTTGTTGATAGCAATCTTTCCTTTCTTTTCCACTACCACCTCATATTACTTATTTGGCTGAAACATCATACCTATTTTGCCTATGTTCCCTTTGGGAGACACAACTTATAACTCATCACACGTTTTCAGGAATTGACTCCATTGCCTGATGGCCCTGTTCTCTTGTTTTGTCCTACCACTTTAAATTTTACACTATGTCATAATCTGACCTCTGTGCGCGCATTGCCAAATCTTTTGAGTATTTTCAGTATTTACACATTTGAGAGAGCCCTCTCTGGTTGGAAGTGTCAGAATCCAACCTAAAGTTGGTTGAAATAGTTACCTCTGTCGTTTGTTTTATCAATCGAACAAATTTACAGAGTGCTAACATTCGAGCGTCGTTGCCGGGGAACAAAGGTAAAATCTTCCCTGGGAGAAACAAGAAAGTTCAGATCTGAGTACTAATGGTGAAACGTATTCATACACAGAAAGGTTTTACATCATTCACCCGTTGACTCCATTTTCAAGAATCTAGAATTCAAAATTTTCATGGCTACTCCACTTCCCAAAGACTCAGTAACCTAAATATTTTATTGGCGACTCCAGTCAAGCTTCAAATTTGATTCAGAGACTCCACTGGAAGATGAGACCCCTTGACAAAAGATATGAAAGGATATCATGAGACAAAACAAGTACCTAAAGTTGAGTTTTTTCCAAGACATAATATTTTTTGTTATTAATTACCTTTTGTCCTTTCCTGAACATGATAAACAAATTTTTATTCACCTCTTGCATGCAAATGATGATAATGATAATCTTGAAATTGTATATCCTCCTCTTAAACTTATATAGATATCTCCTCAGTTTATCACTGATTTTGATCAAAATCTCCCATCTGAGCCATGTGATAACCATGACCAAGTTGATGAAACTCATGAAACCAAGGTTGATATTTCATCTCTTGTACTTGATCCAACACACTCCAAGACTCAGCACAGATACAGACCCTTAAAATTACCTCACATCCTTCACGATTTTCCTCCAAATCACTACAAGTACTTACCTGTATTTGATGGAGAACTTAATGCCATCATAGCTGAAAAACACATCCAAGGGTTTGATCATTTTATAGATTTGTTTGATATTGACCATGACGATGTTTGTATGAGGGATTTCTCTCAATCCTTGAAAGGAGATACCAAAGAATGGTTTAAACATTTGTAGCCAGAGATAATTAGCTCATGTGAAGAATTGAAGAGTGTTTTTTTGAAGTTTTTGGGCAAGAAGAAATATTTGGATCTAAAACTTACAAAATTATATGCCTTGAAAAGGAAAAGAAATGAAACTATTTCTACATTGAGTAGAAGGTTTTCCAGTATTTATTGCAATTTGCTCGAAGAAATTCAACCCACTGACACTGCTGCCATGCTCCAATATGCCACTACTTTTCATCCAGATTTGTCTTTCCTCCTGATGGAAACAAGACCTAAGACCTTACAACAAATATGTAATGATGCTCAAGAGATTCAACACAATATCCAAGCATGTGAACATATTTGAAATGAAGGCTAGGGTTGGATGCTCAAGAACATGAAAGTGAATATGAACAGAAAATAGTTGATTGGAATCTTGAGCATAAAATTGATAATATCATAGGTCCTCTTGAAGTTTTAAATGCTAATGATTTTGCAAAGGATTATATTCCACTTATTGAAATAAAGGGCGCTTATGTGGTTCTTGATCCACCCCATGATAAGAATGAAGTTGATTGTTTCATATATTCATTTGTAGATCAAGAAGATGAGTTTGCAAATCTGTTTGTTGAAGAGCAAGTTTATGTTCCAAGTTTGTTCTTGTTAGATGATATTGCAAACATTGTTGATTTTTCCATATATGATGAATATAATGATGATTGTGATGTTGACTTCCTGGAACAACTGGCTTCATTTTCTCTATCAGAAAATGTACCTTTTCAACACTATGTTGAGGGAAATTAGCTTACATATCACAATTGCAAAGAAGAATGTTCTGAACCAGCGGAAGGAAATTCTTTACCTTTATGATTTTCTTCAGAAGGATTGGATGCTCAAGAACATGAAAGTGAATATGAACAGAAAACAATTGATTGGAATCTTGAGCATAAAATTGATAATATCATAGGTCCTCTTGAAGTTTTAAATGCTAATGATTTTGCAAAGGATTATATTCCACTTATTGAAATAAAGGGCACTTATGTGGCTCTTGATCCACCCCATGATAAGCATGAAGTTGATTGTTTCATATATTCATTTGTAGACAGTCAAGAAGATGAGTTTGGAAATCTATCTGTTGAAGAGCAGGTTGATGTTCCAAGTTTGTTCTTGTTAGATGACATTGCAAATGTTGTTGATTTTCCTATATATGATGAATATAATGATGATTGTGATGTTGACTTCCTAGAACAACCAGTTGGATTTTCTCTATCAGAAAATGTTTTTTTTCAGCAGTATGTTGAGGGAAATCATCTTACATATCACAGTTGCAAAGAAGTAAGTTTTGAACCAGCTGAAGGAAATTCTTTACCTTTATGCTTTTTTTCATTTGAATTGTTGAAAGAAAAGTCTAAGTCCATCACTAAAGCAAAGGGAGGTGTAATGATGCCAAACCACGATGATTCACTAAGAAAAATTGATGAATAATTGTAGTCATTGGTCGAAAATGAAGCTGAAGATGAGTGTGTCCAACAATCCAAAGAAAATGGAAAATTTTCATATGACAGTAGTAAAGAGAATGAAGAAGATTTTGAATCATGTGGAAGAACCTTGCCATTGTGTTTTGCTTCTTTCAAATTGTTGAAGAAAAACGTTTATAATGTTTCAAAGCAAAAACCCTCCAGGCATGATGTTGAATCTGAAGAAAGAAATGGACTTGCAAATGAAAACTATCTCCCATTATGTTTTTCTTCCTTTGAATGGTTAAAAAAAAAATCATGAGAAAATAGAGAAAGTTTATAAAAGACTTGTTGCTCAAAGTCATTTTCCTTCTCTAGAAATTGATGAAGATACTCAACAAGAGTTCCAGCAAGACAAAGTGTTTCAAAGTTGTCTTTATTCCCCTATGAATGATGTGGTTGTCAGAGTTTCAATGGGTTTAGACACAGATGAGAGTTCTGAAAATGTTCTCAAGACTGAAGAAGTAGAGCAAGAACAACAAACTCTTGTGAAGGAGGCCTGTCCTCCTGTTTTGGTTCATCAAAAAGAAATGTTTTATCATGTGTTTCATGACCCTGTGGCATGCTATATGGAAAGTTTTAACAATCAAAATTCACATCTTATGATGGGGTGTAAGATTAGAGATGAAGATGATGGTTAGTCAATGTCAACATTAAATATGGATTTCTCGTTACCAAGAGATTTATTCCAGTCAATGCTAGAAGGTTGCTATTCCCAACAATCTCACTTGATTTTTCAACTTCTTGGTAAAAACCAACTAGTTGAATCACATGAAAGCAAGAGTGCAACAAAAAGAGTGAAACATAATCGTTGGTTTGTGCATGTTTTAGAAGATCCATTTGCAGTCTTGTTGGAGGCAGTAAATAGTCCTTATGATTTTGAATTTTTGATATTTGAATTCATATGTAAATTCTTGAATGAATTATCAATAAATAGGCTTTGGAGAAAGCATGTGCAAAGAAACCATATAGTAGATCAAATGTTTGCATGGTTTCATTGGCATTATGATTTCATTTGATTGGAAGCTCATTTCAGCAGTTAGGGTAGGTAGGTGCGAATAAGCTTGATGATCAAGCATTTTCAAGTTTAGACTTTCAACTAAAGTGTTCAGTTACATGTTAGCAGTGTATCCAGCGTTCAATCTCCAAGTAAGAGCAGTGTGAAGACTTCAGCTTTCAACAGACATTAGTGACAAGTCAAGGTATAGTACACACCTGTTGTGAGAGAAGCTCCAATGGATAAGGCACATGGTCTAATGTTCTTTGCTACCTTACAGGGAGGATAACATCCCCAGTTGGAGCCCATGTTATCACTATAAAAAATTTATATGGAATCCATGTTTCGAGACTTAGTGACAGGCTAGACTGGTGTAGCAGTGCGATAAACTAGAGGATGGGACCACATCTAGAATATGGGGCTAAGTCTAGCGGAAGTGTGAAGTTGATGGGACCTGGTGGGTCACAGATCATGGGCACCACAGATCAACGGGCATGGAGCATATCGGGACGAGAACTAGCGTGGAGGTTAACGTTTTGAAAGTAGGCCGATGATAATACCATGGTTTTGTCTCAAGATCACGTGGCACCACCGTATGCATATCGGGGGGAAAAGTGGGTGAACTCAAAACCACTAAGTCCCACCCCGAAATCACGCGTCGAATATCATTAAACACGTCAAATCTAAGGGTCACATCTAGAAAGGAAAATTGATGGCTAGTCAAATCATCTCGGGACACTTGTTTAGACACTCGATGGTGACTGTTACTCAAAACACATGTGAAATTACTCTATTTTGGGTAATTGATGTTTTATTCTAGAGCGAGATAACCGCAAATTGAATCATTGGTCCAATTCTTATACAATGGAGGGAAATAGGCTCGTGTTTCCTAGAAAGCCAGAGGAGATGGAGAAGAAAGATCAAGCAGCCTTCAACAAACCAGGAAATTCGAATAGTATGACGAAACTATCAATTAAGAAGAAAGAAAGGCATGTTTTTTTTTTTTTAAGTAAAAAAGGGGGAGCCTGCTATATTATATTATCAAAAAACTGTAACAAGATATACAGAGTCAAGAGTTTGAGTCACCCAAAATGCTGCCGGAAACCGGAAACCAACATAGGTGCATAGCAAAAAACAACTGTAAACTAGTGGCATCTGTCCTGCCCGGAGGAAACCAGGACAGGTGCCTAAAGTTTAAAAGAGCATAAAACAGTAGCATAAAAACTAAAGAGCCAGAGAACATAAAAAACCTAGGTAATTGGTGACCTGTCGCCATCATCTGTATTCCACGTGGACCCAGCCAGGATGGCAAAAGACTACGCGCAGAGGGGGCACTTTCGCCGAACTGGAGCACCAGAGAAAGCATCGAGAAGCATGTCTAGGTATTGGCCCATGAGGAGGGCACGATGCTCCAGGTCAGACATGTGGCCTCGGAGATCGAACACCAGGGACAGGTGCTCCTCACGGAGGAGAAAGCCATGCAGTTCACCACCCTCATCGTCGAGTGTCCTTCTCTTTGCACCATCCTTTGCTTCCTTTCCCATCAGGCACATTTTATCCACATCCAACGCCGCTTCCAGGTCCTGCCAGGGAACCTCTTTCACTATACAACCAGGAAAATCGGCATCCAAACCCAAATTGGGTTTGTTTTCCTCTCTGCCAGACCTCACTGTGTCGCAGGGCACCTCCATTGTCGTCAGGTCCTCCAAAGTCGGGTCCTCCTCTACAATACATGCCGGGTACAAATCCTCAGTGTCGTCCTCCAGCTTAACAGTGTCCGCACTGCTGCGGCCAGCTTCCTTTTCGGCAATGGTGGAGAGCAGAGCCTTTTCCTTTGCCCAAGCCTTCTTTCTAAGAAGTGAAGTAGCCATGGCCAGAGCACGTTCGAAATGCTCTTTACACCACCACTGTGCCTTGTGGGCATTCCAAGAAGAACCACGGCGAGGCGTTCCTCATTTCCTAGTCATATTATCCTGGGGGTAAGTAATATTGCAGAGCGCTTGCCGAGAAAAACACGAAGGCCAGGACGAGGGCGGAAGCCAATTTAGAGCATAAGCGGGAGGATCTGTGCCAATGCTCCATGAAAGGATGGTGAACCAGGGCGCAAGGAGCGCGGAACTACACCAGAGCCTCCAGACGAGGAGCAGAGCCGAGGCCGGAGTGAAAGAAAGCGAATAACTAGACTTCGAGAACCCATAACCGCCTTTAACCTCAAGCTTGATGAGTACACCGAGCTCATAAATGGTCGCTTGAGGGAGGAGTCCTCCCATCTCTGAACTGCTGTTATGGTTGTCCTGCATCGTTAATGCGGGTGCAATGGTGGCGGCCTTCAGCATTTAATCCCAGGCTAAGTGAGAAGCCTGCTGTCACTCCTTCACCACGTGTCACCCCATACAGGGCCTGGAAGTCTCTGCTAGCAAGGTCTCTACACTGGTTAGAGAGTTCAGTCTCTCCAGAGATGTTGGCTTGCCAGTAGATGAGATCAGCCTTGGCGTCAATTCCATTGTTTGCCAGGTGATCTGCAACCTTGTTAGCTTCACGCCTCACATGAGAGGGGATGAGGATAAGATTGGGGCTGATGAGGTCCTTGAAGTCTTCCAGGAGACCTGAGAGTCTCCAACTAGGCGAGGTCCTCCAGGGGGGCTGACCATTAAGGATTCGGGTTATGAGTTGAATTATTACTTGTGAGTCTCCTTCAATAATTAGCCGAAAATGTTGATCTTGCACTACCTTTTGGAGGTCTTTTACAAGGCTTGAGAGCTCCGCCACATTGTTTGTGTTTTCACCCAGAAAACCTACAATCAAATGAGTGATCTTGCCCATGTGGTCTCTGAGGACGGCCCCAAAACTAGCCGGCCCAGGGTTACCCCTAGAGGCCCCATCGAAGTTAAGCTTGAGGAATCTAGGAGGGGGTGGAGACCAAGCCGTGGGGCTGATGGCTTGCCTGTTTTTGGTTTTCCCCTGTGTTTGCGTATTCAGAGGCAGGTTCCATCCTTCAAGGATGATTTTCTCCTCGGACTTACACTGCATGTCTTCTTGGAACCAGGAAAAGCTGAGTACGGTTTCCCGAATAAGCCGTGTCACCCTTTCCCATGTAGTGAAGGGGGGGGATGGATTAGAATTGAAGATTCTTTTATTTATTTCTTTCCAAATTGCCCAGAGTATGAATCCCGGGAGCAGCTGCCAGATGCGTTGGAGAATTGGATTGTGGAAGGAGATAACGTCCCAATTAACAAGGGTTTCCCGAATGCTGCTGCGGTTTCTTTGGGAGCACCGCATGGCTTGAGCTCCCCAATCCCATATCTGCTGACTGTAATGACAAGTGTTGAGAAGGTGTTCCATGGTTTCCTCACTTTGCAGGCAGAGAGTGAATCTAGAGGGTCCTGTAAAGCCTCTTTTCAGGAGGTTGTCCCAGGTGAGGATACGGTTTTGAGCTGTGAGCCAAAGAAAGAAAGAAACTTTGGGCCAGGTAAAAGGCTGCCAAACCTTGCTCCAGATTGAATCAGGGGCTTGGCCTGGGATATTTCCTTGTAGGTGATATGCTTCTTTGACCGAGAAAATACCTGAGGTGGTGTGGCCCCAACGGAGTATGTCCGAACCTTCTCTGGTAGGGATTTTCCTGGATTGCAGACACTCCTGCCATGGTTTGAGGTCAAGATTCTCCCGGATCTGTAAATCTATTGTGTTGGTTTTCCATTGTCTCTAGGGCTGTCTTCCTTGAGTTGGGAGCCAGAAATACTTAACGTTTTTAAAATTGCTTTGCTGTAGCTTAAGTTTGAGAGGGTGGAGGCTTTCCATATCATCAAGAGGGGGTAGTTGTTGCCACACATCCTTCCAAAATAGTGCACTTTTGCCATTTCTTACCTCCCAGAAGTCATGTTGCTGTATTAGGGGGCGGGTCCGCCATGCTGTGTTCCAAATGTTGGATCCTGGCATCTGTTCATTGAATCTGATTAGCTGATCATATTACGTATTTGGGGTGTACTTTTGTTTCCAAAGCCACGCCCAGAGCTCTTGTGGATGTTGCAACCATCTCCACCACATTTTGGCTCCCATGATTCTGTTCATCTTCCTCGGGTCTCAGATGCCCAACCCTCTGAACTTCTTAGGTTTACAGAGTTTGTCCCATCCAACTAGAGCCCATTTCTTGTTGTTGTGGTGTCCCTTCCAAAGGAAAGTGCGTTGGAGACTCTTGATGGCTTTGATGACTGAAACAGGCGCGGCCAAAGCAGTAAAGAGGTACGTGGGCAGAGCTTGCAGGACTGATTTGAGCAGGACCAGTCTGGTAGCAATATTCAAAGGTATGAAGGTCCAGTTGTTCAACGTGTTAGCAATGGATAAGAGAAGACTGTCCCAAAAGATAGACTTCGCTGACTCTCCGGAGAGGGGGATACCTAGGTAAGTAGAGGGAAAGGAGCTTCTGGCGATGCCAAGAAATCTTGAGAGATGAGCCTGAATCGGGGCTGGCGTATTAAAAAAGAAGAGCTTTGACTTATCCAGGTTAAGCAACATTCCTGAGGCATCAGAGAAGTCAGAGAGGATTGAGTTAAGCTTGGTGGCATCTCTGACCATGGGGGTAATCATAAGGAGGGTGTCATCGACAAACTGGCTGTGTGAGGGTGCTGGATGGAGGTCATGAAGTGGCAGCCCAGTGAGAGAACCATCAGAGACTACAGCTTTGAGGTAGCGGCCTAGGCCTTCTGCCATGATAACAAAGGGGAAGGGGGAGAGGGGATCGCCTTGTCTGATGCCTCTGGTGGAGCGAAAAGGTTGGGAGGGAGTTCCATTTACAAGAATGGAGAAGAAGGGAGAGGAGGTAAGTGCTAGAATCCAGTCAACCCAATTGTTAGAGAAGCCAAAAGATTCCAAGACCGATCGCATGTATTGCCAGCTTAATCTGTCAAAATCTTTTGAGAGATCAAGTTTGATAAGCATACCTGGTGTGTTGCTCATTTTTAAGGAGTGTACAACCTCATTGGCCAGGATGACGCTATCCATGATTTGTCTTCCCTCTACGTAGCCAGACTGCTCATTGGAGATGATGAACGACAGGATTGGCTTGAGTCGGTTGGCAATGACTTTTGTGATTATTTTAAAAATGACATTGCATAGAGAGATTGGTCTGAACTGTTTCGGATGAGTTACCCGTTCCTCCTTGGGGATGAGAGTGATGAAGGTTGCATTTAGAGCAGAGAGAACTTGCCCAGATGTTCTTGATTCTTCTACTACCCGCCAGACATCTTCCTTGATCATATCCCAGCAGTGATGGAAGAAATCCGTAGTGAATCCATCCAGGCCTGGTGCTTTACCTGGGGGCATGTTCTTTACTACAGAGTCCACTTCAGTCTGAGTAATAGGCCTTAGCAATGCCCTATTCTGCTCAGAGTTAATTAGCCTGGGAATGTGGCGGGTGACTTTTTGGATAGCCTCCTCCCCGTTTATGTTAGTCTCTGTGAGGAGACCTTGATAGAAGGAATTAAGAGCTTCAGCTATTTGATCATGATCCCTTATTGGGGTTCCTTGGTCGTCCTCCAGCTGTGTGATGCAATTAATGTGTCTTCGGTGCATCATTGCTCTGTGGAAGAATTTTGTATTATGCTCCCCTTCTTTGAGCCATTGAACCCTGGACTTTTGCCTCCATAAGATCTCCTCTTGTTCCCTGCAGATCTCTAGGTCCTCCATAAGTTTTTCCTTTTCCTGCACCAAGCTCTGAGTTCTGCTCCCCGCTATAAAGGTGCGCTGAAGTTCTTCTAGTTGATTCTCAATTTCCCTTTTCCTAAGGAAAATATCTCCAAAGGTGGTTTTGTTCCATCTTTTTAAAAGTATCTTAAAATTCTTAAGGCGTTGCTGGAACTTGTACATGTGAGTGCCATGATCTATTTCTGCCTGGTCCCACCAGGTTTGGGCTGGTTGTTGGAAATTTGGGTGAGTAAGCCAGAATTTTTTGAATCGAAAGGACTTGGGCCTAGGGGGGAGCCCCAGATTCAGACAGAATTCTATGGGCCAGTGGTCCGACCCTGATTTTGGCATGATATTTGCTTCCATTGCCTGGTCACTTTCAAGGAGAGCATCGGTCACTAGAAAGCGATCCAGTCGACAGGCCACATGCTAGTGCCCAGTTCTTCCGTTGGACCAGGTAAATATTCCATTCCGAGTTTCCATATCTACCAAATTTAATTGCTCTATTAGGGTTTTAAACCTACCACTATCTTGCTCCAGCCGCTTTATCCCTCCACTCTTTTCCTCCAGCGTTAAGATCATATTGAAGTCGCCCCCTACTATCCAGTGCGGCGTGCATATAAGGGTTTGAACATGCTGAAGGGTTTGTAAGAAGTTTTCCTTATCTTGGGTAGATTGTGGGCCATAAACATTTGTGATGGCCCCTTCCTTGGAAGAGGCAACAATTTGGAAATAGGCAGTTAGGGTGTGCCTGGTCGAGAAGGGATGGATCAGGGTGACTGTTTGTGGATTCCAGAGAATGGCCAGTCCTCCTACTGCCCCCATTGAGTCCAAATAAAGGAATTCCCCACCCCTCTAGCTGCTTCAGAGAATGTTTTCCGCCTCCTGTCCTGCACATTTGGTCTCCTGCAAAAGTAGGATATCTGGATTCTTTGTCTTTATACAATCTCGGAGGATCCGTTGCTTGGATCTTCCATTGAGGCCTCTTATGTTCCAAGATATTGTCTTCATCATGTAGATGATGGAGGGGGGTGGAGGTAGCCCTCCGATAGCCTCTGTATCTGGCCGGAATTGATCATTAAGTGCCCTGCCTCCTTAATGAGTTGTTGTGCTGGTTTGCGTCCTCGCCTCTTGTTTTCCTTGGAAGATTTTTTAGTTTCGGGGTTGGAATCTGCCATGATGCCCAGCCTTGCCGTGGATCCCGTCGTGGAGTCGATGAATACTTTGTGCACTTTTCGTAGCTGTTCTACTGGGATATGTTGTAGATCTTTCTGATTGAGGGCTTCCTCCAGTTTTTCTAGGTCTATTTCTTCCAAGTCTATTTCATCCATAAGCATGTTGGTGTCTTTGTCCCTGCTAGACTGTGTTACCTAAGTTGTTTCCTTTGGGCTGGTGCTATGTAGTTCTTTAGGGCTCTTTCCTTTCTCTTGCATAGATGCTTGGAGGGGGTTCTGAGACGCCTTCTCTTTCGGTACCTGATTCAGAGCCTCAAAGGAGTTCTTGGAGGGGTTCTTTGAGGTCGAGCTCTGGTTCTGTTTTTTGGAAGGGGTTTTCCGCCTTCCTGCAACACTAGTAAATCCGTCCTTCTGCTTGGATTTAGAAGGTTTAAGGGCTAAGGCGTTCAAGGGGAAATCTCTAAACAAGTGGCCATGCTCATGGCACTTTCTGCATCGAAAGGGTATATGCTCATAGTCGATTGTCTGGTTCCAGTCCTCATCCTGGTATTCCAGCGTGATGGATCCCGGCAGGGGTTTCGATATGTCCATGTAGATGCAGATGCGGGCATAAGATGTGTATTTTCTTATTTTGGTAGCCTCTGAGGCTTTTACATATTGTCCCACCATATTTCCTATACCGATTAGTATTTCTTCCAGCTAGAATTCCTGGGGCAGTGAATAAAACCGGATCCAGACCGGGGCCCATGAGAAATCCTCTAGATCTGGACTGAATCTATCGGTCCAGAACCTCAGAAATAAACCCGCTGAGTTATAGAAGTATGGTCCATTATCAAATATTCTGTCCTTTTCCTCGAGGTTATACAAGATGATTGTGAAGAACCCCTTGGAGCTGAGTTGTACCTCATAGTCTCCTTTGGGGTTCCACCAGGCCTTAATCCACCGGGTGAGGTCTCTTTCAGTCGGCCAGAGGCCCAAGAATTTACCTATCAGTGCGTGGTCCATCATAAACTGGGTATGTTCCCCCACCCTAGTCGATGTAATACGGTAAAGTGGCGGTTTTTCCATTTGAGGAATACACTTACCTGGCAGCCAGTTTTTGGAAGTTTGTGGGCGAGATGTACTGGACTCGTGTTCCATTTCTTTGTTGGAGCTTTGCTCCTGTGTAAAGAGTTTCTCCCTGAGATGCACCGGTGGTTCGAAGGCCATCCTCTTGGCATGAAGCCCGGATCTGTCATTGGCGGCTATGTCGTTGTACGAGGGGGGTTTTCCCCCCTCGTCCGTGCTCATTGCTGGAGGTGTAGAAATCACGTGAGGATCGAATCTATAGCGCATAAAGGAAGGAGTCAGGTCTAGAGCACCAGAGTGCGCATCAGGAGGTCACGGGGCGTTGTTGCAGCAGAGCGTTAGGGTTTTTTGCTGAGGCAACATTCTCAGGATATCGATCAACAAAATTTCAGAAAGAAAGGCATGTTGTGTAACTACTTGCAACAAAATTCCGCACAAAATCTGCAAATGAACCAGGATCAGGTGAAGAAATCAGATTGAATCCTATTATGAAGGAATTGATTATCAAATGATACTACATGCGAGCTAGCAAGAGTAAAAGAAACAAGCGATAGAAGAACGTGACTAAAGCTAGAAAAGTCAAAAGTACTAAAGAAAACTAGCCTGGTTGGCTTGACACCTTAAAGGAAGAGATTGCAAACTTGAAATAAATTGCAAGCTAAATTGAGTATATTTCAGGGAATCTTGTGATGATGTAGACAAATGGAATTCGGGGTAAAAGTTTCAAATGTTTCGGTTTTATGTTTGTGATGCTCCCTAGAAAGTAGGAGTTCAGTTTTGGTACGTTAATCCCTCTGTGACCGATGTCTATTTTTGGAATCTTGGAGAAGATGATCCGTTTTGGATCCCGTATGTAATTTATCTATATATACTGTTATAAAGATAAATGAATGGTTGGACTTAACGGAGAGAGGCCTACACTTGTAGCAGGAATATTTTGTAATTTATTATGGATTTTAATATAAGTAGAGAATTTTTTCTTAGATAGTCGAGATTCATCACGATGTTGATGTTCAGTATGTTTTCTTGTATTTCATATTCACAAATGTGTTTTTCTGATAGCAATAATATTTAAGTAAAAGAAAGAACCCACCTTGTTGGTGTTTTTTCTTATATTGATTATACTTGTTATGTGTCTATTGGTTTCTAGTTCAGAATTCACCCTTGAGTGGTGCTCTGTTTTCAGTATCCAGCGTTTATGTTTGTTCTTCTGATGATATAACAAGATATTTGTCCTCTATTAGATGCCTCTTGTTGATAGCGAACTTTCCTTTCTTTTCCACTATCACGTCATATTACTTATTTGGTTGAAACATCATACCTATTTTTCCTCTGTTCCCTCCGGGAGACACAAATTATAGCTCTTCATACATTTTCAAGAATTGACTCCTTTGCTCAATGGCCCTGCTCTCTTGTTTTGTCCAACCACTTTAAATTTTACACTATGGTAGAATCTGACCTCTCTGCACGCATTGCCAAATCTTTTGAGTATTTTCAGTATTTACATGCTTGAGAGAGCCCTCTCTGGTTTGAAGGGTCAGAATCTAGCCTAAAGTTGGTTGAAATAGTTACCTCTATCGTTTGTTTTATCAGTGGAACAAATTAACAGAGTGCTAACATAAAAAACCAATGTTCTAGTTTAACTAGATAAGATAACTAGTAAACATAATCATTAACAACCCTTCCTCCAAATCATTCTCATCTCTAACCTTCCATTGGGATTTGGTATCTTCTTCTTCTACTCTATCATCACTTATCTTGTCACAGTCTTCTAGTGCCTCTCTTATCTCTACACGCACCTCTGATGCATCTCTTTCATTCACATGCTCCTCGAGCATGTCCTATATCTCTCTCTATCCTACTCTACTACAACTACCTAGTATGTCTTCTCCCATTTCCCTTAAACTATCCATCCATACCTTAAAAAATACTTCACATGATACATTCTTGCATTCATATCTCTCTTCCATGGCTTTCTTCCACTCCTTTGGATCTATCTTTCTTTATGTTCTCTATTTCATCTCCCTTTCCTCTTTCCCGTAGCGCCCCCCTCCCCTTTGCAAGGGATTATGCTTATATTATGTTGGATATCATCTACATCAACCCTATCTCCACAAACAACATGTTAATCCATAATGGTATCACTTCCAACAATCTTCCTCTTGGCATGGCGTCAAAATACCTCTCAGTCATGCTGAAAGAGGTGCTATAATAAAAATAAAACTCTACTATATAACTCTATTTAACATTCTTGAACCCACAATCAATTGCATGCATCCTTTAGTTATGTAATATATAGAGTCTTTCAAGCATTTCTTGATCCAAAATTACAGGTTCGTGAGAGTGGTGTATTGTGTTAATTTCTACTTGTCTTTTTATTCACTCCTACAATAAGTTAGGAAATTCAACAAATAAAATTTCATGCTTATTAGAATATATATACCTATCATTCCACCATTTAGGATCTATGTGTAGGTTATGTGTTTCTCTTTATGCAAACTTGATGCCCTATTTGGTAATCCAATCTTGTATTTCTTGTCATGAAGATTCCATGACATACCCTTATTTTCACTTACAAAAACTTGTTATGTTATGACATTGAGAACCAATTGCTAGCTCTATTAATAATATACCCTAGGTTTAACATGAAATCCACCAATAATCCATTGGTGTCAGCATTTTAAATACCTCGATGAAGGGTAAGGTCTCACCCGAGACACTAATAAAAATTATAGAGACAAATGTAAATGATTAAAGAAAACAAAATAGTCCATAACTTAACCATAAAGCATTCAAGCATTCACACATATGAGAGAATCGAAATATGTGAGGGGGAATCACATCACATTCATTTCCATTATAGTCCATGCAATAAGTCATACAATTTCTTTATGTCTCCTATAATACCCATAGGGTACTTCAAGCTCTGATTTCTTCTTCCTCCATACAAAATCCTAACATCCAATAGCCAACCTTAACATGTACCCAAGCCCAACACTCTAATTAGGGTGCCAACATTCAAAAACCTTTTATAATTTATAATCTTAAAATTAAGAGAAGTATGTAATATCATATGCTACTTATAGAAGCTAGTCTTTCCTCCATTGAGAGTATGGCTATGACTAGGTACCTAATGTACACGCACAAGTAAACTAACATGAAAGACAAGAGACTTTGTAATATTGCTTCAAACTCCATTCAAAGTCACTTACGACTTAAGAGGGGATGACATAAAGATGGTAAGTCTTGGATAAATCATTGGAGAATAGAGGAGGTCACTTTGTAGAGTATTGATACCATAAAAAATACTATTACATCTAAATTTAAGGATAAATTGTGGTGTGATAAAGAAATAGAGGAAAAGACAAAATTAATACACTGTAAAGAGGTCATTAACCACATTCTAGAAGATCAAACTATCTTTATATTAACATAAAGAAGAAATTTGATATTGCTAAAATAAGAACGAAGCCTCACAAGCTCCATAGTGAAAAAATGAGTTGGACAATTTCTAAGACATCTTGGGATGAAACAATTTGTCATCTTTATGATACTAAGAAGGTGGAGGATGAAAAACACTTTCTTTTAGAATGTCCTGCATATGCCCACATCAAATCTCAGCTTCAAAATATTTGTAACAATACCAAACTTACTAAAATATGGATATTTAGGAAAGCTTCTCTACGATTTTTTCAAGCATAAAAATAAAATGTTAAAGAAAATTGATTAATTCCTCAACATTTTTCTTAAGGTTCCAAAATTGATCTCATTAGATAGAAACAATCATCAATGATTACTAAAAATAAAAACAATCTTGAAATATTGAGGGCTTTTACAATCCAACATATGAGATATCATTTTTTTAAAGTCATTAATCTATGGCCCATGTCCCATGAATATTAGTCACAATTAACCAATTTCTCATTGTGTTAAATAGTCCACTTAACACAATACTTGATTGTGAAGAAAACTCCACAATTAAATGCACTTGACTTAAGGGGGTCTTAAAATGAATAACATCCCCTCATTAACAAATGAAAACATAAAATATATCATTTTTAAAAATAAAATAGTGTTTAGTTTTCACATTGATTTAGATAAAAGGACTATATCCCTCAGTAACAAATGAAAACATAGAATATATAACTTTTAAAAATAAAATTAGTATTTACTTTTCACATTGATTTAGGTAAAACGATTATATCAAACAATAACAAAAACAAATGACTTTTAATAAAAGTATCATAATTGGACATCGAATTTGATTAAATGACTTATATTAAAACTATCATAATCTGGCATCTAATATGATTGTGTGAATTTAGAAATAACAAATGACCTTCCTTTACACATTATTTTTAAAATTTGATAGGATTATTTTTTATTAATTTAAAATAAATAATTGGCTGAAACATTGAGAAGCATAGGAAAGCTTCAGTCTATATGTCCTTCTCTTCTTCTTAACATATATAACATGTTGTTCAGGAAGAGGAGCCAAAATAGGAGTGTTATCCTCTAACATAACTCTCCACCTTGTTAGAATCTTTCTCAACTTCCTAGATACTTTTTGATAACTAAGTAATCTAATGCAACATTTGAGGAAATAAGTTACTTTATTTTCTAGTTCAATGTCTTGGTTATTGTTGGTTTGCACTTCCCTCTCCAACACCAACGTGTTCTATAAGGTGTCCATAACATCATGCAGGAACTGCTTCTGTCTGGCTACATCAAATTTTGGTCGCATTGGATCAACTCTTCTAATCTTACTTACTGATATTTTGTTTGCATGTAGGCCAGTACTCCTTGATCCTCCTCTTGTCACTACATTGACTATAACTACTTGAC
This sequence comes from Picea sitchensis, assembly GCA_010110895.2. Taxonomy (NCBI): domain Eukaryota; kingdom Viridiplantae; phylum Streptophyta; class Pinopsida; order Pinales; family Pinaceae; genus Picea; species Picea sitchensis. The sequence goes on along the minus strand of SNQJ01S0003706.1, from coordinate 201,532 downwards.
TATATTTTTTCCTTCAAGGCTCAATAGTGACCATGTTCACCCTCCTTCATTTCTCTTCCCAATTCTCTATCAATTTAGAACATTTTTCTATATTGTACTTGGTACTATGCCAACGCCCACACATTATGTGGGGTTTAGCACAATGATGTGCAATTTTCCCTACTTCTCCACAATTAAAGAAAGTAGGAAGTTCACCATAAAATATCTCATTTAGACCTTTGGTTTGTCTTGTTGGTACATTGCTTTTGTACTTTTGGTACCATTGAAAATATCTATCTCTAAAAGAGGTTTCCAACTTCATAATCCTTTGTGCTTTGTCTATCATCTTATTCATAGTCTAGATTGCTTCATACATGAACTAGTGTCACCTGGTATCATCCCTCCTAGTCCATGGAACACATGGAGTCTAATAATTGTAGTTGTTGTTCTTGCCATTAAAAAATTCAAATTTCTTACTACTATTCCACCACTATTTGTTGCTACTACTCCTATTCTTTGTTGAAGTATATTTGTAACTTCTATATCTATTGAACTTTCTTCTTTCTCTATTAGACTACTTGCAAGGGGTGGTTCTGAAGTGATTTGTTCAAATTCATTTTCCCCAACTTCTTCAATGGATCCAAATAATTCTTCAATCCTCATTTGTGCTAATGGTTCTGCAATCACTAAGTATCATCACTTTCAGTGGAGTCATCCTCAACTTCACTTGGGGCATACTCGCTATCTAATGCATCATTTGTGTGTTCCTCCAAATTATTCTCATCTCTAACCTTCCATTCGTATTTGACATCTTCTACTCCAACTCTATAATGATTTATCATGGTGTATTCATTTAGTTCCTCTCTTCTCTCTGCACACATCTCTAGTGCATCTATTTCCTATGCACACTCCTAAGACACGTCCACCATCCCCGCCACCCCCCCCCCCAACTCTCTCTCTCCCCTACTTTACTACTATTGCCTAGTTTTTCCTCTCCCCTTTTCCTCAAAGTATCCATCTATACCTTCCAAACTACTTCATGTAATACATTCCTACATTCATATCTCTCTATTATGGATTTCCTCCACTCCTTTGGATCCATTTTTTCTAATGCTCTTTATTTCATCTTCCCTTCCTCTTTCCCATAATCCCCCTTCACAATGGCTATTGATTTCATTGTGTTCGATATGTAAATTCTAACTTTGTACAATATCTATTGTAAATAGATATTCAGAAAAGAACAGAAAAGATACAATGGAAAATACAAACATTACACAAATATTTTTTCCCTGGAAACCCAAACCGGGAAAACCAACATATTCTATATTCATTCATTGTGTTACATTGTTTACAATACAATATACATATAGGAGATAGCGGCATCCAAAACCCTAACCCAATGACCTGAATTAGCCCAAAACCCTAATTCCTTAACCGGAAATAGAAAACCATCGGCAAAAACCATGTGCCAAAAAAAACACATAAATACATCTCACGTTTTCCGAGGCATAATTTTTTTTTTATGGGGCACTGCCCCCGAACCCCCATGCAGGGGGCTCCACCCCCTGAGGGGGGGCCTAACAGGCCCCCCTCTAACCCCCATATGTGCTTGACACATACGCTCAGACACTACTACTTGTGCAAATAATATAACACATACCCAACATTCTCCCACTTCTTGTTTTCTTTGCATACAGGGGGTTACAGGGTTACATAATCAAAAAATCCAAGGCAACAATGCCCATGGATCCTCTACACCAAGAGAACTTCTCAGTGCTCACAGATTTTGTTAATGAGTCTGCAACATTCTTCAAAGTTTCCACCTTCATCAGTGATACTTTATTTTCTTCAATCATGTCTCTCAAAAAGTGATATTGAACATCAATGTGCTTTGTCTTTGAATGATAAGCAGGGTTCTTCGCCAGAAAAATTGCACTCTGACTGTCACACTCTATCCTTACAACTTGTTGTACCAACCCAATACCTGAACACAATCTTTGTAACCATACTGCTTCCTTACTTCCATGAGTGGATACCATGTATTCATATTCTGTAGTTGAAAGTCCCACTACAACCTGTCTTTTTCTCATCCAACTTATTGCTTCTCCAAATAGGTTAAACACATACCTGCTTGTAGATCTCCTACAATCCAAATCTCCAACCCAGTATGCATCCACAAATCCATGTATATCGACCACTCTGTCCAATCCTGGTCTTCCTTCATAGCACAATCCATAGCTAGCAGTGCCATGCAAATACCTGAAAACCCATTTTACTGTTGTCCAATGCTCCTTCCCCAGTTTTGACATATACCTGCTCAAAAATCCCACTGCATGTGCAATGTTCGGTCTAGTACAGACCATTGCATACATCAAACTTCCAACTACACTCGCATATGGAACATGAGACATGTCCTCCTCTTCTTCATGTGTCTTGGGACACTGATCCGCAGATAAATTTACACCAACAAGAATAGGAACCTTGTCTGGTTTACATTCCTGCATATTAAACCTCTGCAATATTGTCTCGACATATTTTCTCTGATTTAACCAAATTTTCCTCTTTTTTCGATCTCTTTTAATTTCCATGCCCAAAATGAAATTTGAAGCACCAAGATCCTTCATGTCGAATTTAGATGACAACTGA